>OX246738.1:15484727-15619727 GCA_945910005.1 Isoperla grammatica | reverse complement strand
AACAAGAACTAATTCCAATTAAGGATTTCCTCTTCAAAACCAAGAAAATAAATATTTTTACAGAATAATGCTACTTTTTTACGCGTATTTTTTAATTGTATGTAAATGATATGAACCCCGCGCAGTGGGATGAGAGTCGCTTCTGAAATGGGAGGAGAGGGGGAGTTTCTTTGCGTTGATTACTTTTCTTGGAAAGTGAGAGTATCAAAATGGCGCAATGGTCCACTGGTCGTTTGGAAGGGTCAATAAATCCAGACGTCTTTCCGGTTCCCGCCCCTTAAGCCTGATTCATTTGAAAGGAAACCATCAGCAATAAATTATCCTCGCACTCATATACATACTCTGTACCGTATGTTGTAATTAGAGATTTTGATAAGTAGTTTATTAACAGAAGAAAAATTGGCACGTCAAATAATAAATAACGCGTATACATACGTATAGGCGTAAGGATAATAAAAGCCTAGATTCGAAAATAATTACTGCGCGTCAGATATTTCACGAGGAAGGTCAGTGAAATTATTCCAAGACATTCCGAGAACAGTTCACTAAGCTACGGTCAATCGTGATTGTGAAAACGTGTTATTAATATAAATTCCTCTACAGGTGTGAGGCACAATCCAACAAGAAGTCGAAATGTGTGTTTATCATTTTGTTGTGTTTATAATAATATGTGAAACCGAGATCCTGTTTTATAAACCAACCCGCTTAGAAATGATATCCTAGGAGGCGATAAAACTACACTAAATTATTTTCTTAAGATGTAAGATTTTTAAATATATTATTAAATAACAATCTTCAAGGGTAATAAATTAAAAATGAATAGTTCCTATTTTTAGTTTATAGCACCGTATACAAATTAATGAGTATAATTAGAATCGAAAGATGCCAGCTGCGGTGGCTCAGTTAGCTGGGACGCAGCTCCAAAACGCATAATATAACCAAGGGACTTGGGTTCGATTACTGCATAAGGCAAGAATTTCCGTAATGGTATTTCATTATTCTCCGTTGTTTCAAAGCAACACTACATTTATATGGATGTAAACATGTACAAGAATAAAAATAAAATCATATTATTTTGTATGTCTTTCTTTGACACACATTTTCATCTGCATCATACTTGCACCGCATCATCACGCACGTCAAATAACAAGTTAATTGTAATTAGTTACGCTTTTTACTCAATCGTGTTATACCAAAACTGTGTCGATTTTATGGTGAGAAGAACGCCAGATGCAAGAATAAAAAAAACTTGATTAACAAAATTCGCCGAGGCTCTAACCTAGAAACAACGCAGAAGGGATTCATACATGTATAGCTGTTGTAGCCAACATTCGTGAGCATGGCTCTAATCCCATCAATCGACAGCTGGCAACACGACCGAAATTACCCAACATGCTCCACAAAGCACATTGAAAAGCCGAATCACAATAATAAAAAAATATCTCAACATCAGGGGCGGTAATAGAGTTGTCTTCATTGAATGTTGGGGGGGGGGGGGGGGGGACTGGGGTAGCTTATACTTTTGAAACAAAATAGCTTATCATCTGGGGGGTAGATTATGCTTGCGGGCGCGTGGGGCGGGGGTCGAGAACTGACGCATCTGGAATGTCGCAGGAGTGGTGGATCGCGGTGGGGGGGGGGGGGGGGGGGTCGCCGATCACGGCCGATCGACTCTCCTCAACGTAATGTGATTAAACGTGAACAAGTGGTTGTTGAAATGAATAGCCTCAATGGGTGGCTCCTAAAAAAGGACGAGGGAATATTATAAAGACTTTTTATACGCTGTACAATACAATGTAAAGAGGGTATTGTTGAAGTAATGATTGATGTCAATATTTAAATTTAGGTTTTTGACTATTAAGAGCTGATCAATCATACTCCTTTCGATGCGGACTATTAATGCAAATCAACACGTCCGACAAGCTGCGAAATGATTTAGCATCAAGAAGATTGAGCCACAGTTAAAGTCATGTGCAAAGTATGCACATTATTATAGTGAACTAATGTAATCATAACCAAAACAATCATTGATCTTTATACTGCGTAACGTTTCTAGACTGCACTTAAAACTCAACAGTAAATTTGAAATTTGAATTTTGAAATCACATCAAAAGTTTTTTCCACAACGTGAAAAAAGTTGTTAAAAAATCAATTAGCACGTCACATTAAAAATGCGTAAGCGCCTAAGCCGGTACATCTCAAATATATTATTGTGAAGTTAATTTGGCTAATTTCTTTAAAGCAATTTAGAGAAAATAGACAATTTATCATATTTACAATGTTCTTAAATTCAATAGTAGTGTGACATCGGTAGCAAACAGTGTCATGAGTATTTAGGAAGCTTATAAAGATGGAAATTGAGAAGGCAATGTTATGGTGTTGGAGACAGTATAAATCAAGTTTTTGTTCTAAAAGATTGTTGTTTTGAGTTGCTATGTTTTTATAAAATAACAAATCAGTTGCCAGTCTAGCCTCCGTGGTGGGAGGGTCAGCCTGTGAGCTGGGAGTTGGTTTGAGTTGTAAAGGTTTTTAGGAAAAGCAAATATTTAAAAAGTCAGTTGTCAATTAAAAGTGTGGAAGTGAGGAGGTTCGTTCGCAGGTGACCAGAACGAAAACTGGCCATTCGAAGAAAGTACTTTCTTCGACCAGCTCCGGTTTTCGTTCAGTTTGGAGCCGCAGACCAGCAAGTAGTAAGTATACTCCCGAATCAACTGAGCTAAGATTTGTTAATATTAATGTCCACCCGATAGTTGGGCTAGGGTTAGCGTGACAGTAGATTGACTTAGAAATCCAATGCACATTTTTTTATTTAGGTCTAAAGATGTTAATTCTGTATCATACTAACCTTACAACACCAGTGACAGTATTATTTGCACTATCTGAAGGGATTAGAAGAAGAAAAGAGAAATTGGAGATAACAGAAATATAATATAATTATAAGGATGTTCTTAGAGTTCTTTACCCTTGAAATTAGAGCACGTATAAGAAAAATCAATGCTTTTAATCACCTCCTCGTCATTATCACCTAAACTACCAATCATCGTATCGCATTGAGACCACGTGACCTAACAACACAACGCAAAGACTGGAAAGCTCATATGGCTGTCAATTATAACAACACACAATAATGTTGCAATAAGGAAATTTCGATCTCCAAAAAAATTACACCGCAAAAAATCCCACAAAAAAAATTAATTCCCAGCGTCCGTTATTTTCCTACCTGAGCGTTTTGTTGTTCGCTCTCTCCCTCAGGTCCCCTGCTAAGATTTGATTACAATAATTATGTTCCTTACAGACTTGCTCATGACACACTCACCCAATGTATCATAGACGACGATGATTAGAAAACGATGTTGTATAGCATTTGCATCCTACCATCACAGCTGGACGTGCAGACAGTAACAAATTAGGTTGTTTGCATATCTTTGCAATGTTCCGTAAAGTTTAAGACAATTAATCCTAAAAAGCTTTGATATAGTGAGCGTTTAATGTCCACTCGACTGAGTTATTGTCGAGTGCATAACTACTAACAAGCCTCGGTTGAAACGTACTGTAGGCCTAACATTCCTTGGCCGTGTTAATACTCGGGCGAGGCTTACAATCAATGAGCTGTGCACAGTACCTATACACACAGTCACACACACACGATTAACATGCAAATAGTTGCACGGCTACCGCGGTATAAGCAGGGCCACGTCTTACATTCGCTACCGTACTGAGGCGACTTAACACTTACTTTATTTCATTGATAAATCAAAGTATCACAACTTTTGTAGTTACAAGTATTTGTCAGTGAGATGGCGCGAGTTTTCAGTTAGTAGATGTAACAACGAAGCCGCGCGTATATTTAAAACATGAACTTTAGCCCCTCCCCCCCCCCCCCCCCCCATTCGCTAATATGTTACGTGAACACACGTATACGCAGAAGATAGTACGATTTAATTTCTATAACGAAACATGATTAAAATCCCGAATTTGACTAGATTCTATAACCTACAATAATTGAGTACACTTCAATTCATCAATAACTATCCATATTTGTGTGGATGGATGAAAATATCAAAATTAAAGTACACTCCAGTCATCTTATAAAGTACGAAATGAATGAGTGGATTATCATTTATACCGATTAATCAATAGCTGCCTGTGCCACACATCTATATAGGCCTACCTCGCATGAGTTGGCAATTTTATTATTTTATCGCGAAATGTAATAGGTGATCGCTATAATTTAATTTTTGAGATATAGTTAAATTGATGGTTTGTTCGCTTTTATAAAAACCACGTGTTGTTACAAGAACTCACTCACAGGATACAGGTGTAGTCTATGGTGGATGGACCATATGTTTGTTGCCAGTAGAACCAAGAAGTAGAAGAAAAATTCCATATGAGAACGAAATCAGCATCATGTAAGGTGTAATCCTGAAACCTCCTTTAGATCACAGCCCCACGCTGTTTCCCCGCTTGACCTGTGTTGTGTACATGGAAGGCTGTGTATTGTGCCGACACACTAGTTTTAGATGTGGCATGTTTAATCCCACTCGCTCAATTAAAATGATGCATAATTACACGCATGCCAGGCAATTAATATCTTAATCGTTGGTTGTTGGTGAGGTCTATACCTAGCCGCAACGAGTGCATCTCTTGTCACAGCCTCCCGCAGCGCCTCAGTCGCTAGACGACTTCACAGGTGCCTCGATCTTCGGTTGCAAGAATAACAGGTGCGCGGTGGGTCTTCCATACCATTCCACAACAGGTCTTCTGTTCTGTGCGTGTGTGTATGGACACCCCTTTGGCCTTTGCACTAAGTCAAAACCTATGGAGTTACACTGGAACGTAACTCTGTTACTTGATAATCTTTTTGTGCAAATGTGCCCCATCGAACCGAAATGACGATCACAATGCATGTACATTACATTTAATGTGTGTATTCGCAAATCTAGTACCAATTTAATAACTAGTTTTGTGTGTCGAGGTTATCAAAACCAGTGAAACGTATGTAGAGCCGATGGCTGGGGTTTTAGGTTACGATCTCAGTGGGAGGCGAACGTTTATTATAATCTATAATAACTAACATTGTATTACTGTATAACATTTTGTTCATAAAGTTGGAATGTGATTAAACGCCCGTATAGCAAGGGTATCTCATAAAACCTACGAAAAGGTGTTAACAGTTTCCAGAACGGGTGTTCAGGTTTTCACAGAGAACTGGCCGGCACCAGTGCAGCCGTAATATAGGGACAACAACGCTTCCTGTGCTATTTTATACATAACCATCATAGGAAAAACAACAGTGTTCAATAACCATGTTAAAATCTTAGAAGCCATGCAGTATATTAGTGCAATCTGTTAATTCTCGGTCAGCGCATGCACTTGCCATCTTAAAAGTGTATTTATTTCTTGTCTAACATCCCAGCTTCATATTTTTCATGAACTCTCTTCGAAACCCGATCATTAGTTTTCCGCGATTTGAAGTAGAGAAAACAAATACCCATTGTTGAATGCGTTTGATGTGTGAATTTTTAATTGTTATAACAAATTACCCTAAGTGTTTATATTTAATGAAATCGTAAAATAACAATCTGTTAACTACATATTACAGATCGTGATAAGTCATATCGATGCGTTCTAAGCGCATCAACATATTATGAATGCACGCGGCTTGTGGACATGAGTAAACTTCTGAAAGCATGCGAAGGGTAGAGTAAAGGTATCTGTGACGTCAGATCTAGGTCGGGGTACCCACACTGCCTATTATACGACCACAAATACAACCTGCGATTATACGCACTTTTTACGTTGTATTGTGTGCGAGCATCGGAGCGCACCGAGAGCCCCGCCGATCTGTTGCACAGTGCATTGGGATCTATCTGGCCAACTGTCAGACCCCCGGGATGTGCCCGGCTAAAACACTCCAGGCCCGTTGGGAGTCGCGCCACCCCTTGTCCTACGTCGACAATTAATATTCCTCCCACTTTATAGCATCTCCCAACTGGGTACTGGAGTTTAGGTCACTTTTCACACTACGATTCACAAATAATGCCGGCGCGCCTCGGGAGAAAGGCTGTAATTTAGTAGGGTTGGATTTCATCGGGAGTTGCTGGCACGTGGTGCAGAAATCTCTACTTCATTGTTCACTTGGAGAGGAGAGGGGAGGCCGTTACAGCCTGTTATGGTGGGTTTTATACGCACGCAACGAGGCTATTCACGACGATGAATCATGAATGATGATGCAGATATTCACCCCCCCCCGTACATAACCCCCCACACATACTGTACCTCCACTGTCTGAGACCACCAAAAGGTGCATTGGACTTTACATCCGAAGCTATGGCGAAGGACATTATAATACATTATACATTGCGAATACATTATAGGTAATTGTAATAAGTTTCGATTACAATTGACATATTGCCTATCAACGTCCAAACAACAATGATCGACGGTTATCATAGAGATTGGCGTGGAAGGTCTATCACTTTTCTCTTGTATAAATGTTTTACACACACCCCACCTATAATATATTCATTATTTACTTGGGTTTCTCAACAACCTGAACCAACAAGGGGAACGAAGTAGTTTTCCTCGACCAGCGCACACATCTTCAGTCGCAACCTGCAAAGTAAGGTAAAGGTAACCACTGCTCTCTTACCTTGATCGCATAGGATGCCTCCCCAGTTGGTGTCGCATATGCACTGCCAGGAAGAGCCGTTGCAGTAGCCGTGCTTGCAGCCGGGGTAGGGCATACACTGGTCACAGAACTCGCCCTTCCAGCCAGGACGGCACCTGCAACAAGATTTCCGAGATACAAATACTGATACACACACCCCTCAAACTCGGGATCTGAAATTAGTTTTGATGAATTAAGAATTAATTTTAGCCTTTAAAAAATAAACGAATAGAGCGGGTTATGAATATTGCATAGAAAATAAAGTTTTCGACGGCGTTACAAACAATGTTGTGCAGTACCATACAAGATTACGATGTAAATACTTACCAATGCAAAATGTGTGGGCGGTTGATATTTATGAGTAAATTCCCACCCCTGTTAAAAAATATATTATATCGGTGCACGACTTTTTTGCATCTGTCGGTACAAATATGTGTTTTGTTACGGCAAACCATCTTCAAATGTAATTATGTTTTAAAATTCAGAACGAAGTCTCTAGTTTAGTAGAGCACAAATTGAAAACTAGGAGTGTTCCCCATCCGCACACCGCAAACTATCACATATATTTCTTTTACCGGCTTCATCATCCATAAATTTGAGCTCACGCATTCTTAAAAAAAATCAACCATGTTGTTTTTTTTTATTTCGGAACTGTTATACATAGTAATTTGAATTTACAATGAAATATGTAGCGTTGTTTTAAAATGGTTAATCACTTCTTCACTATTGAATGTTATAGAGTGGCGCAGTGGAATTGCAGGGAACTTGTGTTGGAAGACTGAGGATTCCATTTCCACCGATAAATTCCTGCATAAAGTTTTATCCGATAACCTCCTCGCTTTTTACTGGTGGTCTTAGCTAACATGGCCCTTGGGGATTCCATCTCATTCTCAAATATCCAAAAGCCTAATTAACATACCGAAGTGGTGAGTAACCGACACAGGACAGGACCCATTGTGGACCATAGCAAGTTTCTAACAAACTGTGTTTAATTCTGTGTTAACTGTTATTTAATATACGGTTATAAATGTATTCCTTATAACCTTTTGCACGCCCTTTGTACCCAGCTGAGCGTAGAATAGACCAAAGAACATTGAAACCCTTAGGCAGTACAATGACGAACTGGTTGATATTATTAGCATTTCACGAACACACCCCTACTGCAGATACATTCTACAGGCTTTCAATCTTCCCATACGGGTTTATAGCATTGATGAATGAAATATGATTTCAAAGTATCTCAAAGGTTAAAATCAGTAAAATTGATTTAGCCTATTGTGATTTAAAAAAGAAAATAGAAATCGTGGGAAGATTTTTAAGAAATTAATGAAAATTGACTTCAATAATCCATACCTTAATTGTTTGCA
The DNA here is from genome assembly GCA_945910005.1 of Isoperla grammatica. NCBI lineage: Eukaryota > Metazoa > Arthropoda > Insecta > Plecoptera > Perlodidae > Isoperla > Isoperla grammatica. Next base: position 15,611,690 of record OX246738.1, on the reverse strand, counting down.
CAGTTGGGGGACTCAGTTCAGTTTAATAGTGGGCCTACCTGAAACTAAACGATAGTATCTAGACGGCGTTATAACCCTTCAAGCCGCGGTCTAAAATAAACTATGTTTTCAACGAAATCGTCTTGGTCCTATAATACAGTGGATATACCAAATTTGGAAGTTTGCCGGTTCATACAACACCACTTTGGCCTAGTTTTAAATGCCTCGTGAAGCGAATGCTGGATTGAGAATTTTCTTGGTGATTCGTTATTATCAGTACTACAATTCATAGCCTTGCCCCTATGAAATAACATAACCACATAGGCCTGAATGAGAAAATTGAAAGTACAAGTCCAAATTTAACTACAGTAAAAACAATATTTGAAATAAACACTATACCGGTACATAAAAAAAATAAAATGCCAAATTTATGAAACTATATTTAATTAGCTATTCGCCATTGTACATCTATTATCTATGACAGATCAATGCATGAACGGATAACTGATGTTGGCTAGTTTTGTAACAAAGACTTATCGAGTGATGGCAAGACAAATGCCAACGAGAAACAACATAAATTGCATGAACGTGGGATGTACTATACTAGCTAACGTAGCCCTCGCTTATGTGCAAAAGCAGATTCGTATTCCCTTCGTAAAACCACTTACCACGTAATCTAGACCTACATGCACAATCTTAAGTGTAATTGGAACTTCTAATGAATATTTCGCTTATCATAACAAAATCAAGATAAATTGTGTGCACATTAACTTATTAAGGATACTATGCACTAGAAAACGAACAGTTATACAATTGTACATACAAGGTGGAATATTATGTTAATGTTTAACAAACATTGAAGGATATGACTAATTTGCGAGTGTTGAACTATAACAAGGGGCGTAGCGGACCACCTGTTATAGGATATGATCTTAAGATGGTTAATTGCTAGACCTGCTTTGCTTTTCCGTATCATTTTAATTGGAGTTGGCAGATCGTCTACGAAATTGTTTAGATTCTCGAATTGGGGCACATGCAAGGAAATGTTCCGGGGTCAGGGGGCCCGACCCGTGGGAAGGCGGTGCTCCATGGATGCCCCCCCCCCCCCTTCACACCCGGGAACAGAGAAGCGGTGGGGGCGGTTGTGGTAACAGAGGTGGATCTACAGATCGAAGGCGATTTACAATTGAAGAGCATTTCCCCCTTAGACCTGCACTCATCCCATTTAAATCTGGCCACCTCTAGATCGTGTAGCTGCCGGGGGGGGGGGGGGGGGGGCATTATCATCTCATCGCCACTGCCCACTATCATGTAAGCCTACATACAACAGTACACGAGTGTATCGCCTACCCAAGAACTGCTACCTTATCGTGGTGGGTAGGTTTGCGTGCTTTAGTTATGCATGGCGGAAGCGTAGGCCTATATGCTACCTAGCCGCGGACGGGTCGAGGTGGAGAAGTCAGATGAAAGGCAGTCCACGTCCTCCCCTTTACGTCCGACTTGTCCCTTTCCTCCAAACAGCCCTCGACGTCATTATGATCACAGTTGTCGATTTCGTCGTTTTACAAATCATAAATCAATCGAATTTATTGTTGATGCCAAATAGTCGTTGATTGTCGTTGATTGTCGTTCTTTGACATTCAAATTCGCGATGCGATGCAAGGCGTATGTGGTCATGTAGCAATACAGATAGAGCGAGATGGCGGAAAGTCATTATGAGGTGAACATGAGGGTAACAGCAACTTGTGTTCCCATTACAATCCACCGCAACACTTGTTTTACGCGAAGCTATTTTCCGTTTACATTTTCGTTCCACATAAGTAAAATTCCGATTCAACATATCACGAAAAGAAACAATTCATTGATATTCTGGACGTGTTGACCGTTGTGGTCTTTCGAAATAGTTGTGAACGTTAGAACCACGACCGAGTAGCCGAACTTACTGCGCACTGGTCACTTCCTGCTCTCGTTCCGTTCCCGCCCGCCAGTTCGTCGTCGAAACTGCGCGGGTCACGACGAGGAACTTAATTAAACCAATGAATGTAGAAAGTGCGCAGCGCTGGTGACCTGAACGCACGGATAAGTAACAGACGAAACATTTCGTTGGCGCGTCAGCACAACTACCACGAAATAATTGTCTTTGTATTACGGTTCCGTGTTGTATAAGTGGAACTGAGATTCCGTGGTTAAAAGTATGGCAGTAAAATGCACGTGAATAGTCTGAAAACTAAAAGTCGCGCTGTGGAATGTACACGTTTTGTAGCGTTAGATGCACCAACAGGCGGTCCCAATCTTAATTGCTCCGACACCTTTACGAGTACACAATGACTGCTGGAGAAACCAATTAACTTGGAACGAGCATTCGATGATTTGCTCACTCTCATAGCATGGACATAAACTGTTTCATGGGCACGTAGAGTCTTTGTAGTTGCGTCCGATGCACAGAAAGGGGGCGGAGCCACGACGCCTCCAACAACACTCAAAACCCATTGTACTCAGATGAGGATCACTAGCTCACTCACTCACTCACTCACTCACTAGGTAAAAACTCTTGCGGACATATTTCTATTTTAACCTACGAGTCAATTACAATTAATAAACTACTTAATTTACAAACATATGCAATGCATGTTTAAAAATATTGTAAGAGTGTGTTTTTTAGAGAACTCGCAATGCTCTAAAATTTTAATACTTTGAGAAAATTGACAACCACTAGTTTTGCCACAATGAATCAAGTCCTCCTATTATTGAATCCTATATGTAATGACATTGACAGCTAAATGCCAGCATGAGTTATCAATCCCGATGGGACTCATAAGCAATGCTTCACTTTTGTATACAACAAACGCGGTAAACAATAAAATAAAAATATTTTGCTTTATAAATAAAAAATTATGGTATTTCATCCGAACAACTGATCCGGTTTTTACTCACTTTTTTGTGTATTCCTTTGGGAGATGGATTACGTACGTAGTACATACACATCATCTGATTATTTATCTGTAACCTCCACTGTTTTTTTTTTTTTTTTTTACAAATTACGTTTTTAAAATTATTGTAAGGCTGCAAAACCTTTATTTTGTTTATTATTTGTATTACAAATTTTAGGTATTGAGACAGCAACATCAAGTGTAAATGTAAACATCCTAGCTTGCTCGCGTATTGGCGACTGAGCCCCTCACGGCTCGATTGCTGTACAACAACGTCAAGCACTACTACCATGATGACGTCACGCTAGAAACTCTCAAATCTTGTGTCTCCTGAATGGAACAGGATATTTAAATACGATTTTCAGTCAATGATATTTTAAATGGATATCTTCAACCACTTGCAATATTGACATTCACTTGACCTCGCCTTTAACTCACCGATTTAATTCTTTTCTCATTTACTCGAAGTAACGCGTTCAGAATCCGACCGAAAAAGTAACGAAGTAGTATCTTCACGATGATTTCATATTTTGTATATAAAAATCTAATTCTATGAATTGAACACACACACACATTGTTTCGTTAGCAATGCTCACGACGTGCACAAGTCGTCTTGTGACATATTGTCGTGGGTCACGTCCTAGCAGGCATCTGTGCATGCAGTATACTCTACGTTCTATGAAGATAAATGAGTTCAAATGGATGTCATGACGTACCAATGAATCATACGCTGCACGGTGACATGCCAGTGTCGCACGGAATTATGGCTGCATGCCTCCATAGAAATTGATTTATTATTTATTTGTTTTCAATTTTTATTTATCGACAGTATCGTTCAGTCAAAAACACTGCATGAATAACTCATAAAATCACGCCTGAATTAAAAGGCTAGCCATAAATCAGTGAAATTCTAGCGTATATTTCGAAACAATCGCGGCTAACAAACTATTTAAGTTGGAATGGAATCAAATTTTGAGGGTTCGTTTGTTTGTGCAGTTGTTACTTCTTCCAATGCAGAAGGCTCAGGGTTCGATACCTTTTCGGGCTGGAGTTCTTTTATGTGGAAATCAGCAAAATCTACCGCTGTATTGCAAGGCGAATGAAAACGGTCACTTTGGTGCCCCACAGCAAAGAAACACAATAAATTGTATAAGGTTCCACAATGGAAATTAATTCTTGTTACTGAGTGTGTGGACAATCTATATATATTTTTTTTTTATTTAAGTTTAGAAGTTAAACATTGAACAAATTAGTCAAATTTCCAGTACATCTAGACTGTTAAAAAACAAAACATAAAATAGTACTGGGCTCTTTAATCAGATGGCTGTAAAACCCTATTATAGTTCCAAAGTTTATGAGACATTGCATAATATAACCTATTTACAAACGGCATGCAACACAATAGTTAAAAGTGAGCTAAAAAATTATAACAAACGTCTACTCTGTAATGGAATTAGATCCACTGTAGCTCCATAAGCAACACCGTGTTTGCTACATTCAATGATCAATATCAATGATCCAGACCCCCCTCCCCCGCCCGTTTTGAATACAGACGGGGCCAATGCACTTAGCCCCCAGTTCCCACGCTACTGGCCAGGTAACATTGCAGTGAAAGGTGAATTACACGAATCAAATTTTAAAAAATTTATCTCTTACATTCAGGTTCGCAGTGATACAAAGCGTAATTTGTTTTATTTCGGTCATATAGTTATTACAGTGTAACAATACTATCGGTAAAACCTGAACACAGATCTCCAGCGTGACGTCACCTTGTGTTTGCGTGCCATTCGACAGTTAGGTTAGGTGCAACTACTCGGTATAGACACAGAGCCATGAGACCAGTGCTGTGTGGGTACGGCAGACTTGAAATACATCAGCATGCAAGGGAGGGCCGTGTGAAGAACTGGCGCTGGCCATAGCCTCACTCATTGTTCACAGACAACCACTGCCTGGCCGATGATGATTGGAAAACAGTCGTAAACTGTTTTATTATCACTCACCCCAGCCGGGAGGAATGTCACGCTAACTGTAGCCAACTCGATTAAATCAAACGCTCAGGTCTGTTGATTGAACGAACGGATTGAGTGATACATGTTCGACAGTTTGAGAATACAAGAAGACCGATGTTTGTCGACGTATATGGCGTGGACATACATTAGGGACGCTTACACGGCCGGTGAGCTCGTTTACTGATCTGATCACACCTACTGGCGTTAGTGTGGGTGTGTGAACTACTTGAGAGCACTTCAAGTGGTCACAGTACTAATCCAGAGATAGGATATGCAACGACAACAACGCCACGGTGACTTCCAGAAATATAAATAATGTGATATGTGACGTCATGGCCACTTGAGGCGTGTTACATATTATTATGTATATCAGACATGAGAGGTTGAGGGAGACGTGGGCATTGCCAGGACTCGTGTAAACGGTGAAGTGGGATTCACACTTATCAAAAAGAAACCTAAATGTAATTGCCGTATCTTTGATTCTAGCCCATGCCGTGGATGAAATACTATTGCAAGAGTTCATTATTTGACTTCTTAGAAAGAAGGTCTTTGAAAATAAAATAGAAAAACGATTCACCCAGGCTGTTTTGTAGATGAACGATTGAGCAGTTTCACAGAATAAAGACGCGCGTCTTTAGTTACGCCTTTGAGTGGCCGCGAAGTGAATTCATTAGCCTTCGTTTTTATTGCTGCCCAGCGACGCAACCAACAGCAACGCTAAGAATGGCTTAGACGAATTAATAATGGTGATGATTGATGAATAATGAAATGAGAGCACAAAAACTGACGTCTTCCTTATGTACGATTAGAACCCACACCCGAGTTCTGGACGTCTCCAATTGTATCGAGCCATGTCTTGATCGTAACCCTCCCCACACCAACCACAATTTGCCAATTCACAATGAACAAAGATAACATTTTGTTCGTGAAGACGTTGATTTCATAACGTATATTGTTGATTACTAACTTGACGGAGAGAGATAAAAGTAATACATCCCTGCGGGGTAGGAAATCATGTTGACACTGAATAATATTAAGGTTCTACTTAGGTCGACTTCATTTTGGGAGGGCAATGTGGTTGTTTCCATGAAAGCAGATTATACATCATACAAGACATCCATCTACCTTCTGATTCATTGATTCCTTTATATTCATGCCCATCTTGGGATTCGAACCCGAAGCTGGTTGCTACCACGTACGTGTTCACAACTAAAACCCGTAGCTTCTATATCTATCTTTCTATATCTTGCGTAACATCCATTCAGTATTAGTAACGACTATCGGATCAAATGTAATCCATTTCTTACGGTAGCCTCAATGTTGAACTACTTTCGGATTAGAAGAGCGAGCGTGAGTAAGTGACCAAAACAAACAAAACTATAACAATTTGTTAATGTTGCCTGTATGTATGTATGTATGCAATGGGTTGCCTTTCACTTCACCGCTGAACAACTGTAAACTGCCTTAATTACTACGAGCCAGAAGATTAATTTAAACGTTTCAAATATGATCTCTTGGACTCGCCTTTGAATTCGCAATACGAACGCAGCCAACGGAGCGGTATTTGCCACATTCAAACACGGTTCGATATTTCAATACAATGCTGTAGAGAACAATGTGAACATTGGCCGCTACTCGTGACAAACAAGAGACAACATTTACATGAGTTCCTGGTTGCGTCCGAGCTCTAGCGCTAGCGCACACTATTTGCCGGTGATCAATACATTGATGTCAATGTACGAGTAAGGAGTTGTAAACTTAGATGTTTTATTCAATGAATTTCATTCATATCTGTCCAATTCAGTCTCATAATAGATCTACAATACGCAATATCAATTAATAATATGCCTCCTATACTTTGTCAATTGCGCTATAGTCGAGTGAGTGATGCATAAAGACTAAACCACTCATAGCATCTATGCCCTATAGCCATGATTGAAACAAGGAACGTAGGAACCATGATTTATTAGACCATCTCATAATCGAGTACGGCCAATATGCATGTGATTATCAGAACATCAAAATAAACTACAGGTTCGATTCCCATCGCTTGTAATCCTGATTGATTTCCAAGGGTTGGGCAAATTATGGCATTGAGTTCTACTAAGAGTGTTCTGACATTGCTTCTCTGTATAGCAGGCATCTAACAATGCATAAGATCAATTATAAGAATAATAAAAGATAAGATGATACTGTAATACCTTCTTTTCATATTTCATATAACTCGCTTAGTTTTTGTTTTTAATTTTAAATTTAAACTCGGGCCTAAATAGCATTATAATTTATAATTCTCACTTTAATTGAGCGGGGGGGGGGGGGGGGGGGGGATTTTTCCACGCTCATTCTTGTTATTAATTTTCTTCGCGTGATAAATTTATTGCTGGATTTGAGGGAGTAGCCTACATCCGTTTCAAAGCTTTGTGGCTGGAATTTCGAAACCAGATTAGCATAAAAGTACACTTTGCCTCATTATCACACACAAATCAATTTATCTTTTAACTTTGAATTATGCTGAGAAGAAAATATTTGCATTGAAGTAAACGGAAAATTAAATACTAAAACAGAAGAAGTATCATAAAATAACTCAATACAACAATCTCTCAAGTAATTATTATTTTGACCGCGTTCCTTTGTGTTTCCTTTCTTTTCGCGGGTGTGCAGATCTTAGAAAGAAACGTCTGTCGGATCGGCTGCGCTTTCAAAACGAAGTGCAAAATTAAACATACTATTTACTATTAAGGATTAAAAATAAAATAAAATAGTTTTGTGCATAAGAATACTCAATTCAAAATTACTATAGTCTTCGGTATGATTGTATTTGTTACTATATTGTCATGAGAGTAAAGCACCCCATCTCTTTCTGCCGCAAGATGTTACCATGCATGACCTGCGCTTTACTTGGCCAACCAAGCACGCAAAGACCTGCCGAGGTTCGATCGCAGACTATGGTGATTAAATTCCTCTGCGGCGGTCGCCATGTAGTCACCATGCACCCAATCTCTGCCAATAACCTTTCAACACGACTCGGCACATCACTTAATTGTCATTCACACGATCACTCGGCGGCCGTCAATTAATGTGAAGACAGAAAAACGCACAATTTGCAGACAAAAAATGTATTAAGTGTGGCTGATCGCCAAATCCGTTAGCTCATATAGTTCCAATTTGGTAGTAACTAGGAAGGTATAGTTTTGACTTTCCTGCAGAACCCTGTTAGTTTCTTGTTTTTGTTAATGATGACGATACTGAAAGTACGCATACATTATGCATTATGCACATTATGCTGATGGGATGGGAACAGAAGACGCCTACGTTGGCTGGAGGCACGTTTGTGATTCATAACGAAAATATTAAAATTGTTTTATCAATTTCGCGAATAAAAACCAACCAAAAGACTGTTATAATAAGTTTGTATTTATTTTTGTATTGTTTACATTGAAAAGGTTCAAGCTAGCTCAAATAGGGATATTTCTTGAAATATTTTCTACGTTTGTTTTTACGAGTTTAGACGTTGTTATGTTTTCTTGTAATCGTCATTATTAACATTGTTATTACAACATGTCACTGTCAACAGACGATCAGAAATATAAATCCGGGTGTCCTAAAATGTATCAGCAAGAATGCGAATGACAACGCAACTGGGTGAGCCAATGACAGAATCGCCATCTCAAGTTAGTGACTGAATTAATTCTTAGAACTTTGTAAGAAAGGTTACATGACTAAAACAGTGACATCCTGATGTAATCTTTAGAACGTAGAACTCTGGTTGGACTTTGAAATTATCAATGATCCCATCCCGTACACTAATATGGGAATTACTTTGTTTGTATAACTGTCGTTTATTTTCTTTGGATTACGGTTGCCAAAGGCCAAAAACACTATGACCACTTAAACAAATAGATAACATTTTGACAAACACAAGTCCCTTCTATATAATATGTTAATCGTGTGTGTGTGTAATAACAAGCTAAGCAACCGCCCACAGATCCAAACAAAACAAAACTGATTGCATAAAACGAATATCAAATGATTATTCTATTCTGTCTCGTGTGGGTGTGAGATGGGAAGTGGAATTTTGTGTGCAGTCATCTGTAATACATTAAATACTGAAAAGCTAAAAACAATATATTTTAGTCAGTTTTGATAAACGTCAAATAAAACTAGTCCTATACTTAAAGTTCTTGTACTTGTGTTCTTGTGTCTTGGAAAAAGTGAATCAAGTATTATAAAAAAAAAAAAAAATACTGAATGGCGTTATTATTGTGTACTTCCCATGCAAATTAGTCAATCTCACACCGCACACGTCTATTTACATATTTTATAATTGATATGTCTTCCACCCTCTCAAATTTATATCATTTTATTTAGTAGGTTAAAACAATTTTTAATAATACATTTTGGACTTGGAGTGTGGTCAGGTCAAGAGTTGAACCGAGGTAGGCCATCAATTACCAACTAAAGGAAACTACTATAAATAGTGTTGACTGTACTTACTCGCATCCCCCGGACTGATCGCACTTGCCGTGGATCGGATGACAGCCCGGTTTACAGACAGCGATCTCACAGTTGACTCCGCGCCACCCCTCAATGCACTCCTTACCGCCGTTCTTATCGCACCGGTAGTGTCCGAAGTTGTCATCGCGCTGTCTACAGAACGTGGTGCACGTGGAGTTGAAGTAGTGTAGATCGCACTGGACGCGCACTCGGTAGGTGACTCTAGCCGTGCGACCCTCGTGGTTCAGGGTGTGCCACTCGGTGCTGGGGTTGATGAGGCCGGAGTAGGACGCCTCCTCGATAATACGGTACGATGCTGGAACAAGACGGCCACGTTGGTAACAACGCCCGGGACAGGAGTAGAACCTGTGACGCAGGAGCCACCACCACCGTCACTACACCGGCCACAGACTTGTGAACGTTAACTTAGACCAAAACTCCTGGATTAATATACCGTTAGGTCAGATCTGTTATAAAATGAAAGGGAAACAAGAATATCTAAAAGTAAAGACCTACGACTACGACCAACGAGAAAAATATTCTCGTCTTTCAGCTTTTCTCACTAAAACTGAGCTCATCTTCACTTCTAAGTATCATAGTGGGAAAACAAAGGGAATAAACGACCACGAACTCTAGAAGCCTTATTTATTAGTTTAGTGTAGTAATGGAATGGGTGTCCACAATTGTATTGCCAACTATCCCTAAAAATTACACAGATTTAGACAGTGCCCGTAAGACAATAGAATATGTCTAGCGGTTCCTAAGCCTAAAGGGACAAAACGTCCGTGGTTGAAAAAAGATTTTGTTTTCTAAATGGAAAATAACATGCATAACACAATTGGGTAAACACTAGGGGCTTTGTGGGGGTACTACAGGGGTTAGTCTTGGAGCCACTCCTGTTCTAAATCTTTTTTAACAATATTGTATCAGGCTTGAATTGAATTGTCGATTGGATTGTGTAGTCTACTGTATCATGTTTTTAAAATGTTTGATGTACAAGAACCTAGATTTGGTAAAAATAATTTTCCTGCAATTAATTACTCGCACCAGTTGTAAATATATACATATCAATGTTAATTTATCATATTATTCTAAAAATACCAAACGTTCATATGTCTTTGAAGACGCTTCCTGAATGAGAAAACGTATCATGCAAAGAGCTAAATGTGTCATTATTTCTTGAAGGTCGTTGCTTTCTTGCATTACTGTTTGCTGCTGTTATGTTGGTAGTAGCTCACCCATAGCAACGAGACTGCACCGTGTTTTTTTCATAGACATGCAATGAACGAGTTGTCTGCACAACGGCATCATTTGAAGTCTAATGGATTGATGGGGATAGATATTATCAACAGGTTGATGGTGCTTCAGCAATAAAGCAATGGACAACGCCTTAAAAATGCATTATTTAAACTACACAAAGAAATGGAATGGTACTAGGTTTAATAATGTCTGCCATTTGTTAAAACCAACATAAAAGTATCCTACGAGACTGGGAAAAAATGGTTCTCTGCATTTTGTTGCTCTACCATTCAACATTTACTGACAACAATCGGACAACATAGCTGACAATGACGGGGACAAATGGAGTTGCTTTCTACATGAACAATACTACGCTTGCTTAGGGCCTTGACGTGGGAATACCACTTGTAGCATGTTTTCTCGCAACCAACGAATATTATTAGCACATCCTACTGGCGTTGATATAATTAATCGTGAATAGAATTAGATGTGAGCTTACCAGAAAGAAGTACACGCACACATTGCTACTCGACATCGTGGACTACGATTGAAAGATGGTCTAAATGTTAAAACAGGTTCATACCAGGCCGCCGTCAAACACGACCACACACAAAAAAGAACATTTTTGTGATTGCAAATCGACACTCGTGCATTTTGCTTTCGATTGGGAGTTGAGATATTAAGTATGAATAGGCTTACCACCGTCTAACAAAAAGAAAAGTTAATAGTTGGCCAGGAGAAAGATACATTACTGCCATAACCACTTGATTCTTTCGATTAATCAAGAAACATTGATTGCTTCTCTGGTATATGTATCTATCATTATATCAACTAGGGTAGTCTGCATTATATAACACTCGCCACATACCTTTTACATTATTTATTGCCTGCTACAATTGTAAACATTTCAGTCTCACTGCAAACACTGTAACAAATTCTAAACCAAGTGAACTATTAATCATAATACTAAGCCTGAAGCCATTATAATAACATAAATAAATTGAAACATCCTGGTTTAAAATGTAACAACATAATGCATAGAATAAGATTACTGGTTAGAGTGTATACATAAAAAGTTACCATGTTTTCCCAATTAACAGTTTATGATTATAGGAACACATTGACGTAGTTTTCTGTGAATAAATTCTCAAAAGTGTGTGTGGGGGGGGGGGGGGGGGGGACAAGTACTGAATTGAATCTTGTTTTGATAATTATATGATTGAAAACCATTGTAAAAAAAAAAAACACACATGGATGATTTTGTCGTTCATATTATTATAATTTTATTACCCTCTTTACACGTAACAAATCATGTAGCAATTTCTTTACTGCCCATAATTTATACGAGTTTTATTCTTTATTGTGAAAATGTATCGGGCAACAATAATCGACTTACTATTAGTTCACGATTTTAGTTGATTTCTGTCCAAACCTACGGCCTTGACACAGAGTCTTGCCGGATCTAATTGGCCATTTTTTGTGGTGGGAGAGTGCTACAGGTTTCATAGAGCCTACGTTTTCTCGACTAAAACGATTAAAAATACACCATTACGTTCATGATTGACCCAGCAAACGTGTTACGAATCGACGATTTTAATTCGAGTGTTGGCTCTTTTGGTCCACATCGTTATACACCGGCTAAATCGGTCGTCCGATCCAGATATTCAGGTTTGCACCGCGTGCAGACGTCCTTGCCATTGGCGAGCTCGGCATCACACGAGTTAGCAACAGGTAATTGGCGACATGAAGAAGCGATTCTTCCCACGGCAGCGCAGCATTTTCTGCGCCACTCGTCTGACATCACTACACAACACAACACACGGGACCGAAAAGAAAGATCGAGAGTCTTTTTGCCTTATGGCCTGGAGCTATTGAATAAAAACCTATTCCTTGAAGCAACACTTCGCCTGCAGTGTTTACAGATAAACAAACCAAGAAGGAGAGACTGCACGCTACCATTTTGTGGTGAGACAACAGGTCGTAATGGCGGACAGATAATTGACTTGTATAATTGACTATACATATAAACTTTTGTCCACGATCTACTGTAGGTATAAATTCATTGTTTTTATTATATGCTGTGTGGTTTGTTGTTCATTATGGTATAAGCAAGAATAAAGTGGTTACAAGACAAGTGTCACAAATTAAGAGCAGTAGTAGCGAATTGCGGAATTAGTCTTGGCCACTCGCGTCCATGTAACGATTTACTTACGGCGATGGAAGAAAATGAGGATATGAAACACTGACGATTCCACAATCCTGGAATTCCTGCCCAAACGTATTCTGATCTACACATGAGGATATAATTCGGTCAGAGTTTCCTCTCCCGCACTGGTTGATAGCAAAACGAACGAAACCGATGGACAAGTCACGAATACTGCATCTACACTATCCAGCAGCATCACCAATATAATAAAAACAGCTAATTTGTAATTATCTTTGATTCACCCGAGCCGTGTACTGTATAGGTAGGTGGCTTGGAGGTAATAAGGAAGAGTCTAATTCGGGAAGTCGTCGGTTCGATTTCAGTCACCGACAATCCTGACTGTATGTGTTTCCTGGACGTGGTATCAGTCATAAGTTAATAAATAAATTAAATGTTGTGATTGCAATTGCATTGCATTTCGAACTGGGTATCTATAATCTGAATGTTGAGATATGTATCATCCCATCATTGTATTGTATGTAGCAAAATCTATTACCCCCTCGAGTGGTGTAATTATGTCTAGGCAAATTGAATCTGAATTAGGGTTTAATAATAAATCATCCACACAGTTTCCCTCACATCCTAATTGTGGGGAGAATCTTTGTTTATAGACCTTCAGTTTTTTCAGTTCTATGCAAGGGTAGAAAGAAAATGAGTTAGTTTTCTAGATCTATTGCTATTTTCACACCGACGATGTTGATACAAGTTAGTATACAAACTGTTTTCTACGAAATCTTGGCTGTGTGCTTGGATGTGCTGTGAGTGATATAACTCATGGATGCTCAACAACTGTGATTCAACGTGCAAAGTCCAACTCTTAGGAGTTAGGGGTATAATTACCTCTGTTATCAGTCTTATTTGGTTGGGGCGCAAGTTCTAAGCGTATGCTACCTAGGCACGTGGGCTCGAATCCCGCATATAACGCTGCATGTTTTTTTGTTGTAATATTGAACTTCATCGTCTTCTACTACCCTTCGTCATCTCGAATACCAGATTGCAATAATAAAGACGTACACCAAGAAGAATCAAGTTTTGATTATGCTACATCTCATTTACTTTTAATCAGAGTTACAATTGATAATGTATACTTAAAAAATGATTTATTTAAAATTCACCTAAATAGTGAGCCTTAGAAATTTGGATGACATAATATGATGCGTGACACTGTCCTGTTACTATTTCAAAGAATACACTGTTGTTGTTCTAAACATACTGGGAAACGAATTCTGATTGTAACAATACGGTGCATAATACTGACTTATCTCCCAGATACATTCTTGAAGAGGTGAACCATATTGCTCGTTTCTCATAGAACTAACAATCTATATCTACACGTTTTCGCAGCAAGATCCCCACGAATCCACTATTAAGATGTAATTAAGAAAGCACTCACGTGGCAGCGTAGAGTTAACGTAGTCCACAGCCTGGAGGATGAGCGTGAACGACCTCTGCAAAGAAAAGAAGAGAATAGTGTAAACATTCACGTGAGGGCAGCCACGAGACGCTAAGAGACTGTCCAAACAACACACACTCATGGCTCGTCGGTATGTCTTTCTTCCTGAGCACACACACACACACGTTACGGAGAGAAAATACATCAACAATTTTACATTCGGAATTTTTCCGAGCATCGTTCTTGTAGGATGGAAGCCGAACAATAATATTGTTTGTTACTCTAAAATAAGATCCATGGTAATATTCTCGTCGGGATCGAGTTTGAGAGTGGCCGCTACGGTTATAATAGACATGCAGTCGCAGACACGTGCCAGGTAGATGCTGTGCTATGATATAACAACATACAAAATGTTCATCACGGAGTCGATAACAAAGATGTATTTTTTTTTTTGTAAATACATACAAATTTAACTTGCAAATATGTTTATACATTTTACGTTTCAATCAAATGATCTAAAGTCTAAACAATCGATTGTAAATATATAATTTAAGAAAACACCTGTTGGCTAAAAATTGGTTGTTGGAAGATATGCTCACTTGAAAAACTACATCTCATTACAAAATATGAAACACCTTTCTATGTTACATTAAAATACACATTTGTGAACAAGTTCAGAATATTTTTTTATCCGTGTTTGATGTGTACGGAATCAAGCGACACCTGGATGGTCATAGACATGTGTTCTTTAAATTGTTTCTCTATATTCTCTATTCTATATCGTTTGTATGGTTCGATTAGTACAACCGTATAACATGAACGATGCAAATCAATAATGTGTAAATTTCACTTTTATTATTTGAGCATAAACACCGAAGTCGAAAGTTTTGTGAGAATCGTTGTTTGTTGCGATGTGAGGTAAACAATGCGATACGCGGCAGTCAAGATTCATGGTATGATAGTATTAACAGCCGTTGCACTTGCATACAGTTGGTTGTGTTGTAAACATGTTTCCGCATGTTGTTGTTTACTATCAGTGGCGTATTGGACATGTTTGTTTCCATATCGTTGATACTGTCATACATGCTGCCTGTCTCACATGTGGATAACATTGCATCTCTGCATGGCAGTCTACAAACATACACAACACGCAATAATGCTAAAAGATGTCACAAATAGTAATGCAATCTTAAATCTCATGAATCTAGGCGTAAACAGCTTGTTAAATACATGACAAGATGATCTAGCATGTTTATCATTGTCGTAATCTCGAATGTTTCTCTTAATAAGGAGACAAATTATAAATTATGATGTGAGAACGTGAAGCGACGAGTACAAAGAAGTTGTCCTCGCGAGACTCATTTAAAGCAGTTTATGTGTGTTTGTGTAGTCAAAAGTGCTTGGTCATCGTATTGTATGAGTCTGAGGAAGTGGGAGGAAGATATGTCAGGTGTGCCAGTACCCACCACGGCCAATAAACATGGTTCATTCATGAGGTCTCGCAATCTTCGCTCTCATTCCTCGCGACAACGTTCAACACTCGCCGAGGAACGATAGTTATAATTATACGTGTTCATAACTAATGCACTGCCTCTTTTAAGACCCATTACCTGTTTGATCTTGCCCATATTATTGAAGATAACTAACCAAACAAAGGGAAACTGGAATTGTTAACGTAGCGAGATATTTTCAAGAGAAAAATTCATTAAAATAAATCCAGTATTTAGTATTGTCTCCCTACTGAGCTGCACGAACAATGGGGGAATATACAATATATTATGTGCTTCGTTGCTAAAATGACTCTAAAGACACCGTTGTTTGTATGTCAGTAGCATATTGAAACGCAGTCAAGGGTTCCGAGTCCCCTGACCCACTACATAGTTCGTTCTATCAGCGGAGCGGACAAGAAATAAGTAACCAATAAAGCTTTTGGAACAATGTAAATTGTTTTCAGTTATTCCATATTCATTATTTTGTAACATCAGAGCATTCGCTATGTTGTCCTGGAACAAACGGATGCTCGCCCGACAAAGAAGACACAGCTGGGTTTGAGCCCTGTCGGGGCTTATAGCATGTCTAACTTACTTCTGCATGCACGCTATACTCAAGATCTCCACGCAAGTACGTAATGTGTACTAGTTAGTAGTTACCTATTCTAAAAACACACACAACAAACACATATGTTATTCCTGTGGACGAGGATATTTGAGCTCTCTCTATAAACGATTTCACTATCTTGTGATTAAATTATAACTATCGGTGCCAATTAAACGTTTCTAGTATGATCATTAACAGCTTGGCACTGTTCTGCAACAGCTTGTAATAGATGGTATCATTTGCCCGTGCGTGATGGCGCATGCCTCACTTTTTATGTACCTTTATCGGATCATTGTAAGTCCAGAGAATGTTCTGTCTGATATGCATTAAAGCAACGTCCCACCCCCACAACAGAGGTGGGTGGATGTTCTATAACTATAAGGCTTTCTAGTGTATGGTAGAGATGGCTATTGTCAATGTGTGAAAGATGGAAATTAAAATCCAACCTGAACCCCATATTTACATACACGACAAGCCATGACCAAACATCGCTATGCAAAAGAATGGTGGTATGTAAATGCAAAGTTACGGGCCTAGGCCCAGCATCCACGTATAGTGGATAGAGTTGATTGTGTGTCGGTTATATATACAAAGTGCTCCATCAAACTCTTTGCCATCAATAGACATGCTTAGTCATGCTTGCATCGGCTATGAAGAGAGAATTTGTCTTATTCTTTTAGCATAATATAAAGTTTGACGTTTTGACATGGTCCAACAATGGATCAAGCTCCGCCACGGTGGAGGTCGGAGAGCTTTTTTTATCGCTACGCCATAATCTAGCCCCTGTCTTATATGGACAGGGTTTTAAAAACAAGTAACTCAATAATAATTGCTGGCTAATTGCATACTAAACCTCTTCTGAGGCGTAAAGAAGCCGCTCTTATATGTGTACGCATGCGCACGCGGTTCATCAGATCGTGCGGTTGCTGATCAACGCTGCATTGGGAGAAATCGCAGCGATAGTTGGAATATTTATCGACATATTGCATACATCAACGATTCAGCCATGGGTTATACATACAACACTTTACAAAGATTTTATACAACAATGTTACACACAACAAAGTACTCTCCATAATCATAACGGTATAGACAATATAAATATTTGAACGCTTTTTTCACCACTTCATAACGAACACATGGAAATAAATGCACAGAGTATAAACATTGGAATACATAATACAGTTGCCTCGAGATGGCGGCACAAGACAGTGGAGTGAACGATAAAAACCTTACAATGTCACAAATCTCGTCAACTTTTGTTGGGAGGGATATTATACATAAATGTGGTTACTCTAATATTTCGTGCATGGTATAGGCATATTAGTCTTGTATTGACAGCGCAAATGTCAACACACATGTTGCTCTCCATGATGGCAGTTGTGGCGTCACGTGGGTAGTGCCGATGTGCTTCTGATGTACGACACAGCTTCGCAAGAGAGCGACAAAGCGATTGATGTCACCCTGTGACCCAGTCTTATGACACCGTCTTCGGCGGTCACTAAAACTACCGTCGTCAGCTGATCGGATCATCCGACGTTGCTAAACAGCTACTTCCGTTCTTATCATCTTCAATAAGGGACCTAGTGTTAGTCTACTTTGTTAGCCTGTTATAATATGAACCTGCCACAGTTCGTGACTATGTTGTTGGTTCAACGTATCGAAAAGAGAATGTTAGAGTCGCATATCCATATGGCATCGTCCGTACAACATACAACACTGCGAATTGACAATGCACTTCATTACAAATGTAATGATTATGTGAGTTTTTTTACAACTACTGTAGTAATGCAATTACGTCATTTGAGATAATGAGTGGACACATATGTGACTCGAACCATGTAGTATTTTGCCCCGACCGCATTGGACACCGCGGACAGCATTTCTTGTAAATCGTTGATTATAGTGAATATTTTAAAATATTCAAATTTGACGAAATTTTTCGAATCCGACATTTTAAATCTTAATCCAACTGAAACGATTTTGTTTTCGAACTAATTATGTGCACGTGAAATTGAAGCAGTCGGTAGGGATGCGACGTGGCTTAGAACAAAGCAAAGCATTCACTGTACGGCGGCCCGCGCTATCTGCACTATAGAGCACGAGAAGGGCGCCACACGACAGCGAAGCACTGAACCCAAGTCCTCTATACACACCCGGCCATAATAATTACATCAATTTTAATAATGACTGCAAGCCGACATGTAATTAGTGTCGTGGCTTGCTTTATACACTAGTAATTGGGGAATGTTGAATTAACTAGCATGACAACATCACTTATTTATTGGCCGCCATTGTTTGGCCGTCTTGCAGACAACTTACACGAAGAAGAAGAAGATGCATGGAAGCGCGCTTATCACACGAACTATCCAGACTGGTTCTAAAGATTGATTGTGCATATAACTGAAATAAGGAAGAAGGGTTGTACAATCTCATTATAAGGTGGTAGATACTACGGAAGTTATACCGTAGAAGCTCGATTGGTCGTTGATATGGCGAGAGCATGGCTGCCTTGATGGGTATCTATCCCTAGATTGGACATCCAGGCCTTACAAGAATTAATTACGCGTTTTTCTTACAATAGAACCTGGACCAAATACAATGCAGGTTGAGTATTAGTGTCCTAATTAAAACTCTTCAAAGTAAAGTAAACAAGTAAACAAAATATTCCACCCTCAAAGGGTTAAGTTCAGTTTGACTTTTATTATTCTATTTATTCCTGTTTTTATTTTTAAAAATTACCAGTTGTATACGCTTTATTCCAACCATGCATTTCGAATACACATTTTTGTTAGGGTACAATATTGGTGTCTGGGTCGGATTCGAATCCAGACAGGGAATATGAGAAAGAGCGACTGCATCCTGTGAAATGAAACTGCATGGTATGGTATACCTTTGTATTTCCTTGAAAATCTACGTTTTTTACTGGTTTAATTATAATACAAATTTCTGAGAATAATAGTGATCACGCAATATTGAAGCAGCTCATTTTTAATCGGCGCGAAAGTTATATACCTGCTGCATGATACGGAAATTATTATTATTATTACTTTTCAAAGGGGAAACGACCATCACCTGGCAATCAGAGTTGATTATTTGCAAGGGAGGCGTCATTTCACTGTCACGTCATTCACCCTCTTTGTAGTCGTACATACGTTTCGATGTATCTTGCACCGTCACACTAAGTTTCCGGAAGGTTCCATTGACGTTTCGAACGCCCGTCTCGAACGTAGTCACGTGGTTTCATACCATAACGTCTTGCGTGCTTGAATTACACGTGTTACTACATTTCCACTCGTTTATGAAATATTTTATAATTCAAAATAAAAAAAAAACGTAACTGCATACTAAAATTGGGAAAACTAATAAAAATGTATAACCCAAAAAGATTTCCAATAGATATAACAAAATTAAATTTATCAATGTGGTGAAATTACGAGCTTGCATTCCATCCATTACAAATATATGTTTTATTTAAAATCCCTAATTGACTATTACTTGGTCGCAATTGTCAATATCTAAATTTATGTGGCAATTATTACAAATTTGTAAAGTGAAGACACTCACGCACACACACAAAGAGTAAAGAAATAAATGCCTTTCTCAGAGTAAACATTGCGAAATGAATCACATTCAGCACTATTTCTAAGTTTTAGTATAATAGAAGGCTGCATTCAAGCCACCCATGCATTATCAATTAGATGTGAGGTGAGTCTACTTGTCGAAGGGAGTATTAGCATGCGGGATCAGCACATCGCGTATACTTGCATGTCCACACTGTGTTCGGATAGATAGATCGTTCTTGCGATAGGCCGCGTTGTAAGATGTCACCCCCGGTCGTGAGTCTGTGCGACCCCGGAAACGGAGCCGCACACAAAAAGGGCAACAGTGCACTCGAAATAAAAACGCGGCGACAACAATTCAAACGACCCTCGTTTTCCCGCCAGTCACGACCGACCAACGCAAGTGAGATGACAGATAACCACGCGGCTTGTTGACTTTTTTCTCTTTGTGTCCGCCACTTAAATTATTAAACCTAATTTAGTACGAAAAATGTTTCTCAGTGTTTTATAATGTGTTCATGATAGTATACTAAAACACTTAATTGTGACCATGAAGAGGACAAAGAGGCCACAGGTATACGGGTATCAATTATAACGCAAGCGAAACCCAGATTTATTACGTGCTACTCGGGCCAAGTTTTTCTGGCGTGCACGGAAATCAAGAACGAACTTTTCACACAATTTAGCTGTTTTGTTTTGCCGTTTATTGAGGTAAATGCCTGTTTTTATTTTATGTAGTCTAAACGACACGACGAGACGGTACTTGTGAACGGCTAGGGGATAAACCGTTATGGCATGTAGTTTACTCCTGGCGCAATGTGCCAAGTATAGGCAGAGGTTCTGTTGAACTCAGTTCTCGATTATCGTAAGATGGCTGACGAAACCCTACTCATGCAGTTTTCTTATAGTACGGTAAGAATGTTTCTGATGAACGCACTAATAAGTCGTGCAAAATTTATTGCAAGCAAGCAAAATCTTACCTCTAGGCCTACTGTAGTTCAAAAATGTATTGCCTCCATAGACATGTTATTTACATATGTCAACTAGGCCTAAAGGCCTAGCTGGTTTTACAGTAACCACATTTTAAATCAAAATGTAAAAAAGTATGGGAAATGTGCACTCTACTCATTGTGATGTTTTAGTTTTTATAAAATATCCTGGGTACCCAAATCGTATTCTTATTGAATATTGATGTTTGAGTAAACCGCGTACGAGATGTTAGTACCATCGTGATCTTCAGAACACGTCCACTCGGCAACCGAGGAACACAATCCTGACAGTTAATTAATTTAATAATTACATTTTACATAAAAAAACAAAAACATCCTGGAATATCAATGGCAGTCTGCATAATGTTTTGTAAGAAATTCGTTCCATAAAACATTGTGTTATTCCAACTTTCACTTATGGAAACAATAAGTAACTATCCTAATTATAGAGCTACCTCAACTACTAATAACAGTGCATCCACTGCTAAGACGGGTAATTACTATAGGCCGCGCATCTCAGGGTTCTTGAACGTGAATTTGTATGAATACCGTAATGGAATGGGAAACAATAACACGCGTTGTGTTTTGGTTTGTTCGTATAGATTCATGTGTGGGCGTGTGGTTGAGTATCACGTGTTTAAATGGGCTCTCAATTGAGCAATTGGACTCAGTCAGTATTTGTAGTGGTACACAACGTAAATACTACTTTAAATATTGTATTGTGTGATTATATGAATGGGAATTATTCCCTGAAGGATTCATCCTTTAATATGTTTAATTGCATTGTGTCATGCCAAACAAGGTATGTTTTACAATTTAATTTAAAAGTAATTTTTTAATTAATAATTTATGAAATGTACTCGTATGAAATCATGTTGCCTGTTTATATCCTTCAGTAACAGATATGCCTATTTAGCATCCAGATATGATACAAGCCATATCTTACTGTGTAATTAATGGGCTAAGTCTCTTCAAAGTCGTCTTGATTACCCCCATTACCGGAACATGTTGACACAGCGTGTATAGTATATACGTTCATGTTTTGAGTAATGATGTTCTTAAAGTACCTCATACAAGTGTGACCCCGGGGTGCAAACCATTAACATATACCTCCATTAGCAACATATCATGCGAAGACATTGCTTTCATTTCTTGTGCACTTCTGTATCAACGTATTAACTACTTTTCTCATATAGAATGCACTCAACACTTTATAAATTACCAGTTCCCTGTATTAATTATTCCGTTGTACTAAACGTGTTGCCCGTAATACAATAGTTTGGTACCAACGAAAGAACGCACGCACGCATATTGTCAAAAGTCAGAAAATGTAGTCACCTTTTACCAATACTGTCAAAAACTTTTGTTAATTATTATTTCCATTTACTTGCTGTTCACCAAAATATTAGTTTCAACTTATGAGCGATTTCTGATTAGCATTATAGGCCCCAGGAAACACAGCTGGTGAATTCTTGGTTTCCGTATAAGTCTAATCCAGTCGGGTTACGACCAATAAACTGATGCGTGAAGAACCATTGTCTGATTGAAGCCCAAATAATATGTCAAGTTGAATGTTACGTATGAAGTCGCTCGAATGCGGATGGTGTCAATATCGTTGCAGTGAAATGAGGTCCGGAAACCCGGCCCCTTGACACATAGATTTGCCCCCATATCAAGTGCAAATATTATTGCACTCGTAATTGTTATTTCCGTTTCAACTCGCGTCTGAAATGCGAGTCTCGATAGGGATAGACCTCCCCTTACCCTTAGTTTCACCCTCTCGCCAGTCTTACTTCCGCTTTTGAGTTCTCGATGCACTTCCATGACCCCATGTTCAGTGCGCACCCAATGAGCAGGTTTCACAACCACCACGTACAGGTACAGTCCAGAATGCAAATACAATTTCTCCAGAGTCATTTTCCGGGTACATACTGTGAAGACAATTTTGCCTCCAGTGGTGGGAACCCAACCCAGGCCCACTTATTTTACCTATTGCCGCGTATACATAAATCCACTTGGCAAACCCCTTCCATCAAAATTTTGGGTGCACCATTGTTCATTATACGGCGATTTGTGGCATAATCAGTAGCAGTGTCAGATACTTCTCTAGACGACGTTGTATTACTATTCTAGTTGTAGGGTAAGTGATAGGATGAGTTTCCAAAACACGGCCCCTTTCGTTCTATTTGTTCCTGTAGAGAAGGGACACAGTCAAAAGTAACACGAAAGTGAGCAACGGGTAAGATATTCAACGTACAAATGCGCAACAATATGATTCACGTGGGAAAGACAGCCTCATCCCATGACTTATCTCGTAAAACTCAAATCAGCATTCAGAAAGCGACCATCAGTGAGTGATCTTAAACACAGCATCATCGTATGATTCACAAAAACCCGCATTGTGAGCTAGGGCAAAGCTCTTGGCCCAAACTAGATTGTTGTGAGTCATCTCGCTTGCAACAATACACCGAGTGGCGCAGCAGCCAGCAGCCAGGCTGGCAAGAAAGTCCATAAAGATCAAGGACGGGAGTGGACGGCCGGCGTGGAGTGCGGAGTGCACGTCCCGAGGACCTAGAGCCCATGGGCGTGTAAACCGTGTTATTATGCCCCATGGTCTTCGCTGCAGGCCCGCCTCGTCGCCTTCCATTTAATTATAAGAGAAGGGAGGGAGCGCACGAAACCGATTCATAACATCACCCAACCAACAGACCTAGGAAAATTACACAAATTAAATATACTGGTGATCTGTAAAGAATTTCGACCTCGCCATATACACACCGAAAGAAATACATCGGATCCATGAAACGGTAGTGAGGCCACCAGATGTTAACATAAGAGAGTGTTCAACAATCTATCGTCTCGCGTGCATAACGCAGTATTCTGGGTTATTAGAATGTGTGAGCTGAGAAAAACAACGTTAGCTCAAGCCTGTTTAATTCAATTTGTCAAAATTACTCAAAACGACACAAATGAAAACAATTACCTGACAACATTTGATGACAATAATACATTTATATAACGCAATAATATTTGTTGGTTTAAAATAAATGCATGCACATAAGAACGTCACCTTGACAAACGGCGGTGGAAAATTAATAAAACTACATTCTGAATCAATCTACAGATTCCACGCAACAGGTTTCTTAGACCATTTACTTCAAATCGAAGATAGTGTTTGATTCTCATTTCCAAGAAAAATGTTTCGTAAAGGTTTAAAGATAAACGGTTTGATGTAATAGAAACGACGGCTTCTCACGGAAAAGCAAAAAGATCAAAGCTTTGAAAACAAGTAGTAGTTTATGTTGTTGTGTGGTGAACGCCCATCTAGCATCCAAGAGCCGAGCAGCTCCAGATCTTATCCCGGCTGATTCAGTCGGCTAATACACACGGAGTGGAGTATCTGTATAGTTATAGACTCATCTAAGATCTACCGGGTGGTTATGGCAACAGGTGTCTCTCGATAGGGCCCAGGTAAATCACACAAGCTCTGGCACAGTGACAACTATCGATGAGGTGGGCACTGAACTAACGTGCATGGAGGATAAACCACACTTTGGACATGCCCTCGTTTACGACCATCCGGGATATGTCGCTAATTATTTTGCATTTGTTTAGCCTACTCGAAAAAAATACATTGTTCATACATAACATGAAACAGCGGTGTTATTGTTTTTTTTAGGTATGTACATGTGATGGGGATGTAAATAAAATGTGCCGAATTTGTTTGTTTCAGGTATGAAACTTTGAAAGCGTTGTTACCGACGTTGTATGTCTAAAAGTATCGGGTAAACTATAAGCCAATCAACCAGCATCCGTCTTCGAAAGCTTCAACAAAGGGGCTGATAAGTAAATCATGCTAGCCCAAATAAAAGGGTATAAAATATAAACGCACAATCTTGTTTCATGTATACTATTTAAAAGCATTTTTCAGCAAATAAAGAAAATACTTTTAAATCCCAAAAATTCTTATTGCACGAGTCAAACCGCCGCGCCAAACTATTATGTGCGTAAATTGAGGTCAACGCATCATCGCACATGCAGCCCAGTGTGTAACCGATAAGAACAACGTCCTTGTACAACAAAATGTCCGTATGAATGAATGAGTGAGACCTAAATTGTCAATTGTATGATGCCTTTGTGCAGAGTTCTGTCACCCTATAGCAGGCGCTGCGCACGCAGTGGCGGGCAGACACGCTATCAAGTCGTGGCCTGGCCGTGCGCAGCAGAGGAGAACGCGGCAAATAAATACTGAGCCAACCAACTTTTAGACGTCTCATAATAAATAGTCTCACAAAAATTGCTACCTACGAGACTTGAGCTTGGTGGCTGGGATGGAGGCAATCTTCATCATCAAAGGGTTATACAACATGCTGATGGTCTAGGAAGATGGGGTTGCACTGAGCAACAAAACATGAGTGCGAGATTGCGTGGGCAGTCTAGAATGAATAGATGTGTATAAAAAAATGAATATCAAAGATTATTTATCGATAAAACTCGGTGACTTTGGACCTACAGGTTGCAGGATCGATTCTCACCAACCCTAAACGAAGAAATATTCCAAGATTCTCCATACGGCAAACAGGAATCCTGAGATTTGGCATTTTGAATTTCTTTGACATATTTTACATAAACCCAATATCTTTTCAATATGTCTATCCCTTACATTATTATATTTGATTATATTATCATACGCAAATAATGAAACATCTTTCTTAAATATTAATTTTGTTTGGTCTCGCCGGTTATCGAGGGCCACTCATGTGTGTTTTTGGGGGTATAAGTTAGGTTAGGTTAGACCCGACATAATGGAATATTATAAGAAACAAGTAATCACTAATATCAGAATACGCTCCAGCCGACTAGAGTAAATTTTTTATTTGCCTTATTTCGAACGGCTTCATTACTTTCGTGTAATTTGTTGTTGATGGTGTATTTTAAATGTGATTAAACTACTTCTGTCTGCCACTGAATGCTCTGTGCTTACACTACAGCTTTTCAAAACATATTATTTATGAAAAAGTTAATAAAGTACTGTGTAAATGAGTTGTGTAACGCGCAATGTGTTATAGTGCTGGTCCATTGAGAACATATAATCTCATCTGTGTCTGTCTGACCCACTTTGAAGATGTTAGATTAGGGTGACTCCAATGTTCTGTTCCAGTGAAGCTTTGGAAATATAATGCATATGCAATTCATAGGTTGCACGTACATTACATCTTTGCGCGTGGCGGCCACATTTGTGATCAAACTTTGACGTTGCCATGGAGAAACAATTGAAGCCTGTTGTGGTAGAGCACAGAAATTCTTAGTTCTTTAAAATTCAGCCTGTTTTTGAAATAAAATCGGTATGTGCGGTAGTTTTTTATTTTTTTGTTACTTATGTTTACTTTTCAAATTCTAAATTAGGTTTATTTATTAAATTCGAATAGTATTTGCCAATTTTTTTATTTATGTGTTTAGGACACATAATATGTATACATTTACAGGCTTAATTATAATGCATAATATTATTTAGAACAGTTTTCACCGTGTAGTCCATAAATCCTTATGTAAGGTCTAGGCTATTGTAAGATTAAAACTAAATATGTGGATGTTTAGGCCTACATGCCTCTATTCCAGCCATGCCTCTATGATCTAGGATTGGTCCTCATCAAATGTGTCGCAATCATGGCCACTGTGACGTCACGTGGGAACTATGAATAGTTTATTATAATTTCATTTTATTAAAATTATCAGATTTTAAATCGATTATGGAGAGCGCAAGTACAAAGCAAACCACATAGAGCCAATTGCATAAATTTAACCACTAAAAGTACTAAAATAAAACCATGCCGAGTGTCAAATATTTCATTATTTACTGCGTATACATCAGTCTTTCATTGAATTTGTCATTGGCATTGACACATATTTGCACTGAGTTGCTAAAAAGCCATCGTCATTCTCGTAAATTGTAATCATGTTTGACTTTATTTATTTATTTGATCTGTATTGACAACAGGGCAAGCCCCACAAGTGCAATATGAATATGATAGACATTATAAACATAATACATAAAAATTAAGCTAGTTCTTCAAACCATTATTAAATTTAACAGATTTTAAAAAGTAGCAATGAACTCTCAAATTGAGCGAATCTTCAATAATATTGAAATAAAAGAGTGGAAATAGTCAAGGTCGATTTTCGAGAGTATTCATTATGCTTCAGACGAGCTATCTTATCGAATGCACTTCCTCCGGTATCAGTCGCAGTCTCGGTCTCGCACCCGACCGAGCCTATCGGGGGCAGAGGATGTGTCTATCATGGGCACACGCCACTGATACACTGATAGCGCGCATTTACCACACGAATTAAGAACATCCTAAAAACGTTCAGAAAGAGACCGATAATGCCAACATTTTTTACATTTTAGCAAATATTTTTTTCTTGTTCTAATTTTGTTTTTTTCATCTGTATGCATGTTGCTATTTAGTATTTACATATCATATATTTAGGGTTGTAACACATTACTTGTTTAAATTCGTCAACGATAAGAGTATTCACTTGCAACTAAAATAGATGAACGATACGCTATTATTTAAATTCAAATTATTCACTACTAATTGGTTAAAGAAATTTGAATTTGTTCATGAAATTTGAATACCAAATACATATATTATGTACTGTGAAGAGTTTGTTATCTTAAACTTTAATATAAACAAAGTCAGAATGATCTAAACTTTTTCATTCGTGTCCCAATAGGCAACACGCGCACGATTTTTTTTGTTAAACCAAGCACTTAGTATCAGATACAAAAAGTATAATAATTGCAAGTCCTAAGTAAAAAATAAATTTCAAAATTTAATGAAGTCGCAACTCGGGGATCTGAAACGCGTCCAGGCGGCTGTGACGTCATGATTCAGTAGACGTGGCGTAACAGACCAATCGCTGAGGCGGTGAGCGTACACAGACACAAACCATGACGTCAAACCCCATCAACATGGCGGCGGCTCGTTTTTCACGCCCTTTTTATTTATCGTTACTAAACCAATTATTTTGAGGCATAGACTTCCGTTTTTCAAAATTCAAAGACACAAAATTATCAAATGAGAGACAAGGTATTTAAAAATCGATTAAAATTTTCATACGCGTGTTCCCTATTGTTATTCATGTAAATCTTTCTGTCCTTACACCCAACACCTTTAAGCCCCCCACCCCCCCGCGCCGAAGAACTGTGATAAGAACCGTACATTTGGATCAAGTTTCACTTTTTTCGTATACTACACATGGTGCACGAAATATCAACGTCTTGACATCTATGTCCGTACAACATGTTCACACCGGTTCTGACCGCGTACATACGCATTACAACAATAAAAATTAATAGCAGTAATCATTCAATTTTCGAAGATTCAAATGCCAAAACTATTAAGTATGAAGAACTTACATCGAAACTAGGGTGTATTTGTGTGTTCGAGGCTTGTGCAGAATTGTTCACTGTGTGAGTTATTAGAAGACAACGGTACTGTTTCGCCCGTATTATTAATTTCAATTCAATTCAGCAACAAACAATCTCGCCTACTTCAAGATTCTCTGACTGCATTTTACCGGCTCCAAATTAGACTTGTCTATTCTTAGCAACTAACACATTATTCTCGCGTCTACCAGACGTTTAATCTTATCAACATGCAGTGCAGTGCACAATAGGAAACAATGGTAATTAGCTGCAACGTCGTGGGAAAAAACACACCTATACTGTGCTGTATCATGTAGCGCAACTACGCAAACACTCCGTATATTTGGACAAAAGGACCCAAGAGAGAATGATTACAATTTTTATTAAAATTATTACTACCAATTTTGTTGATGAAATACACGCTAAAATTGCAGCGTTAGTAGGATTTACTAGGCCAACAACAAAAATAAATTTTGTATTAATTATTATTTTTTCTGTGGGAAGGGCGACAAATTAAATTTATGGTTACTTGTAAATCTGACTCGCATGCAAAGGGAAGTTTATCAATGGAACTGAAAATAATCAAAATAATCGCTGATACAACAATGCACCTAATAGAATGAATCAAATAGACTTGTCCCTGAATGATGGACGTAAGAGACTGTGTTAAATCAATGCGAGCTTGATTGAACGGACGCGGAAATCGCTAATCCTATGTCGAGGGTAATGGGGCTAATAGCACCGGGCCTACACCTGATCCCTCCAAATAACATGCAAGGTTCTATAATACTCAGTGAAGCCCGACGAGTGTGATGGTGTCATACCTGCCACCCAGGGGGAAACGATATCAATCCACAAACACGTGCGGGGGGAAGCCTCGCAAAGCGCTTACATGGAAGACGCAGTTTGTCATTTGACGTTGACAAAGCGTCACAATCACAAACCATCGAAACAATGAGGAAAACAAGCCTTTTGGTCTACATATAGATACGCCTATGCCAGCTTGTAGCGAACATGCAGAAACATTAGTATTACATCCGGATCCGGTGTGATAATGATACAAATGATCTTGGTCCGGGTAAACATGAAACAGAGACGTGGAAACAAGAGTATACCAACATTAACGGTAACGAAAGAACAATTGTAAGTGATCAATCACTGTAATCAAAACTTAACCTCGTGATTAAAAAGTAACAACGTCACAACCACCACCATTCCCCTCAAA
Source organism: Isoperla grammatica (assembly GCA_945910005.1). Lineage (NCBI taxonomy): Eukaryota > Metazoa > Arthropoda > Insecta > Plecoptera > Perlodidae > Isoperla > Isoperla grammatica. The sequence goes on along the minus strand of OX246738.1, from coordinate 15,582,134 downwards.
TGCTTACATCAATTAGTTGATTGAACGATTTACAATGGTAACAGTTTACTTCCTTTTGAACGTTATCTACTAACTCAAATGCTGTAACTATTAGAAGACCTGGATCGTCATTATTATTTTTGGTTTTGCTATTATCAAAACGTATCTGCACATTTCCATCCCCTCAGTTGTGAAGGAGCGTTCATACAAAACGCCCGACTTCCTTCGCACCGTATCGGCGACATTGATGACGCCGCAAGAAACGTCGAAGAGACAGTCATTGAAACTGCTATTTAAAAATTATGGTGGCTAACAAGCTGTTGGAGATTAGGCGCAAAAACCTGGTTAATAACGAACTAGATAATTCCAGGTTCACTTTCAAATTATCGCTTTTTCACTTTTCTTTGGTCAGACATGAGACGAAGCTCAAGGTAAGACAACTGGCAAAAGAAACTGGTCTGGCTTGAAGAGCCTGATGCGACCAGGTAAACTTGGGCCATTATATCAACACATTTACCAGCGTTTTACATTAATCAACTTCAATCCTTCGCGATTGCAGCACAGGTGCAGTCATAGCACAATTGAATTGCTCCGGGATAGTTATTAGGTTACTAATTAATTCATCCCGTTCCCAGACTCCTAGTCCTTGCCGTGGGCACATCCTCACATCCTCTAATCCTCGCATCCTCGCATCCTCACGTCCTCACATCCTCACGTCTTCACATCCTCACGTTCTCACATCCTCACTTCCTCACATCCTCACGTCCTCACATCCTTATATCCTCACATCCTCACATACTTATATCCTCACATCCTCTAACCCTCGCATCCTCGCATCCTCACATCCTCAAATCCTCACATTCTCACATCCTCGCATCCTCACATCCTTATATCCTCACAACCTCTCATCCTCGCATCCTCACGTCCTCGCATCCTCACGTCCTCACATCCTCACATCCTTATATCCTCACATCCTCTAACCCTCTCATCTTCGCATCCTCTCATCCTCGCATCCTTCGTCCTCGCATCCTCACGTCCTCACATCCTCACATCCTTATATCCTCACATCCTCTAACCCTCTCATCCTCGCATCCTCTCATCCTCGCATCCTCACATCCTCACATCCTTATATCCTCACATCCTCTAACCCTCTCATCCTCGCATCCTCACGTCCTCACATCCTCACATCCTTATATCCTCACATCCTCTAACCCTCGCATCCTCGCATCCTCTCATCCTCGCATCCTCACGTCCTCGCATCCTCACGTCCTTATATCCTCACATCCTCTAACCCTCGAATCCTCACATCCTCGCATCCTCACGTCCTCTAACCCTCTCATCCTCGCATCCTCTCATCCTCGCATCCTTCGTCCTCGCATCCTCACGTCCTCACATCCTCACGTCCTCACATCCTCACGTCCTTATATCCTCACATCCTCTAACCCTCGCATCCTCACATCCTCTAACCCTCTCATCCTCGCATCCTCTCATCCTCGCATCCTTCGTCCTCACATCCTCACATCCTCATATCCTCAAATCCTCACTTCCTCATGTGGTGAAGGTTTGTTGCAAGACAGCTTGCTTGTAACAATATTGGGGTGACAATCCACTTTAATAATACAAACAAATTAATGATCCTATTTCCGATTTAGCTTCCATTTTGTTTCAATAAACAAATAACCATTTTATTGCAGATTGTATAATCCTTTATTAATTTAAGTACGGTTTATGATTAAGACGATTTATTAAAAAATAGAAGCAGTATTTTGTTTTCAATACAATTGTTCAGCAGCATAGGTAATCGTTTAAACGTCTTCAAAACAACAACTGAATTGTGCATTATACTAGCTTAGCTTCTAGAGTTGATTCTTATCTGCGAGCGTATCTTACCAACGGATATGTTTAAGAATTCAACATTTGACACATCAACACATCAATTTCAGTTAAGACATGACTGGCATATATTTCCTGGTGCTTCGTTCATACGTCGTTCCCACCTTCGAATTAAAAACTTGGCATGTATTATACGGCTGTTAATTAAATGCTTATAATTATAGCTTGTGTACTCTTGAAGGTTTAATAACAATGCGTACGGGCCTATCTCGGTTTGCTACGAGTTAGAAAGACACGCATACTTCATACTTTGCATGCTCTTTACTACACATCGCATACGTACAGTGGTTCTAGGAAATGAACAAATTGTGACATGCTTACGTATCGCCTGCCACGCATGTAGAAGTCTGTCTAATCGACGATCAAGTGAGGATGAGCCTTGGCGTGTTTGACGAGTTCAACGGCATTGGTTGGTATTGTAACAGGTGCATGTTCCATATCTCGACGGTAGTTCCACACTCCTAAATTATGTACATTTCAGATTCACCCTGAAGCCGTGGCTTGGCTTCAACAGGTTGCTTGGACTGTGAGTTATGAATGAATGCCTGCGGGCAACAACCACAGCCGCAATTTACTGGGATTTTGAATAGCTATATTTAGAAGCCTCAGTTTTAAATTGAAATGCAAGTAAAGCGGTATAGTAAAAATTACCGTTATGCTATCGTATTTCCTATAATTTGACTTTACGCGGAGTGTTGTGTATAGAATGTGAGAGGCCCAACATAACTTATTAATACATCGCTGAAATTTTAATTTCTGCATTATTGGTTCAATTACCTAAAATAAAAGGGTAATTACATACAAGAATAAAGGGGCTTTCAAAGTTAGTAACGGCAGAGCCTTATAAACACAATGGTGGAGCGCAGAGGTTGGAGCGGAATGGATCTGTTAGAGGAGTACTTCATATACTCATCACTGACTGCAAACAGTCTCGAACCACAAAACAAACCCGTATTATCAGAGATGTAGAACATTACGAAGAACGAGTTAATTCGTTTCAAATCTCAATGGGCAAATCGAAACAAGATCAAATGCAATAGCAAGGTCAGGATCATGCCCAGTCACTATGTCATTGCTTGAGTAAGCATTTCAATTCGTGAAGAAGCAGTAACGGAACGAGCAAACATAAAACAATATTAAATTGATGACCCTAGGTAAGGCGTTCAGTGACTCGAAAGAGAAAATTAATGATTCTTGAACTCGAACTAAACTTTAATGACAACTGGAATTAATTATCAGATCGAAAACCTCTTCATTGTGGCTTCTGTATATTTTTTTAAATAAATTATCTTCTAAGTTTTTTAAGAGCAGTCGTGATGCCTTCTAAGCCCACGCGTGGCAATCTGATGTTTTGTGGTTAAGGCCGTCAGTTTGATTCCTTCCGCGCTCAGCCAAGATCAGGTGATTTTTTGTCCGGTTGAATTTAAAAACCGATTTCCTCTGTCCATTAAGCAATTGCCTGGCGGCTGTTCCGCGCCATTACGCAGGCAAATGCTCATAAGCGACCACAGCTACCAGACCACGGAGAGGAAATCTGGATTCCTAAGACAGGGACTGGTTAGTTAACTTGATGAGGCGACAACTTTTTGTAGTAAAATGTATACGACATACATTAGCGAATTAATGCACACCATTAGAGCATTTGGGTCGCAATCATGGTTATTAAATATAAACGCTTGTAATGAGAGAGCAGACCTCTAAATTCTGACATAAATGAGTGTCAGACATCTGTCATTGACAACAGTGCAGAGACAATGCTGCTGGTTTATTGTAATGACTATAGAGAAGCACTAAGTGGTGGAAGAGTTTATCACAGACAATGGTAATAATAAGACGGCGTTATTGTTACTTGGACAGTTGAAAGACAAGCGATATTATAATGGTTGAGTACGCGACGATTGCGCAATGTACATACCTGGGGTTCGCACTCGAATCCCTAGACGGGGTGGGGCGGTCTCCCTTTATTCTAAAAAAGACGTATGCAAAACTGATTGTATTTGGATATAATAAGATATATATATATATAAGATATATCTCAAATAATTTCGATTTAATCTTTTTGAGGATAGGGCTTGAGTCCCGCGTTAGAAGCGTTCTAAATTCATAGATCAAATCAATCACGTCAAACTTTGGCATTGAATGTCATTATAGAGATATCTACAAGAAACAAATTCTCACGCTATTTTAACTATTAGTATGAAACACTCAAGTATTCTCTTAAACGAAGATGGGTGCATGGATTTTAGAGCTAATTTACAACATGCAACGTAGTCAGCTCGATGATGTCACATGACAACACCCGACGTAGTATGAACAGTAGCTCGTTTACAAATACTACACAATTGTGTTTTGTTTACTAACGGTGTAATGTATAGTATACAAAAATTGCCTGCTGAACTTCAATATAACCAGAGAAAACTAATTCGTATTTATTAAGCGTATCGTTGCTAATTCATTAGTCTAGTCTTGTTTAGAAGTCTGGGATGATATGCATCCTTGTACCGAGTACTCAAGTAAATACATTCACATCGCATTATACCATTTACATGGCGCTCTAATATATTGGATTGCAGGAAAAAAGTAGCAATGATCAAAGAATTACTTGTCTCCTTAGAGAGACAAGCAATGTCTAGACATCAGAGAAAGCAAAATATTCTTATTGCTAGTTTCGAAGAAAGAACAAAGGACATGATCGCAATTTCAAATGAGTGGGAGTGTCCTTTACAACAAAGCTGTCAACTTTAATGACGTCAGAAGAACACACGCCGCCCTCTGGCTAATGAGACTGGTTGATCAACGACGGAAGCATCAACAAGGCTCTGGATTCATTGATCCGTCGTGAGCCGACTTCTTCGACAGATTATCAATCTCGGCGGCGGAAGCTTCATGCATGTGTTATATATGTTTCGTGGGCCAACAGCTTAGTTATGTACCGTCCATGGTGGCTAGTCCAGACAGGTAAATTATGTTCTAACTCTCACAGGAAAGTTCACGGAATTCACTTCTGAATACGGTGTGTAAAACATAAATATCACGGTACAACATCGTATAGAGAGTGATTATTTGATCGAATGGTATGATGACTTGTTGCGTAATCACTTCTTTATTAATATGCAGGGATAGATAACACTTTTTAGAGGGGCGAGTAATATATACCGGTGTTGTTGTACAAACCGTTTATTCAATAATAAATTGATTATTTGTTATTTAACGACGTGATCAGATGTTAGGTCATATATAACGGTGGGCTTCAATATTTAACGCACCTTTGACAAAAATGGCAATGCCGTTGCATAAAAAAAGATCCATTACAAAGTGGTAAAACGGCATCTGTAATCTCAATCAGATTTCAATGATGTAAATTAAATATATCACCAATCAATTCATATATGATGCGACACGAGTGAATTTATTTTTTACCCAATAATACGTCTATGACATACATGACTGTGTCACAAACAAAAAACAAATGGGTATTGTATTTTCCAAGCAAAAGTCTTACACCTGATTGGTTTTAAAACACGATATTGAGAGTTTCTTGCGAAACACCGGAGAAGTTAGATTAATACACCTATCTACTTTACATGTATGATATTGTAAATGTAAATTTATACTAATTGCAGACGAAGGTAGCGTAAAATAATGTTACCTATTATTTTAAAGTGTTCTTAGTATTGTTTTTCTAAAAGCTCATCGCCCAATCATTTCTCTACTACAGACGTTGGATAATGTTAGAAATAAATTTAAAACGAATGCTTCATATACGGATGGGGTAAATTGTTTGGTGGCGTGTTCATTTTTAAGTGTAATTATTCATGAGTTTGTTCAAGATGCACAGCATATGTGGCGTACAAGTTTATGAAGATTGAGTTCGATGCCCGTGTAGCCCAACATTTACCAACAGCACCAGCTGACCACTTGATTTGAAAAGCAATGAGATTTGAACACGTAAAATAAAAAGCTAAAAAGGAAACCTTTTCTCTAAAGTATGTTCCCAGCTGATCTATCTGCAGACACTCAGTGTTTTTAGGACTAAACGGTATATGTAGATGTTGGAGCACCTGTGTACGATCTGATCGCAAGACGGACGGCTACTGGTTTGATGCGATGTGCAGGGTCATTCTGCCGTCAGGTTCCTCTGCTCGTCCTAGACATGCTAATCACTAATCAGACCCCCTCACGCAATATACAAGCACCCAGGTTACTCACCTCGAATACGAGACGCTAAATCATTATTATTATTATACACAAATGCTCAAGTTGTGAGATTGCAATTGTACTTCTTTCCTCTTAGGTAGAAAATGTACTATTATATGGTTATTTTATTACATTGTAATTTTCTCTTTTTTGAAAACAAATTTTAAAATAAATTTAAATAGATGTTTTCTTTCCGTGGTAACAAATAATTTGTTCCCAATTCTGCGAGATTCATACAATACATGTAACAATTGCACAACATTCGCGTTATCTCAATACACAAGCATACTGTTTTCGTACACGTTTAAAATTATGTTGGACCAAAAAATACAATTTATTCTTATTAAATATACGCCGCTGTTCTTTAACCAAGAACATAATTAATTAAATAGTGTGATGTAGGACGAACCAACATCGATAAGATTTATTTTACAATATTTCAAAGTTGATCTATGTAACTTCTTAGAATCTCAAACCACTATTAATATTATCAATAAATGAAAAAAGCGATAAAGAAGTCATTTTGAGATATTGTGTGAAAATAAATGTATTAATTGTTTTTGAACTATACGATAGGAGAGAATAATAATAATAATTAATAATAATTAATCAACATTGCGTATATAGTTAACTACTTTCATAAAATTCACAAAGAATACAACAGTTTAGGCGTATTCGTTTAGAAAGGCGTGTGGAATGCTTTTGTCTCTATCCGAATGAAAAATTAGCCCAGCACATTAGGTACTTAATAATATAAAGAAAGGCACTTGATCTCTTTTAAAATAGCTTTTGTTTGGTATAATGAGTTGATCCAAGCTCCGCCTGTCGACGTAGATTGATAGCTGCGATAGAGACAGAGCGATTCGTGCGCACATCAAGCCCCCACTAACACTGCCCGACGAGAGATAAGCGGTGAAAGTGAGAAGGTGATGTTGTGCATGGCCATCTTTGGCAGTAACAAGGAACAAAACATAGGCAGGCAGGGGACCAATTACCTTGCAATCGGTAGCAATCGCTTTACCGGCGCGTTCTTCGCACCCCCTCGAAGACAATTACACCATACTTGCCCTCGTGCGCTAACTAGGCTAATACTATTTCATTCCACACAGTTCCATACGTTATTCTCGCAGATAGAGAGTCCGTGGTGAAATACTTATACAACTGACCGTTCACTTGCGAAAACGTTATTGCATGCACAATATATTATTCAAGTGCGTGATTCTATTCAGAAAGTTTATGAAGCCATACAACAAGCATGTAAATCGTTATTTTTCTACCATTAATGCAATTGTTAAACGTAATTCTATGGTCTTGTAAATGGTAACTTAATTTCTCTTTAAACTATTCCAAAAAGTGGAAACATCGTATATTGTTATATACGATCGTGTTTGTGCACGAGTACAAGCTGCTCTAAAAGGATCGTCACGAGATGGGGAAGCTGACGTGGAGGCCTGAACTAGCTGACGGACAAGAGTAAGGTGAGCTACATCGACGCGTTGTCAGCGTAACGAGTTGAGTTCCCTCAACAGAATCCATCAATATCAGCATCAGCACGCTAAACAACGGTTTAATTAATAACAAGTATACATTTCCTCTTGCCTTGCTAGCGTCATACGCTAACACAACGTACAGCGTAAATTGAACCAGCCGATTTCTATAGGAGGATACTCTATACTGATGAATAGCTTGCTAATTACAACGAGATCTCACAATGATTGGACCTAAATGAGAATAACCTTGTGTGAACTTGTAATCACTTGTACGGTGAAGTGGGCCGATTATCAAGCCTGATAATAGAGGAAGATTGATTTTCTGTCCATGTCGAGAGCTGTATAACAAGACTATTGTACGGTAAATGCTAACGCTTTTCTTTTGGCTACCAATATAATGGCTTGGAACAGATTAATTTAAGTTCCTCAGAATTATCTTAATTGCTAACGTTTTCGTAATGACCAGAGTTTATTTTATTGAACTAGTAGTTTTCCATAGCCATACATCCAATACGCACTTTCTTTTCAATTTAATTTCAACATATTTTGTTGTTAAAATCAGTACATGAACAAATAAACTCCCAAAATAAATACATTTGTAAGTATTTTGTCCACTCAGTTACAGCAACCGGTTTTCAATCGGATACAATACAAATAAACAATTTATTATGTGCTTTGTTGCTATCACGGCATTAAGGCACATGTACATGCATATATTAGTATCATATAGATTCAAATTAAATTCCAAAGTTAAAAGAAACCCAGCTCGAACCGGGAATCGAACCCTGAACCTTCTGCAAGGTTGTGATACGATTGTTATTGTTATGGTGCAATCATAATATTAACATTAATAAAATGATAAATCAAAAATGAAAATTTAAAAATAAAAAAAAATAAAATGAAATCAATATAAAAAATATAGGTACACTGGATCTGATAACCTACAAGTATTTGTTTTATGGCAAATAAACATAGCAGGGGCTCAGATACGGATCACTGGTGCTGGTACGACTGAAGCTCACTTCACCTGACTTAACCACCCCTGACTTGGAACTAGCTTAAACTTTACAGTCATAATGTTAGTGACTGAAAACGTTTCAGTACCAGTCGATGCTTTTGACTTCAGTAGGGCTGTAGGAAGGTTACTTTTGAAACTCGAACAATATAACAACTGCATGTTACACTTGTGACAAATGAGCCTGCTCGCTTAGGTATTTAATCTCAGTTATAATCGGATAAAGTTGCATTACCATTCGTCTGACCTTCATCAAGCAAGTAGGAAAAAAACTATAGCTGCCGAATCGCGGTATTGTATCACCACGCAAATCGCAACGGCATTGAACAAGTTGAAGAACACCTACGGCTGTAAACTGAAGTTTCTACAGGTGTGGGCTGTTCAGGGTTACTTGGTTTCGTGGTTATTTGTAATTTAAACCCCATTGTTACAGAAATTAACGATATCTAGCACGAAGTTGGAAGTTAGGTTTTTTGTTAGATCGAGAAGGTAGAATGAAGCTCCGGGCTATTTTCTGGGAACAAGTAATATATATAACTCTATTTCAAACACAGGGCTCGCTGCTCGGTCACGGAAACTTAAAGAAATGTTTCACTACTTTATTAATTTTCCTCTCCATCAAGCTGATCTCAAAGATGAGAACGGAGATTGCTACGGACAGATTCATTCATCAATATAAAGACGGGCTATAAATCAGTAATTCAATTGCAACAGAAAGACAGACCATTTTAAGATTACAATAAATTATCTCAGTGTGTGATCTTTCCCTCCAGCGTCTCATCAAGGTGATGCATGATCTGAGGACGAGTTTTGCATAACTTCGTTTTCGAAAAGTATAAAAAATACTACTGGTGGTCCATGAAAAACCAAATAAGAAGTCAAATCATACATGCGGGTAAACAAAGTGTCACATAAAAATCTGTCTCCACCAAATTAACGAATTACTCAATTATATTAAAAAAAAAATTCAAGCCTAAACACTGATAAATTATTTTGCAGGTGTAATAAAATGTAACACACATTGTGAAACTAGAATTAAATAATTATTAATTACTAATGATTGTGTATTGAATTGTACGTCGCAGATGTTTTGAGACCCGATTGGTTTTAGCTTCTATTATAATTGCTACTACATTCATTCTATTTAAAACACTTTATATGTCTAAAAATGATTTTGAACTTTTCTGAAGATGGACGTTAAAATATAAGTTATATTTCTTGTCAAACATTGAAGTTCTGGTTGGATTACATCAATTAAACCCAAAGAAGACACGACTTAAAGCAGCGATGCCTAAATTAGCCTCAATTGTGTGGGTTAGTGGGTTAGTTATGACTGTGCAAGTGAGTTCTGACTGGCTGCCATCTAAAATATGGGAAACACTTAATATTAAATTAGCGCAATTAAAGAAAATTATTGTACTTGCGTAGAATTAAAGAATGTGAACATCAGACATGATTCAAACAAATGCAAGATTTATTTTAGTGGAGGCGGTTTTCAAACAAAACAGCTGTGGCTGTTGATTAATGTGGGAAATAACCCGTTATGCCCGCACACCCGTGTTATTGCTGGGTGAAAAGACAACTAAATCACAAGTTTTAAATTACATCTCATTTACCATCCATCTTTTGGGGAAACAATTAAAACAGATTTTATTACTTTCAAGTTTCAAATCTACTTTACTTTGGCCTATAACAAAGGGTCAATTCCGTCACTGGATTCAGTCCGGTAGTTTGCTTGCCTTCCGCTTTTCAAGTTGCACTCACAGTTTTCAATTGCAGCAACTGAATCGGAAAATGTATGTAAAAATTTAATTAGTATAACTTGTTTTGACCATTCATATCAATTATGCATACTTTAAAAACCAATTGAGCGGTTGAGCCTATCAATTTTAGCATGCTAAGTGATGTTAGTTTAAAAATTTGAAATTTCGAACCAGGCTCACTCTTATTCTGAGTGTTTTAAGGGTAAAAGGGCAGGGATATGTCCGAAATTTCAAATTTTCAAATAAACAGTCACAAAGGGTGCTAAAATTTATAAATCGAAAAATATCCTTAGTTTTGAACTTTTGATAGGCTCAGTTTGTTTTAATTTCTACTCAGTTATTATTAGAACTAGTTTAAATTTTTTAAATATTTATCCAAAATATTCTAAAACGTTTATTGCTGACTCTGAATGGTATTGTAGCCACGTTACGTTAGGGGCAGCTATGGTGGATGGGAGAGACGGGCGATGCAGACTCCAGCTGTTCTAGTATTGACTTCAACAATGCTCTCATCGCGCGCTTATCGGTGATATGACGTAGCCTTGCAGCAATCAAGACTTGGAACGACGTAAACATTGATTGGCTAACGGCTCCACATTGTGATGCATACCAATACATAAGAGTGATCATTCTAAGGTAAAGTTTTCACACCTTGTCGCGTTGCTTTTCACGAGACTTTGCACTTTGCACGAGACGCGTTGCATTATCAGATAGTCTCAATACACAAGCAATTTTTACACAGCGTAAGGCCATTTATTTCAGGTCGTTAGAAGCAAAAAAAAAACGCAACTTCCAAATAAAGAGGTGCGCTAAAAAGATTGCTCTACACGTGTAGGTTTCAAGTTTATAAATAGATAAGTTATGTAAGAAAAGTCGTTAAAATGTTCCCAAGGTAGTAAAGGCTTCCAAATAAACAAAAAAGGAGAATGGTTATGCAGAAGTACGTATAGGTCTTCTATGCAAATTGAAAGTCACACGCTCCATTGAAAGGGTGCCAGTTCATTACAATGCCCATACAAATGAACATTACATTTTTAGTATAATAACAGTATCATGTTAAAATTAAAAACACCTTCGTTCTAGCAGTATTTAGAATATAAATTGCCTTATAATTACCTTATTTTGCTTTTGGAAACGTATAATATGGACATTTATATGGTAGTAAACCTTGGTATACATACACACACAATTGGCTATTTGTGTGGCACAATATATCTGCACACCAATCACCGATAACATTCTCAAAACCAACATAAATCGAAAGCATGTTGAAATCTAAACCGAGTAAAGCGCTACCGAGACATATAATGAACGTATCCCCGATTATTACGATCTCGGTATAACTTTTATCCTTAGGATAACTTGTTTTTACCACTTTATCTAGAACCTTATCCCGAGATCGTAATTCCGCGCCTTAGGGATGGAAATTATGGATATTTCCAGGACGTGTAGTGCTACACATTTTCCACTTTTGCCTTATTTCCCATTTGTATTTGGAATGAATTGTAATGGCAGAATCAGTCAAATCCATGCCGATTGTAATAAGTTAATAGCACTGACAATTGTGTAGTATACATTTTTAAAATTCCTTGATAAATTATCAATAATTGGCACTATTAGACAACATTATTATCGGACATTAACAAGTGTGTTCAGTATAGGAATAAATCAAGTCATTGAATTAGCAACAAATGGCTTTGTTTTCAATTAGTTGCGATGACGTATGAATTCATTCACACTTCACAGTCCACGAACTACCTGCTAGTTTTACGTTAATTGACCTATTAGGATCAGCCATGTTATCAGATTTCCTTTATCTTCAGAGGAACACGTGACGTACGCTTTACTTGAGGTAGTCACTCACTTCCCGCTGTCTGGCGAGCGTGAGACCTGGGTTCAGGTCTTGAGGTAGCGTGTTATACAGGAAGTCGTTTCCTGCTGAGCTTCAGCATCAGCTTCCTTCATTTAGTTTAGGTGTTGCGTGCTGCAGATCCCAGGAGGGCCACGGTTCATGAACATAACTGTGGCTACGCTACATTCAATTGCGTGGGCCACTTAATTTCTGATTCTTTTCGTGCAGGCAATAAAAATAAGAGCTATTCAATATTTTCAAACTTCAGCAAATCACATTATCGTGCTTTGGTGAATTCAATGTCTACTGCAATTTCCTTAGGACGTTTTGTTTCTTTCTGAAACTGTTTTTTTGAGATTGAAGTCCAAGCGAGAAGATGCAGAATTCAGAGCAAGAAATCGATTGCGATTCGACTTCGACCACAAGCATTGTGCGCTGTCTCGGCTCGAGGTGGAGTCAGCACGAGCAACGCTTCGCTATCGGTCTATTGTTAGACAGGCGAATCATTCACGCTCATTGGAGCCAAGACGCGAATCGGTTTGACATTCCCATGCTGAAGTGTGCGAGCGTCGGTATTCGTGCAAAAGAAGTTATTGAATTCAGCTACGAGTTATTCTCCCCATTGTTTTTGTGTCAGCGACTCCAATCCGCTATTTCGAGACTATCCGCTTTTTGCTTTGCATTTTATGTGTGTGCCTCCCACAGTTTTTTTTAATGACACCACATCTATGTATCCTCCTAATGCCATATAAAGTTAAATCAGTCCACTAGATATTAAAAAGTTACACGTGGTTTTAATTTCAAAATCAGAAATCCAATTTTGAAGTTATTTCTGTCATTTAGCACATTACACTGAAAACCAATCGATGATAATATTATCACTATCACTGTCCAATATGTGGTTCAAGTCGGTTTGAAAATAATAACAGCAATCACAATACATTAGTTCCCCGCCTGACCCAGGGTTACTCTGACTGTCGTACGAGGTGACGTCATATTATGACCTCGTTGTTGATTGCGTCGTTCAACAACAAATACATCAAAACAGACAATACAGTAGTAGAAAATAAAAATGACTGAATTCAGTAATCTTATGTGTGCAGTACGGTTGTGCTCACACAACAGTCACTTCTACAGACGACCGTGTAGTGAGGTGCGCTTCACTTAAGTAAGTTATTCTGTTCTTCACCCACACCAGAGGCGGCAAACTAAGCCTACACATGTACTGTACACACGTACACAGCTTGTTGTTGTCAACGTCTCCAGTAAGTATCTTAGAATCGCGTTGATTTAAACTAACGGTCGAGCTACGTAAGAGATAAACATAAATGAAATCTGAACGTGTGAATAATCCACATACCAAACTACAACCAACCAAACATACCAAACATACCAAACTACCAAACCAAACTCAAAAAGTGTACCAAACTGAAATAAACTTGCTCACTGCATGTAGATACACGTCATCAAATGTATCAAGTATCTGTATCGTAGATATTCGTGTAGGTCATGTTGTAAGGCCAGTCGCCTGTAAGATGGCTACAGATCGTACAAGTGATGTCACAGTCTTAGTTTTTTGTGTCGCACTCGCACCCTGTGAGACATTTTATGTGCTACTGTTAAATATACCTAAACATATAAGCAGTTCAGGTCATTGTATAAGTGAACTCTACCATTAACCATAATAGATATTGGGACATGACTATTATAAATCTTCTACTATAGTTAAGAGTTAATAGTTAAGAGAAACACAAGAGAATCCACATTAAATTTAAGTTTAATCTATTTGCAGGTTATTTAAAGCCCAAAAGTGCTGTATGTTAGTATTCAGATATTGTCAAATGTTGGATGCACGTATGAATTCTAAGCAAAATGCAATAAAAGTTGTAAGGCCACGATAAACTACCTACATGCAATACAGATGAAGATAATGATTAATGAGAAACAAACAAGTAATACTAATATAGAAGAGACAGAAAAATGAAAGTCAGTAATAAGTCAACACACAACACTTTGTGTTCATGTCAACACGTGCATTCAAGTCTCCATTCAATTATACGCGGATGAAAGTCAACCGTTGTCTTATATAGGTTTGTGGTGGGTTATAATATTATTATGTTATTATTATTTTCATCCAAATGCCCTGTCTGGAATCGAACGAGCGAAGCTATATAGCCCCTCTCTAGCGATATCCCATCTATGGGTGAACTGGAGTCCACTTCTATCGCGACTACACTTCATAGAAATCGAGTCATAAGTTATTTATCTCTAGAACTAATTCAAATTCACGCCAATTTCTTTATATAAACTAGATTTTAAATATAAAGATTCATTCTATCCTTGCCAGATGCCAGTTATAACAAGAATCAATTTCTAATTATTTATCTCGATAACTATACAGACAATTCGACATGATCGCAATGGACTGTCATTTGGGCTACCACTGCACTCTGGCAAGAATTGTAAGAGGAACACAATTCACAAAACTGAATAGCTATTGTTTTATGCAAGCGTAATTCATGGGATAAATCCGGGCTTCCAAGATCGAGCCCTTGTTGATGACGTTGCTTCTTATTGTTTATTATCTGTCATGGCATTTGTTACAGTTGAACATCGATTCCAGCCTGTTGTAAGGTGTGAACAATACATTCAGCGGATAGCAACAGCGGTTGAGAATGGGTGTCTGACATGACACGTCTCCAGCATCGCACAAAGAACATAGCGAAGAGACCCCTGCTGTGTGTACTATACTATACATCGACAACTGATTGTTGTACTCCTCTCTTGGGCGCAATGACGGAACCAACGCACTTGCAAAGAACAAAGTTGTAAATAACCCTCATCCTTATTTGACACAAAAGATAGAATTTCAACATATCTTCCAAAAGCTTTGTTTTCTGGGTAATGGAGAAAGGTAATTCATTTCAAGGAAACCGAATTTGATTTTTATTTATAGTCTAAATTTAAAGTTATCTTACAATAAATTGCAGATGTATAACATGTTGCATTTAACATGCAATCTTTATTTTTTATCTTATTATTTTATATTATGTGCATTTTTGTGTTTTAAGCTTTTATAATGTTAGTACGTACTGTTGTTTTTATGTTTATAGTTCTATCCAATGTGTGTATCCTTGAATGTTAGTTTTATGTAATAAGTGTGAACTTATATGTGTGTGTGAAGGAATTTTGTTACAAATAAAGACTGAATCAAATAAAACTGCCGTCGTAATTGTAATAATTAGTCGTAATTGTAATAATTTCGTCCCAAGTATAATTTCCGCACTTCAATCCACGTGGCTTAAGATAAATGATGTTATATTTTGGCGAGTGATGGGAACTAACATGTGAGGTGAGCCGCGTTACAACGAAGCCACTATACCTTGTGTTGTACTATCCAATTGATTTTGAACATCTCTTTGCCAGGAATCTGATAACTTATAGTTATTTTTTATTGGTATAATCAAGAGTTCGAAATGTAAATTAATTGGTTTAACTCTTTGTCAGTCAACAAGCCAACCGACCTTAGTCGTGCGTGAAGCAGCCTGGGAATAATTTGAATGAAAACAATAAACACAATTAGATATAATATATACATATAATTTCTTCGCACAAGGTTAGATTGTGCCAGTTTTAGATATTTACACTATTTACAATCATATCGAAAAAACAGAATACATACTATTTCAAAGAAAAATAATAATAAATATAAAAGTTATTGGCTAACGCGTAGCTGACGTAGATTACCAAACTGGGCCAGTCAAATTTTATAATGTGTATTTGTCTAGTCAGTGCATCGTAAAACGTCCCTCCTGCATTCCGATATCGGAAGGTATTGTTTGCAGCAGATTGACAGACATCAGAGGCCATACAGTGACTGACGAGGCCCCGGGTGACCCCGCAACCCGCATTTCTATAGGTAGACGTGAGCGGGTATCCGCTATCGCACACACGAGGAAGTTGCGAGATCAAGTTACCATCTGATCTCTCATTCATGTAATTAATACGTTTAGTTACGTAAACGTAAAAAATGTTTCAACTTCTACAGTCGAATTAATTTTGTGTATATTTCTTGTGCATGTATGTATGTTGTACATGTATACTTGATTTTTATTTTATTTTTATTATACGTTACTGGCGATATATATTTCAAACAAATCAAACAAATAGAATTAATCAATGAACTCCAGCTCGCGACATATTTTCCCTCGTTTCAAATTATCTAAGGCTCTTATGAAATAAATAGTTTTGTATTATACCTGAACAAGAGTACACGCAGGCGAAATAACTACTGTGTGGCCCCCTTTCCAGCCACAAACTAGATGATTTTATTGCATGTCTATTTGGAAGTGTGTGTGTGGCTTGCCCATAGGCTGTTTTCACATAGAAAGAAGGAAATACCAATGAATGTCGGACAGTACGCTTGTACTGCGACTTCTATGTTGGTGATTTGCCATTTTTGTGTCATAATGCAGAATTGGAAGTCTGCAATTGATACGGTAGCATTATACTAACTCATTCATAACAAGACAGTAAATCAGAAGCCAGAACGATGGAAGAAAGGTGATTGGCCGAACTAAACGTTCAGTAAATTGCAATTTATATTAGGCCTACCTCTTAACTCCAATAAAGCGTTTCAATGCGGATTTATAACATAAAAGGCGAAGTAAAGGATGAAATGGGAGTAAACGACCCATTGTAAAAATAAACCATAAACTGCTACATATTGTATGGGTAATAAATAGCACAGCTTCTTCGCATTCCTAGCAATATTCCTTCACTATTCTAGTGACACTGACATGATTATGGCGGTTTACTTTCCACACAAGAACAAAATGGTAGAGGTTCCGCCAAATAATTCCCCAGGTAGTTCAACTTTCGGGTGCAAAATACATTAAGAATCTCCAGGATGGACAATTACTCAAAACACACAGAACGTCAAATGATTCACTGAGTTCCCAAATAGAAAATGATTTATCTTCGCTTATCGCCTCTTGGCCTTCATAGGAGGATATAACGGTATTTAAATACCTTCGGTGGACGCGACAAAAAGAGAAAACATCTTCCATTTGTCAGTGTTAGATATCCTAACGTGAAGATGATATATACCCGCAAAGACCTCTATACGCTAACCAATTGTTCACTTTTATTAATGATGCTCCTCGCCAGTTATTGCACTGGTCAAAAGAAATAATCGAGTGGCAGAAGTCAAAAGGCCTTTTTGCGGGTGGTCATGTTCATCGAATGGGGGCTACTCGTGAGTGCGGGACACGAGGGTTGCCGACGTTGCTCCTCGCTCTTGGCACGACCGTGGATACGTCTATATTTCGCCTCACAGTCGTGGTCTAATTGATCTAAAGGAGACAGACGGTGCATAGTAATTAGGGACATGCTCGTCAAAATATGAAACGTCTTACAATAGTTGGTAAACGTGCAATTGTCAATCAACACGAATCAAAACTAGTGTTGAACGCAGTAATTAATTAGTCTCCTTTACTACTGTCAACTCGCTATTCGAAGTCACTGTAGTCTGGTCGCATTTTATTGTAAACTCAATTTAAACCCAACTAGTACTGCAATCCTAGAAACAATTTTAGATTGTACTTTGTAAGGAATGAAATAAATTAGACTAGCTATGACAAGTAATGCGTAACAGTGATTGCGCTCTAGTTTATCGAAATCATTAAAAATCATATGTGAATTAGAATTTTCCTCGGGGTTTTTCAAAATTGTATATTCGACGGAAAGATTTTACGAAAAAAAAAATGTTTACAATATTCTTTCAAAATTATGAAAACAGTAACTGCAAAGCTTTATACGAAGTCTAAAATTCACCTGATTTGAGATCACCGTTTACACGAAGGATTCTATCCGATTTTGGACACTAGTCTTCACGTAAACCCTTCTCAATGATGATTTACTATTTTTACACTTTTGATCACTCCACCACACGGTTAACTATCGAACCTAACTTCTTTGACAACATAATCATATTAGAAGCGATAAGGTATAACAACTGAGCGTACTGCACCAGTGTATGGATTCTCTGATTCTGTCAGAGCTGAATCTTTTCATCAATCCAAGTATAGACGTAAATACTTTTAATAAGCAGCACCACATATGTTCAACAAGAACCTTAATTTAGTGCATAAAGTACAAATATATAAAGCAAAGCGGCACAGAAGGAGGAGGCAACACGAACAACCAACAACCAACAACCAACAACCAACAACCAACCAACAACACGAACGAAGACAGTGATGAAGTAGCCATGAACCACGCCCGCTGCCCTCGCGGCTGTTGGAGTCACGGGTTGAGAGGTTTATGTGTGTTCGCTGGTGTTGCACTGCATAAGTCAATTGACCGATTTGAATAAAGCCTGCCCGATGGCGCGTTAAAGACACTGAGAACAGATGCAGTGCAGCCAGTGCATACGGTAGGAAACAGGTTTCAAAGCTTCTCACTAAACTATCGCAACAATAAACAAATCGATATATCAGATGTGTCTTCTTCCCGAGTTCATCGTTTACTCATTATGGTGCGAATTGTTTTACCATCTCATTCATAGCTGGTTGGAGGGGACAAAGAGTACTACATTTTGTAAATAGAACGATCAACGTCATATCATTTCACACTGTGGTCCTCCTTTGTAAATCAGTTTTTATAACTGACTAGGATAGACATTAAATAAATAAATAAATAAATAAATAAAATAAATTTATTTGTTGAATTTGTAAAATTGTTGAAACGTAACGCAAACGGACGTTTTTATTATAATATTATACACACGCGAGAAAACATTAAAAATGTACTCGACTTTCAGGTTGCATTTAACTTTTTAAACATCAATCATACGTGCGAGACCTTTTTACTTATCTCATCTTTTTCTATGCTATAAATAATAAGTTTGAGAAAATACTTAAATCAAAGCTGTAAACTATAGTACCGGTATATTCCATATTGGCTGCATGACCGTCCTTACCAGTAATCGAGAAAGTACAATGAACCAATTGATGTAAACATGTAGATATAGCCAACAATGCTCGTTTATATATCTGATTAGAACAAAACCTCCATACATAGGCCACACAACCTTATATTGTAATTCAGAAAAGTTGTTTCTATTTATTTTTACGGATGCAAACACAATCGACCAGGTACTGTTAACAATACTAAACAGAGAATGCAAACTGTGGTGAATGCAACTATTCACACACTGGTTTTGGACAATTGGATTTACCCATTACGTTGAGATAAAGTACGAAGGTTAGCGACTGTTTCAATTATTGTAAGATGAAGCTAAAATATTCTCTTCTGTATTCCTGTATAGAACCCGTACTGAAAGTTAATTTAGGTCATATTGCATTCCCTCATAAATCGTCCTCATAGAAACTGCAACCACACACGAGAACATACTGTACTTGTTCATACATATATAAACGTTGGAAATGTTTTCGTGCACATCGGATCATGGAAGGGTATACCCACAAAACCTTTGGACGAAAGTACAAACCGCCCCAATCTACTTCTTTATTACGATACATTCTTCAACGTTAACGATATTTCAATACTTAAAAAAACACGAACTATGATTATGTAGTTTAACAACAAACCTTTTTGTTTACATATTCTTGTATCACATTCGAGAACGATTGTGCTATACTAAACTTTTCATGTACAGTTTTTTTTTTCGAATAGGCTATTTAAATGATAGAAACTGCATGGTAACACAGGTTGTGATATGTGTTAACTGGGTTCACCGTAATGAATTGAAGACAAGACCGGACCTGTGGCAGATTTAGCTTCGAGGCATCGACCCGACTACCGATTGTCTACGATCTAGCCGACGTGTTGACTGTGCAGGTATACAAGGGCTCAAGATTACAGATCGCCTCCAGTGTTGTTTTATGGTTTGGGTTACGTTACGGCACCTTCACTTCAATTAAGACAAACGTTTCTCAGGTTAATTGCTCGTTTAGTGTCATTGTTACTAAGTCTACCGCAGCATGCCGGGGCAGCTAACGAGCTACGCCCCGCTGTAGAACGACTGAGCGGGAGCTGAGTGTTCTCACGACTGATCGCAGCGGCGCATCCATTCACTGCATGGAGTATGGACGCAATTACCTTAGAACCTTACATCGCTTTACGGATGATTTCTGGAGAACCAAACTTAAATTTTTAGAAAAATAAAAACAAGTAAATGTGATGGATGCACGAAATACTTCGAAATTATTTTCAATTTTTAATGTAGTAGTAATTTTTAGTAGTAGTGTAGTTTTTTTGTAGTATTTGCATTAGTAGTGTTAATTGGGCTTTGTTCATATCTGCCCATGGAAAGTATTTTCAAATCTGAATTGGATAACATTTTGAGTTGTGAATAATGCATGCTATGATAAAAGCGAAAGGTTTATTCTAAAAGGATACGCTTTCAAAATTCCTACAATCTAGGTAGGACTTATCCCTCGACTTATCCAAGGTATTTCTTTTCCGCTGTAAACATTGCCATAGCGCATGTAGCTACGAAGTGTAGTGTATAATAAATTAATATAAATGACATAATAATATAATATATATATAATAAATAATAGTTTCAAATATTCCGTCCGCCATTGATGCTGGTGAAAAGGGGAGACGGGAGGGGGGGGGGGGAGTAATTATGCCACTCGAAGCTGACGAGATTTACATGAAAAAATAACTATACACTTGTTTGTAAAACGTGTGGCAATGGACGTACAATTAAAAAATTATAATACGTAAATGTTCTATAATGAGTCTACGTTTTTGTTCGTCAACCTATAAGAGTTTTTACTGGGTTATATTAATCGAAGGTCGACTTCAAATTAGGCACACATCATGCAAGGAACGTCATGAGAGTTTTTAAGCATCTTTTTGTGAGGTTAGGATATAGTATGATATTATATAGAAAGAACGTTCTGAAGTTCGAAGATCAGTCACTGCCTATAAGTGAGAAACCGGCTGAATGATCAATGTTTTTAGTATGTGCAAACACAGTATAAGGAAAACCGCAAACTATGTAGTGGAATCGAGTTCAGTCAAAAATTGGCACTAATAACTAGTTTGCTGTTGTATGTCTTTGTCGTCCTACACTCCTAACTAATTTAACTAACTAACAGTCAGTCTGAAAGTTTTTTTCCTTCAAAAATTGCATTGCAATAAAATAATGTATTAATTTCTTCCGTTATTATGGGTGAATTTGTTCTTTTAATGCGCCGATAGTGATAAGTGCAGATTAGTTTATAATGTTCCTTTTACATTTATTTAAAAATGTAATTAGAATATTTTTGTACTTAAAATGAATTTTCAGCATATTTCTGAAACATCTTTAAATAAATAGGATAATAAAGGTAGGCAAATGACATTCCAGAATTATTTATGCCATGTATTTACCCGTTTAAACTTGTTTCAGTCTCAAATTACCACCGAAAATTTACGAACATGTATGTATCAGTCTGAAAAATCCCATTTCAATCAAAATACAGCAAGGCCTATTTAGTATTTATTGTGCACCGGTTTATTGAATACTACTTGAGTAATTTCTAAAAGCACATCATAAATTTCAGAACTAAAGTAGGCTTCAAAGTCAGTAAAGCAGATAAACGGAGTTTGGCGACAACAAACTTCTGACATGAATCAAAACACAAATTACGTGAAAAAGTTATTATTTTCATGCAGATACATTTTTAAATAAATATATGACGCAATATTCAATAACTTTACACACTTCTGCCATCTATACGGCGTATTTAAAGCGCTTATTAATGTGCAAACGATGTACACAGACATACAAGCTAGCAACCTAGAAAAAAATCAGCTGCAAAAATGAGCTCCGTGTACCGGCAAACTGATAAAATAGTATGTTTACCGACGATCCCGCCATATAAGGGCAAGAGTACCACTCCAACGCAAACCTACACGATCACATAAATTACTAGTAGATGAGCGAGCGAAAGCTCCCCACAACTGCTTTGTATATATGTGTGTGTTGATCGTATAGCCAAGCGTAGCATCCGGAGCAAACTTTTGTGATTGCTATCCCGTAATATAAAATATATTTCACCGTTATAGATTATCTAAACCACTCATTCCCCATCAGTAATGAACAGGTTTCTTCTTATGATCCATGATATTGACTGTGGAATGGCAATTATACACAAAACGATTAGTATGAAAAACTTCTGATTGCGGCTTCATTACATACCGGTATACATGAAAGGTTTAAATACTACATTAGGCATTAGCTAAATTAAGTAATGGCTAGACATGTCAACCTTGTTCAAGACAGTATTACATCAAGATAATTGCTGCTTACCCACCACTACTAAACAATAAAATTGTGTGTTGACGAGTGCAATCATTGGCGGTATTATAATAATAATGGCAAAACGAGAAATAAATTTGAAAAATAATCAAAATGATAGTAGTGATAAGCTGATAACAATAGTAGTAACGAGCCATTATAGGGGTCTCTTTAAAAAAAGAAGAACCTGTAGCCCAACCTGAGCAGCACCGACCAAGAAAGCCAAGAAGATAAACAATAGAATAACATTGTATATCGTATCCAACTTTTAAGTTGACACAGTACATTTTTGCCTGGAGATGCTACTGTTTTCGTGGTTTTTGTTTATAATTAAGATTTTACAAGATTTTCTATACCAATTTTTGTAATTTGTTTGTGTTTTCTAGCATGTTATTCTACCGAATCGAAATCCTACATGCACCACTGCTACATCAATCTAGTAATATTACATAGAAAATGCAGTAAGTCGTATTGTAAAGAAGGCGGTAGGATTCCTCAAACCCGCTTCGAAGAACTTACAACTTATATTTGCACAGGAGGGGTCGTTGTGAGCGGTTGCATCACAGATGGGCAAGCGCTCAGTTGACGGATTGTCAAGATTGTTAACAGCCTCTTGTCGGAAGGCTATGAAACCACAGGGAATACAAGCCAGCCCGCGGGTTATTTAAACCAAATATAAATGGACAACCCGCGGTCGAGAGCCGTTTTATTACTATTCAGAATTCAACGCATGAAATTATTACTGGGGTGTCATAAAAGCTTAGGGGTGTTTATTGAGAGGATGGTGTTGGATAAAATATGTCCGTTGGGAATGGGCTCGATTAACAAGGGGTAGGTTAGGTAACAGTCTGTTCGCTTCAGAGGGCTGGTGTGTGCTACACAATGCATGATACAAAAAACAACAATCCGGTATGTCCCACAAGTGTTTTATTGTATGATTTACATGACCTCGCATTGGTATCTTTTATGGACTATGATGATAAATAATAACATTAGTGAATTATGCCATTTGAATTTTTCTTTTTAACTTGACAAATTATAATCTTCTCATCATTATATTTATGTATTAGTTATTTATGTATTCATTGTTTGTTATACAAAGTTTTAAATTTCTACTAATTTTGGAAATAAAATTAAATATATAATTAAGTATATGATCAATTTTAACAAGAACATTTGCTAAAGTAATACGGCGGGGAACGGCTAAAACTGAACAACTCACTACGCATAATGCATAAAGGTTTCTCAACCGAGTGCGAACTATAATGATGATGTGTAGACCTACATTATTTACCAGGCTCGAGGTATAAACACCAAACATGCACTCTGATTACACTTTTTGATACCAATTATAATTATATGTTTGTATCTTAAACACGATTCAACTTAACACGCGAGATGTCTTCCCACTCCCAGTGTCAACTAATGTATCTGTTTTCTGGGCTGAAATATAATTACTGTATTCCTGTCTACTTCTTTAAAATTTTACTTCTTTCAGTACCAAGATCTATTTAAAAATGAATTGCCTACGAAACTGGTTATAGTTATTGTTTATACCAAAAGTGTAACAAAAAACAAACAAAAAACGATACATGTTGTGCACTGGTTTTTACCAAACGTTAGGTATAAATAAAGATGCATGATTTATTTTTCACAAGTCGCAATGTTTTACTTCGTAATGTAAAAGTGATGATCAAGATGTACAGACGAAAAGGCAACACTCGCCCAATGCTGCTTTCATGTTAATAGCTGCCTAATGACGGGACTATGTTGTGAATAACACCTCAATGTAAATCACTCCGTTGTTCTTGTTAGTGTAGCTATTTGCACCACGTCGATAATTATATGTTCTCAAGATATGAATGAACAAATCTTGTTTTAATTAGCGGTAGAGACACCTTGAGACCTCCGACAATGACGTGGCAATCTCTCCATGAGAGAAGCCGCCTGCTGTGCGCGACAGTTGAATCATGCGACCCCTCTACAATACTCTGCAATCCGACGGACCGTGAAGGGGCTGGACTCACCCCACTCCACCCCACCCCACCCCACCCCACCCCACCCCACTTGCACTTGTTATAATATGGGTCGCACTCGTACATCAATGCTTCCACCCGACTCAACGTTCCTCAACGTCCGCAAGGATAATTCAAAGTCATCATGAAGACTCTTCGCCTTTAGAATATTAATTGAAGACTATAGTGATTACCGATCAGCTTTCATTCCGTGGTCTGTCTTGAGTGGCATGTATTAGTTATTATGAGGGCTGGGGACTGACGCCAGGGAACTGGCCGCTCGTGGCGTTGCAAGCAACGTGTGCTCGTTTTATGTAGTTCACGGCGAAACAAATGGTAATAGAACTGTATCACTGTATATTAATAACATTTCAACATTGTTTGCACATTTCTTTATTAAAAACTAACAGACAAAAATGGCGCAAAAATAAAAAATACCATACGTGGACATATCGTTACTATAATGGTTTATTCATTTATTTTTTATAACGTTTTAATACAAATATAAATTAATAATGTTGTGCACAAAATACCATCTTATTCAAAAACATTTATTACATGCATTAAATAAATACATAATTAATTGTTGAAATTTGTTAGTAAGGTCGTATACTTGCACACAGGCGCTTAGTAATTTATATTGTTTACCTTAGTCTAAACGCCTTGTGTGCGAATGTCTCGTGTTTTGCAACGAGGCTTATCGCAAGTGTGACGTGAAGAAGTCTAGTATTATATGAGACTTGCGACATCAGCTAGCCAGCAACAAATATTATTAAAAAATAAGGAGTATTAACATTAACAACATTAATTATATTAGTATATTAATTGTAAAGTAATGCTGTTATCATAAGTATGGGAATGAGCATTTTTGTCGTCTTTAATTTTAGAGAGTACTGTAGACGGCCAAGGGCGCATACATACTATCAACATTTTTATTGAAAGACAAACTCATATTGATGTATTTTTTTAAAATAAAAACCGAACGAGACGATGACTTAATTTGATACAACGTCTGACAAATTGATTGCCCTTTAAAAACAACATGACTGGTATATTTATGAAAGAACCCATGAAGGAGATTTTTCGGTTGAAAATTGATGCAAACTACACCACAAAATATATTTACGACCAATGTGTGTAGTGGAAATTAAAAACTTGTATGTAGCTTTACTGCTTTAGCTCGAGCTGAAGACAAAAATTCATCTCTATCAATTTCCACTCCAAGGTCGCGTGCGTATATTGGCAGCATGTATTACGTTACAACCCAACCTTTGTAAAGAACATTCTGCAATTCACATTCTTGTAATTCAAACATCAAAAGTTCTGCCAACCACACCAAACTCATCACGTTGTCCAGGTGTTAACTAAATCAGAAGGTATCGGCTTGTTTGCAATGTCACACACACATTCAATACTTATGCCTATTTAATGAGGATTAAAACGGCTTTGATCGAGTGAAAGACGATTAACTTAAACCTCTGAACATGTGGTAGGAGGTCTTCGGAAGGTGAGGGGGTGTGCGAGAGAGAGAGAGAGAGAGAGAGAGAGAGAGAGAGAGAGAGAGAGAGAGAGAGAGAGAGAGAGAGAGAGAGAGAGAGAGAGAGAGAGAGAGAGACGGGGAGAGACTCATAGACAGACAGAGACAAAGAAAGAGAGAGAGAGAGGGAGAGAGAGACTTAGTTAAGATGCATGACTTGTCTGCAACAAGCAAGCAGCAACCTGCTCACAGACTCCAGGTAAGTTTTTTATTAGAGTTATTGGTTCTTCTGCTTCTCTTCGCCATTGCACAGGAACATCCGGTTACATACCTCAGCTCTGGGCTGCTAACATACCGTAGCTGCAGACAAGCCCTGCGCTCATGGCCCCGCGGTCCGCGAACAAATCTGTTCACTTTCACAGCTAAAGAGGGGAACTTTTATTTGGCCCAAGTGTGAAATGTGACAGAGAGATTTTGTTTAAAATTTAATACCAAGTGAGTATTTTGTGGACGATTAAGCCCGAAGTCAGTAAGTGGTAATAGATGAATCATCAATAGAATATAGATCTGAATTGTGCTGACAGTTATATTATAGGCAGGCTTACGGAGAATGATGCTGAAAATGTCGATCAAGTTCTCACAAAGTGTGAATCGCACTGACTATTCGACCATAATGCGTTAGTATTTCAGTCGGTTTCGGGTTTAGCTCGAACTCAGAACCAGTATCGAGTCCGTTCCTTTCAAAGGGGCCATGAGAAATTTCCCATACCTCAATTTTAATTAGATGCCCGTGACTTTTTAATTTAATTCCAAATAAATACACGTAACATATTTAGGTAAATACTAATTACCTTACACACACAGTAAAGTAATGAGATTCAAAGATAAGCTTTCAAAACGGGAAACGTTGCTCCCGTATTGAGTAAAAGACAGCGGATGAATATACACTACCGCACTTGTTGCGGCATTGCAATCTCTCTTGTAGACTCCATACAAATAAGGAACTATTAAACTGCCATTAAGTGATCATTACTTTAATAAAATTACACGATTGAATTACCAATTAACTAGATTGAATGTCATCTCGCAAGTTAATAGCCCTATATTATTTAGATTGATCCCCTCATGTTAGAAGCCAAGTCAATAATAAAGCAGTTTACGAGAGAGCGAGCTAATCGTACAACTCGGTGCATTTCTCCTCCGGGGTCCAAGCGATATAATCGAAGCAAATTACCAGAATGTGTGTGTGAAACACGAGTAGCCCTATGCCTGGAGACTCGGCACGTACCCATTGAATCCAATCTCAATCATACACACACGGCCTTCCTTCTAATCTCAGCAGGACCCTCCGTCTCAATCACACGTGTTGGCCACGTGGACATGATCCACTCACGATGGACGGACAAGGAGGACTTGTTTCAATATTCCCCGGGAGGTCGTCTTTTACATTTCTATTTAATGAATGATTCATGTAACATACAACATTTCTCCCTCTTATCTATAAATCACTACACTTTTGTCTTTACAGCCATGTGTAGATACATAAATTGTTATTTAGGGTTTGAGAAAGGGGGTAGGGTTTGAAATGAATACAAACATGTTCGAAATGTAGATGAGAGGAACGAGTCGTAAATGAGTGTCAGATACTACAGCTTTCGTCCAAAGTAACTCGGTAAGATTCCTCCGCCATAGTCTTAAAGGCCGTTACTGTCGCCCAAACAAAGTGTATATTATCCAAAAAAATAATGCACATTGTATCAATAATACAGCCATTACTAAATATAATATTTCAGCCGAAAGCACTAGAACAAGTACATGCTTTCCTGCATCGGTGTGGCCCCAAGTACTCCCGCCCGAGAACAAATTCATACTCGAACTCACGATTTCTGACGTTTTTGGTATTAATTTGCAATATAGCCGTCCTCGCAAAGAAATACACCGATGTGAAGTCTACTATATTATAAGAAAATGAAATAGAACGGTCACACACAATGAGTGATAATACGTATTACGGTAAAGTGTACCGTCAAGTTCTGCATTAGGCTTACACAATGTGTTCCCAAATCTCGACTAATATTCTGAACCAAGTGAAACGATACAACATGTATACACGAAGGAACAGATTGAAGAGATCAAACTGATGGTAACGCACGAAACTCGCGCTGAAGACGTAAATGGCTGGATGCAAAAACTCTGAGAAGTATAATTAAACTAATTATACAACTTTCAAGACGTCCCGAATGAGTCTAGTCTATATCTTCCAAGCGAATTACGTGACGCTAGCAAGGTGAAAGGGGAATCATTCGTAAACCAATGATTAAAACGAAAATAAACAGAAAGTGAATTAAAAAATTGCATCACGTCATGTTTAGAAAAGAAGCGCCTATAATACCATGGACGATGGAGCCCATCAGTATGCGGAAATAATGTGGACAAAATGTATCACGATACACTCATGCGATATTGAAACGTGTTACTCTGTGGCATTACACAATAATTGCCAACTTTAATTAAGAAATAACCCGCGCTTTGAAATGTATCACATATGTAAATTTAAATTAGATGCATGAATTAAAACTTGAAACTTACAACTAAAATGAGAATTAATTTTAAACATGTTAATTAGTTCGTAGATGTTGATTGCATAGAGACAATGATCTGCGAAATCTCCTGTAAGGGAACACTCTTGTAAGCGTCTAGCTGGCGCAATGCTAATGGCGAGCTCTCTCCATGCACACAAGAAAGGGCCTCTAATAAAGGCTCAATTACTGTACAATGAACCAGTGTATTTGTGTATAGTCCATACGTAGCCTATCTGTTGTATATCCGTATCAGCTGTTGCTATTCCTTATTGTCTCGTCACCGCAACAATGCTATTGTTCACTCGTAATTCCCTTGTTCTGTCATTGTCAAAATCTTTTGAATCTCGATATTGTTTCATTCTTTCTGTGATGTTATCGCGTTCAAGACAATGCCTTCCCCCGCGTTGCACGTGACTCCACCATATTCTTTTAATCCGGGGATCATTTCGGATGAGTGGCTCTGAAACGATGGGACTATATTGCATCATTACTAGTTGTCCATTAGCCACAAACTGGACTAAGTATTTTATTTAAATCGATTGCATTGTCATAATCATTCCTTTGAAATTGGTATCGTGCACTTGTTATACTATACACTGATGTAGACATTCGTCATTCAAAAGAGATTAAGGTTCGTTACTCGTGATGGAAATTGTTGAGTATAATGAAGTTATTCGTTTAAAAGGGATGTATATTCACGCGTTAAAAGCTTAATGACAAGAAATTAACTTCAATCAAGCGGAGGTCATGGTGATAGAATTCGAAACATTTCTCGGCTAAACGTCCAGCCAAGAAGAGAGCTCTTGACATATTACAGAATCTTCAATAAATGGACCGTAAAAATACCACCGGACAGATAGGATAATATCTTTTAAAGCTAGATGAAGGTAGAAGCTGCCTATTAATTTGTTTGTAATTTCCAGAACTCCGCTAAGATCCCATCCGAAACAAGCTGTTTACTGAACATTTTGCCAGAGGCAACATTCGTAACTATACTTACTTGCCAAACGATTAGTTAACCTTAAAATTATATTAATTTCTAATTGTATTATTAGTTAATTATTATAATTATTATTATTATTATTATTAAAAATTAATTATAATTAATTATAATTAATTAATTATAATTAATTAATTATAATTAATTAATTATAATTATTATAATTAAATTATTATTATAATTAAAAAAATTATAATTAGTACAAACTGGCGCAAGCATTTTATAAACAACTGTAGTATTTAATTTAGGTTAGAATAAACAAACAAACAAACATTTTAAATTTTAAATAAGCATGACCAAAATCATTGTTAATTAAACAATGATAAATAGGTTCGTACTATAGGAACATCACAACTTTTCGAATTGAGTCTATTTTTGCGACATCAGTACTTGCAGAGCGTTTCCTTGTGGGGAGGGCCCGGACACTCGAATGAAACACGAAACTACTTGTCCGAGGTCAAGGGTCGCCTCGTAACTCTTTCAAGAGTTCGTTACGGCGCTATTGTTTGACTCGGAGTCGCGGCAAAGCTAGACAAGAGTTCGACATCTGGGCACATCCCTTGTCTGAGATCAACATATGGCGCATTGCAAGCGGATCAACGGATCGTTGTCTACAAAACTATCAGCAAAAATAATAGTTATTACCACAACAAAAGAATATCCGCAACAGATGAAATGTAAACATTGAAATAGCAGGTATTTAAGAAAATGTTTATCAACCCCTTCGTTTGGCACGATATGAAAGACCTATATAAGAAAAACATTTGATGTTTTTAGATTTATGAGTATTATACTAGGTAACAACGTTTTCGAACAAGAATGTAACCAATAGATTTATGATGCAATTACATTAATTGTTATGTTTTTGTTGGTGCACACGTACAGAAGTGAACAATACAAAATAATATATATTTACCTCTTTATGACTAATTAACGCAATTATGTATCTCAAATTTCCTTGTATCTCTGAGTGTGAAATTCTTTGAAATATTACACATAATTATCTATAGGTTGGAAAACGAAAGTAATAGAAAAGCTGAATGCTAGAGTGTAACAATAACATGCTATGGCAGACAATCCTTTTATCTCGGTGTACCATCAATACAGCCATCTGCTGATATCTTTGTCGATTCTGAAACACATTTTGTAACAGAACCCACTAGCACACAATCAGACGCATTCTCTGGAGAAGTCGCATGCAAAATAACAAAACAGTGACACGTCGCAGTAAGAGAAAATAAGACAAAAAATATAACGCAAAGAGTAGGCCTACAACACTATCGAACAAGCAACTCACTTTAACATCATCAATTGAATCAATGTTAATCAAATCAACCACAAGAACACATCAAAACAATTACCAACACTGAGTGATTAAAATAATTGCCTTAATGTGCTCTAATATCACGACCATATTATATGCGCGTTAGATTTCACACAGATAATAAATAAAATGCTCCGCTGAAAAAAGTGTGTTACTTTATAGATAGTGATCGTAACTGTTCATGTCTCAAAAAAGCTAGACATGTTTCATGGAATGAGTGATGACGCTCGTGGCAGATGTGCACATTTTCCGAGATCATCTGCATCGGGGGTGTTATGCATTATCCGGGTGAGCTTTTTAAGGCTGGGGGACGTCATAATTGTGACGACAGAATCTCGGAGGACTGTTCCATATACCAAACACCTCGACACGAGCTTTTTACTTCCGGAATGACTCCCAGGGGTCCCCCCTCCTCCCGGCTCCATTTGGGGTTTCAACGTCATATGTGCAAAATATGAGCAGTCCGACGTTTTCAAGGGGTTGAATTCCAGCAAAAAGCGGTTGCTTGTAGGTTTAAAAATATCTCGAGCTTGAATTCTCACTGCTCAATCCACGAATTTGATTGACAACGCCATAGTGTTGTCTATACCGTGGGGTAAAGATTCCTGGTAGACGTCAGCTCAACTTTGTTACCCTGACGACACAGGCTAAATCTGTTTGTTTTCAATAGAGCTTTCAAGACATGTAATTAATGGTGTAAATGTGCGCATAATGTAAACGTGCACCTCATCATTATGATGCACAACAAAGTTATATGCTGCATTAGGATTATTGTATATAGGCTACATTTCAAAGTACTATCGTTTAATAATATTCTCATGCACAATACATTTCACGATTATTACGATAATTGTTGTTGCCATTATGGACTATGAATTCAAGGCGTTTTACCAGAATTACATTGTCATAATTCCATTGATAAAACTCCTCCACATATGGATGCAGAGCTTAAAATAACATCCCTTGAAACATTTCCGTGTTGAAATGTGGGCCAGTGTGATGTCGCAAGTAAAAAAATCTATTCTATTCTGGGAGTGTTCCTGAAATAGAATGTTTTGCCCTAACCTACCCCACCGCACGATACTTGTGTGTCTCGGTTGACCTTTGGCCCGTAAAACATTATCCCCCAGCGGAACTACTCGAGGTGGAGCGGAACTCTAAAAAACACAGTTGGCTCGCAGGAGGTGCAAGAAGTTGAGAGGGATGTTGAGCACATTGGAGATGATCGACATGTGAGCCTGTGTGGGGGAGGGGGGTACTTCGCTTTCGTTTCGGTACATTCGAAGGCAACGGGGGTTCTAGTAGTTCAAGTCTCTCGCACAATGTTCTGTTGGATATGAATATAAGTAGTCGATATTTGAGCCTTAATTTGAGCTGAAATTTAGTCTCTATGTTAATGTCAAGGAACACACACATGGACATATGTTCCTGAACCGAGTACCGTCATGCTTAGAGGGAAGTTCGTGCAAATGTTTTTATTGTATATTTTCAAAATAGTGATATTTTAAAATATTAGTCCTTTACGTGGGACCCAGGAAATGTTACCCGTCAAAACTAGTTTCAAATTTCAGTAAACGTGATATCCAGAAAAAATAAATTAAATGTTTGTGGATTCCGTTGACTTCTACAATATTTGCATACAAATTATATTTATCTGGGAGTGTGTGTATACTGTACTGAAATCTTATGCCATCAAAAGTCAGTAGTTGTGTGGCGGCGATTTTCTGTTTGTGTTTTCGGGATTTACGGATAATGCATTGGCAGCCTTCGTTTTCACCACAATGAAGAAATGTTTCGGTTTCGAAAAGTTTTGCCAAGTTGTTTAGAATCTTAATAAAATAATAAGGCCTACGATGCGCGTACTTACCTTAGAGCAGAGATTACATTTTCGTTTCCTATAATGTACATCCATACAGGACGCGGCTATGGTGCCGAATGGTTTTAATAAAGCAAATATTGTGCATTTACCTTCTTGTATTTCGACTATCCATCAACGTCCCTACACATGTTAAGTTGCAAGCTGTACCCATGCATATCATGGCAAAGCTATTACACGCACTACCTTTTGGCTTAGGACGTGAAGTGAAGTCAGCCAGACACATCAGTTATCTGTGACGGCATCGCGGGGTGCGGTGGGCGGTGTGGCTTGCAGATACCATTGAGTGACTGATAATAACACGCCGCAGAACGAGCGTGCGTCCCTGCTCAATTATACTCACATGGTAAAAAAACGAGCATCTGCCAATAATGAGGAAGATGACCTTACGAACCCCAAACACCCCAGAACATTTTTAAGGAAACAAACTTTCAGAAAAAAAGTATTTTTAGGTTGGTCGCGTGAGGGGTGTCATTCCTTGCAATTAGTTTCGAGCCTGAATGTTGACCAAATGTTGGGAAACGCGGAAGTCCGGAAGTTCTTAATTCTCCGTTTCTTGCTTTTTTACTAAATTCTGTTAAAACGTAGGGATATTCGCAAAGGTGAAACGTGACAGGGTTTACGAGGGCCAGCTGTTGCCAAAATTCAAAAATATAATTATATTGTAGCAGCTCTACACGAACAAAACTAAAATCACTTTTGCATACATAAACTTCACAAATTGATGACTTGCTCTAAACCACTAAAACATTACAAGTTTGAATTACCACAGTAATGGCTGGAAGCCTGGAACTATTCTATTACGTGTGAAGCTGGAAAGCATTATAACTTATAGGATTGTAACATTATTTGAGTATAGTTTTCAATCATGGATACTCCACTAACCTTGAACGGTTACGACCCTTCAGCACTCGCCAGAAACTCAAGCATAATCGCGGTATAATTTGCTAGTGCGGACGTAATTGGCATGTCACCCTGAGTCCCTGACGGGTTTGTCGAGTGACGGAAGGGTAAAGGCGAGTCTAGATCGCTTGGTTTTGTATTGGTTAATTGATTAGTTAAACATTATTAAATTATTTACAGAAATAAAAATCGTAACAAAACAATAACAATATTTGAGAGATTTGTATATTCATTCTAAATACCAAACCAAATCCTAGGTACTTTTACAGTACCTTGAAGCGTTCTAAAATACCAATAAAATACCGTTCATTCCATTTTTGTCAATGTTAGATTGATATGTATTATTTCTTTAAAAAACCAACGAAAATCTTAGATAGCTTTTTACAAATTTTAAAATAAAAACCTTTCATTAATTATAATTTTTTATGATGGTGTGACAATTAAGACGCAGTATGATTTATTATCTGCGGACGGGCGTTGAGACGATTGTGCAACACTGAATGGGTTCAAATATCTCTTTAGAAATCTCACCATACTCCGAACACCACCTCACAACGGCAACACCTTTTGTATGTTACCAACTGTGGGCTACTGACTTCTTGAGTAACAATAATGTGTTTGATACCGATTATCAGAACCATAAATAAGTAATGTTCAAGTTCCACCACATGATGTTATTTGGCAACACAGGTATGTACACTACCACGATAACCATGCTATATGTGGAAGGGAAGGAACATAACACAGTACAAAATTCGAATGCAAACTTAGACACGTATGACGGCTGATTACCTGATTACGGGGGGGGGGGGGGGGGTTATAAATATTGTGAAAGCGCACATGAACTTCTTCATGGGTTGTATGTATGAACTACATTATATCAAACAATTAACAATAATATCTTCCAGAAGAACATTTCCCCGCGTCTGGCTAACCCCCCTGGGACTTCAGGATGAAATTGGTTGAAGTGGAAGAAACCAAATCTGCATTTTAATGCAAAGACACGCTTTTAGAGAGTCACCTGAGGTAGAGGTTAATTAGTTGCCCCCTACCTAGATAAATTTGTTTGTCCGCCTGTTGACCTCGATATTGAGCGCAAATCACCCCGCGCGGATAGAAGTGCAAGTGCAGATCTGTCCTCTCAATCCCAGCAGGTATTACAGTCGATGACGTCAAGGCTACGTCAACACGGATGTTAGCATTCTAATGGAACCCGAGCGCTAGACCAATGAACGGGCTCGACGCAAAGTCTACATGCATAACACAGAAACAATGCCCCGTCGACCAAAGGACCGAACTCATCAATCTGGGTTTGGCTGTTTGCCATCTTTCGTTTGCTTTGGTAAAAAAAATCTGTTTGTCGGAATTGCAATTTACGTTGTGCCTAATGAATAGGTTTTATATTAGTGTGTTTACCTAATCTTGCGACAAAACTAGACGCCGTATAATCATTGTAATAGAACTTTGCTAAAGAACTGTGACACCTTCAACACGCCAGTCAAGACGTAGGTGGATTTGCATTCAAAAGACGGCTAGTATAAATAAACATGGGTTGTAGTCTCGCTAATAAGGTGGTGAATTTGTATGGGGGGTCGTGTGAAGTTGAGCCTTACTATGAGGTTGTTTGATATGCTTTTTATCACTGCTGAGATTGTTAAGCCTATAGGGGTCTTTGCATTGTCACAACGCAAGAATCCTCTTGGTCGACGTAACAATGTGGAACTGAGGAAAAGCACTGTTCTTAGATACATTTTCTTATCCTTCACATCCTGTCGTGCAGAAATCAAATACGTCATTTACACCCACTGTCATTCACACTTGACAGAAATATTGCATTAACGTTTTACTATCGGTGTTTTAAATTTTATTGTTGGTTGTGTTTAATAGTAGCATTAATGTAACGAATGCACGTCGAATATAACAAATTAAAACATATATTCTACTATTTTAAGCAGACAAGTGTGTTTTACATGGGAGTGTCCCCATAATGGGAAGGGCGGCAACATTGTTCAAATACCGACGCTAGATCTCAATGATGAACCCACGAGTGATGTAAACATGTAAACATGCATCGCTACAAACAGCGTCTAGGTAATTACTTTTTATGTTTCCCTCCTAATTGTTATTACCTAGGCTTAATAAATTATCGAGAGGTTCGTCTTACACTTGCCGACAAGCGCTCTTCCAATCAGCCAAGACGGAAATCTATGAAAGAGCCTAATTATCGCTTTAAAACATCATTTATTAGCGTACAAAATATTATTACTTGGTATCAGGTAATTAAAGAACCTTCCAAGTTATTTATGACGAAAATCTGTTATTTTTTATACTTTTTAAAATGTATAACAACTGGCTTCCATTGCTTCATGAAATACTCGACAGGGACGCTGTGAAAATAGACTTATTAATAAATGCTGAAGAACAAATTACGAATAAAAGTGAGTGTATCAATGTAATTAACTAAACAAACTACTTGTGTCTAACAATATTCAGCGTTCACAAAACTCCGATACCATTCCCATAATGATATATTCGCTATATTTTAACGATAATAAAACTGTATTGTTAGTAATTCCTTTGTACTTGAGATTACGAATATTAAAACGAAAAAAAAAACGTTTTGTTATTTTGAATCTCCTTCACTGTTACTCGAGGCTAGTGCATTACGCGGGATTCGAACCCACATCATCTCGGTTCTCATGAGTCACCGTGCACCCACAGAACGAGGAGACATCGTCTCCTCTACCTGGCCGGAGAAACACCTCAGCTGATAACCACGCTCCCACATCCCTCGAAGTGTCAGCCCTAAATTAATACTGCACTCGACAAACAACCGAGGGCGGGCACTTAATAACAGCAATTTGGTTACACGGTCGTGGTAATTACTAGGCGGCCAACCATGTCTACCAACTGAAGGCTACAAACCCCAACCACAAGAGGACATAATTATGTATGATGACATTTCATGGGATAATTATATTAATACCAAGTTAAAGTTCCGTA
This sequence comes from Isoperla grammatica, assembly GCA_945910005.1. Lineage (NCBI taxonomy): Eukaryota > Metazoa > Arthropoda > Insecta > Plecoptera > Perlodidae > Isoperla > Isoperla grammatica. Next base: position 15,545,447 of record OX246738.1, on the reverse strand, counting down.
AACTATGGTTTTAGAGAGAATTGGTGGCGGTTTTTGTGGGCTGAATGTGGAGTGTGGTTTGGAAAGGAATTGTTTATATTTACAAAGTGGTTTTTATTCGGCAATCGGCTGGTCTTTCTGGGGACAGATGAATTGAAGGTTACGAGAATACAGTGAGGGAACTGTAGCAAGCAATTCATTTGGAAACCACTGATCGGTTAAGAACCTATACGCGACGAAGGACTGTATAATTTCCGACTTGATTACCGGTTCATGGTCTCTAATAACTAACGGTGCTCCATCCACACACGATTGCACAATAATTGACATACATGAGTGTTGGATTGAACTACATAGTCATTACGTGGATTGTACATTATAAATAATTGCATATTGATATGTGTTATATTGAACTAGGCAACCATTATGGTGATTGTGGGCTACATCAATAGTAGAGTGTGAGAAATATCGGTCTATAGCGTGTTGGTTATACAGTCATTGTACATATATGTACAATATAGTGAACTCTACCTACAGTCTACAGTACAGCAGTGACAAAATATTTGAAATAAAGAATTGCTAGTTACGAAATTAAGGATTGACTGCATTTTTGAAAAACAAATATCAGAAATTGTCAAATTGTGAATATAAATCAGTGTGTCAAACAATTAATTATATATAGTTCGATTCCAAGAATAGCAAAATATAATATCACTGAATTAAAGTGATACGCCATGTGTATATATCTATATAATTAATACAATTTTAATAGCGTGTAGGCAGACTTCTTGAAATAATGGATTCAATGCAACCCCAGCTTCTTTGTCTGGCATGGTTGATTGATCTGGGTGGTTTGTCTTTCCGATCCAGTGCACTGTATTAATGGGTTGCACCAACTACAGTGATGAATTCTATTTGGAACGTTTATCGACACCTAAGATATTTCACTCGCGATAAGACGAAATGAAGTCGGTGGTTTGAAGAAGTTAATTGGCTGGGAAACTAAACGGGGAGTTGGCTGGAATGTCAGCATCACGTATTTATGCACCTGTGAGCTAGCCCAACCGGCATCTCGGACCACAAGCATCGTGAGTTTAACAAGATGACTAACCTAACCCCTGCGTCAGAACTCTACCGAGATGCCGTGTCATCATTTTGTCATGGCTGACTTTATTACTCATCGGTAGTACACAATTTAATTAATTTGCTGCATTGAGAGGGCGTTTCCTATCTTATGTTACATTCACTCTCACGAGCACGGATTTAGGTGATAAACCCTTACTGGTTGACCTGTTTTACTATTTTGTTAATATTTGCACTTCGAAACACACTAAATATGTCCCAGCAAATGTGAGAAATTAAAATAAATAAGCTACAAATTTGTCTAAATCAAAGATGTTGGAATAGTACTATAGTAGGTCTAAATAGTTTTTGTTTGTTACCAACAATTTGATAGAGCAGATTTGGTTAAATATTTGTGTCACATTTTGGGTACATTTTTAGTGAAAACTGATTATTGAAAATGTCTTTGAAATCTGGGAGTATATCTGCTTCTAAAATATGAAAGCAAAATACTGCTACGTTATTCTTTAACCCGAAAGTCACGTTATTTAAAGTTAAAAGTTATTCATAGCCAATTGAATTACGGAAGAACAAACACACTATTTAGGATAACATTTCTGAACATGGCCATTCATCGTTGCCTTTAGCATTTGTTACTGCCAAATTATTTAAATTTAACCAAAAAGCTGCAATTGCCGTTTAGATTTCCAATTTATATGCAACGTTCATTGGTCGGTCTCTAGATTGAGTCAGCGGCATGATCGTGTTATTAACAGCTACTAATGGGCTCAGTTTGTCTTCTCCTCGTGACATCAGTTGTTCCCGGGTAATATATTGACTTAGCGCCGCATATCGATGTACATACGGTCATCATGCTGCATACATAACGGATTATTTGCCTTCCAATAGCAAACACATCTTCACGATTTGTTTAATATTGATTGTCTTTGAAAATGTAATAAACCTATTATTAGATTTCGCCACGTCTGACTGTACGGCACGATCGCCGAGTTCTTTCAAAATGCAGCAAGTAATAGCGTTGTTTGTTCCCACGTCTATCCCATAACAACTGTCTATGTGCAACGTTCTCCGTCGTCTTTTTATTATCACCATCGAGCAAAAAGTGCCTTCACAAAAGTCATTCTTCGAGGAATGTTGTTTGCCTTAAAACAATCAGCGAAATTCCTCGCGTTTCGACGTTTCAACAGCATAACTCAGCGTTCACTTGTAGGTTCATGGAAGCCGTCTTCGAAACGCAGTGCGCCGGCCAAGGTCCCGTCCCGACAGCCGTTCTGTCACCAAACAGCGACACCTACGAGTTGCACCGCCGAAGGTAGAGGTCATACGTGACAGTTTAGAGGTCAACTCTCCACGACCCAGTCTGACAGAACTAACTGGGGTCGACTGAGAACCCGCTCAGTATTCAGTTGACACTATTGCTTTCTAAATATTATCGCTTGGCAATTACAATAATTAACAACTTTTGAACAGTAAAAATCAAGACATAAATGACGATAACGATGGTGAATGACTTAACAAATGAAGCAACATTTATATAACAATGCAAATAGCAATAAACATTGACAAACTAATATGAATAGTTTATTATTGTAGTTATCTAGTTTGAGACTGGCACCTCCACCAACGGGATTGAAATTCAATTATTCAAGCAGGCATTTCATTTAAAAAAGTGAGCTTAATTTTCTGACGGTTTATCGCAAGAACGAAAATAACAATCATGTGTTGTTGTGTTGTCGTATCGACTCAATAATTTAAAACAGAAAAACTTGTTTCCGGTACACCAAACCCAACGTCTAAAAACCAGTTCCTTATAATATAAACGGTACAGATTATAACATTAACTAATTTATTGTCAAGTTATCAAATTTTAAAAATGCGCGATGATATTTTTTAACGCGAAACGTGTAGGCCTAAACCATCGAACTGCCTTCACCAATATTGTTACGACAATTAAGAGACCAAATATCCTGAAGGCACAATCCAGCTCCAATTAGTGAACTATGCCAATTAAATGCCACCAAGAGTTTCGTATTATGAAGCCACCTGTTCTGCTCAGTCCGTCTATACTCGATACGGCCGGATCGTGTGGGACTGTACCAACAAGCATTTTATTTTTAGTCATAAACGTCGCCACAGGCTGTAAGTGGCTATTACGGAGGAGGGCCGAGTAGTGAAGATAATGAAAATAGGCACCTCGTCTCCGTCTCCCTCTCTCTCTCTCTCTCTCTCTCGCTCTCTCCAGTCTGCTCGTTGGTTCGCCGTCCCACACTCAGCTACAAGGAGGGGACTTGGATAAGGTGACGGTGCGTTTGCATATTGAAGAGTGACAGAAGTCGAAACCTTCTAATTCCAAAAACAAAAAAACAACTTCGCTGTCAAAAACAAATTAGGATTTGAGTAGTAACAAGTAAGAACACGTTTTCCATTTTATGAACTGTGTTTAGTGTTACTAGCATGTTTATATATGCACGCATCAGCCTGCCCGGCCGGTATGTATAAAAGCAAGTAAGCAACGGGGTTTTGGGGTCTGTGCCGATTTCAAGACGGGTTCGTACATAGCTAGACTGTCTGCATCGCGCGGTGATTTACGCCGTGTGACCTCGCGAAGAAGAAGAAGAAGATGCGACTTAGACACAACACCCACGCGTAACCCTGGTCTGACCCTTGCCCCGGTTAACTCAAGCACACTGGGTCAAAACGGGGGCGAGCAAGCGCGACTTTCAAAATTGGTCCTCCATCGCAATGGTCTATGGTCTATTTCAGTAGCCTAGACACATTCTTCTGCTCTTGGAGAGGGGGCGGGGGGGGGGGGGGGGGGGGAGGGGGTCCCGACTGTTACCTAGAATATTTTGATATCTGATATATTTGCATTACAATTAAAAGATAAATATTACACAAATAGATGAATTTATACTGTGTAATAAAAAGTGCGGATCCCAAGTCAAAGAGCGTACACATATACGGCCACATTCCATTTATTTATTGTTTACTATACAAACTAATCATTCGTCAATACGTTTTGCTAAATCAATTGCTTTGGAATGTTTTATTGATAATTATTCCGTTTCTGTGCTGCATTTTAGAGTGTGTTGCGGTGATTCAATAGTGGTCCAATATCTTGTGTCCGGGTGCTATTTCCAACAAATCATGGTATGTAAACAAAATGCTCGTGTAAAACGATTACAAAAGCATGTCTTGATTTTGTATACGATTTTCAAGCATGTGTCCGGTATAGGTAAATTATACGTATACGGTTTATGTGTGAATGGCGAGAGCCAAACACACAAGTGCCACTACGTAACTGCTTTATATATGCTATACAGTGGTGAGCATCTTGATAGTTTGCAACGGACAATATTTCTTGTAATCATTCTACGGCGTCTATATAACTATCTGCACTATTTGACGCTGAAAACATACATTAGTCTGGAGCCACAAATTTAATTTAGCTTATAAGTTAGTGATGAACACTTTGAACAGATACACCGTGGACAAAATATTCCAAATCAAATTTTCATACCGCTCCGAAAGCGGTTTACAAAAACTAGTTTTTATATCGCGTTCGATAATCATCTAATATTCCCTATGCAAATCTCCAAACGTTGCCAGGTTGCCGAGATTTATGCCCAGTCCGTGCAGAATATCTACGCGCCCGAGCGACACGCTTATTAGCCCAAGACTCCAGCAGCGTTCGTGAATTGGAAAGGCAAGATCAAGCGTGCAGTGATACACACTAACGAACGATATCCACTACCACAAACTAGCGTAGAAATAAATTTTACTATAGAGTAAAATTACATTTAAGAAGCAAAATGGATTAATTATAATTTGCTAGTTTTATGTATGGAAACCTATGCCGAGTTTCTATAACAATATATTATTATACTACGGTGCCAGCATATCAGAATTTAATTTATAACACAAGCTCACTACAACAACTAAGCCTAATCAATGTGGTTAAGTTATATCAAAGATTACCAACTTTGTAATCTTTGGTTAAATCTCGAAAAAACTCTTTACACAATATTGAAAAAGTGATAGGTGAGTATGATGGGGTTTCGGAAGAACTCAACACTGGATTTAATTGTATCGTTACGCAGAAACTATATGTACTTCAATTTAATTAAGTTACATTACTAATAACCACAGTAATAATTAAAATATTTGAAACGTTTTTAATTCAGTGTCTAGTTCTTGCGAAACATCACGCGCACCTTTATCAATATTGTGTAGCATTCTCAAAAATCGTTAATTTGGTGCGGTTTTTCTATTAAAACTACCCTTTGACGTGAATTGAGCAGAACTTCAGTTAAATTCACCTTGCTTCATAAAGGTAACTTAACTGTCGGTTAGTCTACGGACACACTGAACCACGTTACCGAAAACGTTTTTTCATATTTTAATCAATTTAAAATATCAATGCTAAAAATAATAAAACCAAAAAAGAACCAGTTTGCGCCTCGCGAACAACCAGCGGTTGCACCAGCTACAGTTATGCTGTGGCACAAACCAAGAAGTCGGCCTTGATAATTTCCTCAAGAGTGGCAACCTTGGCGCTTTCTTTGTGGTCCATTATCTACTAACGTAATTATTTATTTAAAAATAAATATACCACTAAGAAGATTTATTGTTTTCGTTGTCGCGTGCAGTGTCTTATACTTACGAGTGGATGTAAAAGGGTGTGAGGCGAGGCGCTCCCGATATTGTTTTCGGCGATTTGCATGCCGACTATATTCATAATACACCTGGCATGTTGTTCTATATGTATTTCCAACTAAGGTTGATGAACGGGCAAGTAAATTCATCCACAATGCGTAAATTCAAACAGATCATACAGATTGGCCTAGTATGCAGGAAACTGTAGAAAATACATACAAGTGAAAACACGGTTTGAGATTGAATAAAACTAATAAACTCTGTAAAACTAATAATTTTACTCAACAGTAATAAATCAATTAAATTAATCGGGTGTCCCATAAATAATATGGCTTCTTGACATAACGGTATAAAACCCACGTCAGCTAATCACGTTATTAATGAATACGGATGTACGTACAAAGCTTAAATTAACAATACTTCAAAGATTTCGTTTCTGGTCGTTATTTGTTCTAAATTTACCTGTTGTGACTTGATGAACGTGTGGGAGTAAAGAAAGTTAAAACGCCTTCAATTATCATTTCATAACAAATACTATTGTGTTAGTGTCAGTAAACAGGAGGCAATACAAAATGGGTTGTTCTTCAGGCGTTCGATAATACCGCCTGCAGTGATCAGTAATGCTGAATGCAGCTTCCTACACAGCACGTAAACGTGATACTGAGCATGCGCGGACACACTTTGCTACATTATAAACAATCCATGCATCGGTGTCAGATAACCACAGCCATCTGCAGATTACATAGTACACGAAAATGTGTCTCCCACTAAAAGGAACGAGATAGCGTAATAAACAAGAATCTGCTTTCTTCTTTACAGTTTTATAGTAGGCTACGCAACGGTAAAGCTGACGGCAAAGACGAGTAGAAATGTGAGCGTGACCTTTACACCAGTGTAGAAATGGCTGTGAATAATATGTCACAGAAGAGATGCACATTCAATGTATGTAGCCAATATTTTGCGAGGCTCATTATTCAAAAGCTATATCCAAGTATGAGAGTCAATTACGCATTGTTGGTTAGACATTTGCAGACGTTGAACAAATTGGGTTAAACGTTAAGGTGCATGCTTGTTTCACATGGTTACGGTATTTAACAGGATATGGACCTGTCATCTTTTACAAACAAACGAAAACCACCGCTCCTTGGTGCACTGAGCGAAACGAGTTTCAAACAGGAAGAGAGGCATATATTTGTAAGTATAAGCTGTTTGAATTCACTGTAATGCCATAATCAAATTAGTTTTGCATGATTAGCTTGTGTTATAGAAAGACATTCATCAATCACCTATTCAATTAAAGTAGGATTTGCATTGTAATCAGAATACGATAAAGGGTTTGTACAAAATGGCTTATAACGAAAATCCTGTCTTAACCATCACTTTAGTTAGTTCATAAGTTGAGACAAAAATATCCTAGTGGTGTATGAAAATAAAATAATAAGAAATATTTTGAAATCTGTATAGTGCTCATTCACATGTACATTTTTGCTTCTAAGACACACCGACATTCTATAAAAAAAAAACTACTTGTATAGTCATATGAAGTTATTAGAAATAGTTTTATTTTGTTATAAAATTAGATCAGAAAATTTACTTAACTCGTTTTCTTGCGTCCATAATAACATGTATGTGCATGAAACACTCACTCTCACACACTCAGTAGAGTGTCTACTTTTTATTATCTTTGATTAGATCCTTTACACGCCTTTCCAAGAAAGTATGAGGCGTTTCGAAAATGAAAATACTACCTGACATTCCAACACAGTCTTTCAGTAACCGCCATCTATTATATCCCAGCCGAAATAGATGGCTATGGCGCAGTGTGCAGTGCAGTTCCAATCACGTTAGACACAAAATACAATCTTTCGTTACCAAGAATAGGGATATCCTTAAAACGCTCTTATGAAATAAATTTCAAATTAACAAAACGGAAAATAATTAAACTTACAATTTTATTATAATTACAAGGTAGCAAAATATCTATAAATTACAGGTATATACACGATTGTTATCTCTTTTAAAAGAAAAGTAGAAGCGTTTCCGATTCACACAGATAATTAGTGAAATGATACATTTGAGTTTTCAATATGTGATAGTGATCGAGTGAGTTATAGTTGTTTCTCGGATCTATTTACAAGTCGAGTAGGCTGCAATGGTAGGAAGAGGTCGACACAATTCACACACATCATTCAACGGCCTGACACCTGACTTGGGCATGATATCAAATGATTGACATCTAATTTATCGCCGATACCAGATAAACCAGATCTCAGAAAACCCTACACATACACACAGCCAAACTAGACCTGCTATATAAGACGCGAACGGGTACGCAATTAACTTTCGTTCCTCTTTGCGTTTTCATTTAATTACGAATGAGTATAGCAATGCGAAGTGAAGAGGTATTCCCTACACAGTACACAATCTCGACTTTAGCACATAGTAATTGGATGTTGTGGTATATGGAAACCTATTATTAGAGGCTCTATACCAAGCTAGTAGACACATGTGACATAATGGTCAAGTATATTGAAACAAATTTAAATTAACTATTGATACATACATACACGAACGTCCATTCACACTAAATATATTTTTCATAAATTATAGTTTGAAAAAATAAATAGGCATAGCTAATCAAATAATTTTTCATCGCCGGCAACTTCCACACTTATGCAACGAATGGGTTAAGATAATTGAAAAAAAGGAAAATGGTAACATTAGCAAGATTTTCAAGTCCAACACGTTAAAAAACGAACGTGCTTGTGTATATTTTATAACATAAACAATGATTTAGCATTACTTCCCTTTAATAACTATAATTCAAAATTCCATCTGCAGTGGAGTGTCAATTAAATATATTCATAAGTACAAAATTTATATTATTTCAAGAATTACTCCGCATGCTAATTTCTAACGTAAATCAATTCAAGGGATTTCTGTTGTTTTCTGCCACGGCCATCTGCCCGTGGTCTGCTGCCTCTTTGATACTTAATATTAGTAGTTATAGTACTTAGTCCTTAGTCTAGTTTGTAAGTTCACTCAGAGGGCTATTTGTGCCCTACATTGCCTTTTCCGCTTTCGGGCGGGTAATACAAATAAAAAATACAATAAATACAATAAGTACACATAGCATATTCGCAACACGAAAGAATCTAGAAAACATATTTTTCTACCAGCTCGTTGCGCACTATTGTGTGTATTGTTGTACGAGTGCATTGTGGTCCTATCTGTTCCTCGTGATATCGGCCGCAAGGCGCGGACGAGTCTCGAACCGTGGGAACCGGGTGCAAGACTGCAGCGACCCGGGGTGGGGGGGGGCACATGAGTCGCATGCTGATTCACCTTCCCCTCCCTCCCCTCGACGCCCGGACAAGCAGCGAGACACAGACCGACACCTTGCCGAATAACACGGTGCCAAACCGGACTCAACACGTCCAATTAAACGCGATTGCTTTGTCAACAGTTTGAATTAGTCACGTCCGCTTAATTTACAGTAACGAGAACCGAACATGCAGTTAGTCAATGCCCCAAGGAAATTTTATTTCTCGCGTTAACGTGAAGTTGCTGGAGATGTTTGCCATTAAGCGCCTGAATATGGTCAAAGGGGCAAATTGCACTGGTTAATTATGTGCAGCACGTAAAGTGGACTACAACCCAGTAGTGTCCTTCTTTACCCGTTTCTGTAGCCTTTCGTTTAAAGCCTCTTCATCCCCCCCCCCCCCCTTCCCCATATCTATTGCACTGGAACATGTCGATTTACCAGCACAAGACGCAGGGTAGCCACTAACAAAACGCGTATAATGGGGGGGGGGGGGAGGGGGGAGGAGGTTAGTCCCCAAATCTCCAAATTGCTTACCTTGCGATGTATTATAGTCAAATACTTACCGCGTAAGTCAACTGTTGTATTTTCACAATTTGTGTCTGACAATATTGTTATACATACATCAAAATAAAAATGCCTACTTTTTTTGATCATTTCGACGGAATATTTTGTAAATTGAATACTGTTTGGGGGCCATTTTTAAATTAGTTTTAATTTTTAATTGCGCCAATATCTCTCTGGGGGATGTACCGGCTGGTGAATGTTAAACCTTGATTTACGTGAACCTAGCCTAGTCGCTTCGCTTGGTATGTTACAACTCTGCAATGCAAACATAGACAGGGTCGCCCAAGTGAAGTACAAAAATAAAGTCCTATTACGCAACATGGCCTTTAGGCGAGACAGTTCGCATGGAGACGCAGGAAGTGTACAATTAAAACACTTCTGGCTACCGGCCTGTAATATACGCCTACATTAGGACGATGGGAACGACCAATGCTGAAACTGGTATAAGCCGTTAAGCGGTTGCGTCAGGTTTTGAAAACCGTGGAACATTTCATCGCCAGGATACGGCTATAGCTGTCCTCATTGATTGCATGTGCACGGATGCGCCGCCTTGGAGAACCATGACTGTCATACTATTCGAGGCGATCAGGGTGAAGCTCATCGAACCCACGCCCCTAGGCGCCAAGGTGGCGTACGGTTAGGGCCGGCGCTAAATAATATTAAGAGCCACTGCACGTTTTTTTTGTTTTTTTTTAACAAACGTATTTTATCGTTCAATTTAAGGAGGTACTTCATACAATGTTGAATGTACCGTAGTTCAAATTTCCCTACATTATAATCGCGTATGATACTTCTTTATATCTCTTTGTGTATTCATAGGTTGCACGTACGTCACATCTTTGCGCGTGGCGGCCACATTTGTGATCAAACTTTGACGTTTCCATGGAGAAACTATTAAAGGCTGTTGTGGTAAAACACACCAAATCTTTAAAATTCAGCCCGTTTTTGAAATGAAATTGGTATGTGTGGTAATTTTTTATTTTTTTTTTAATTATGTTTACTTTTTAAATTCTAAATTAGACTTATTTCTTAAATTTGAATAGTATTTGTCAATGATCTAGGATTGGTCCTCATCAATTGTGTCGCAATCATGGCCGCTGTGACGTCACGTGGGAACTATGATTAAATATCAAATATTATATTAAGTGCCTGACACTTTGGCCAAAATTTATAACTTAGTTGTGTCGACAGTCGTGTCTTATTGCCCTTTAGGCCTACACAACTAAATGAATGCACATGCACAGCAATGTACGGATTATCAACAACGAATTCCGTTTGTAACAGTAAACACGAGCTGTGTAGTAGAAAATTCAGTGCAGGCTGCATGGTTGAAAACAGAAATTGCAGCCGAAAAGTGCATCTGAACAATATCATATCACTGAATAGTACAGAATCCACCAGCCCCCATGTGCTGAGTGAAAGAGATTGTGTATATCCATTAAAATATGTTGGGTAGCCCTGCCCTAGAACCTATGTGGTTCCACAGTAACTTTGTGGATGGTATAGGTCTCTCACAGCAAGAATTAAGATAGTATCAGGACCGCCCACATTTAGTTTCCAACTTCACAAGCGCGAATCACTGACATTTTTCCCGATTATCTAGTACCATTTGATTGCGGTAAGTTTTTTGACGGTAACGTACAAGAAAACGTGCAAGCAGGTTTTCGTCAAAAAACTTCACGCAACCAAATTGTACTAGATAATCGGGAAAAAACGTTAGTGATTCGCACTTGTTAAGTTGGAAACTAATTGTGGGCGGTCTCGACTCCCCTGACACTATCTTACTTCTTGGTGTGAGAGACGTTTAACGTCAGGGATGAGTGCGGGTATTCGCCAACCACATGCCAGTATTTCAAATAGCCACTCGCTGATTGGTCCCCATACGCCCTTTTATGACGACAGCATCCATAATGTTGCTGTGGCACCACAAGTATAACGTAAATAATAAGATAAAGTAAAAGTTGACTCAAAGTAAATAAAGTTGACTACAAAGGTAAATAATAAGGGAACTCGGAAAACGAGTCCTGTGAATTCGAGGCACGCTATCTGCGTAATCCCTTAACATCCTTCTGCGGATATTGAGGCATCAGGTTAGGGGGTGGTTTATCTATACTGTTCAATAGGTGACTTTGAAATTTGAATAAACTGGTTTGCGCAGGCCTCAAATTCTACACCCGTGCCTCACTTTCCGCAGGGCGCGAATTCACTGGCCGCGTTTTCCACAGACCCAATAAAAAGATAAAGTAAAAGTTGACTCACCGTCCATCTGAAGACGAAGGGTATAACGATCTTGCCCTCGGCTTGATCGGGGCCGGGGTTCGTGTAAAGGTTCTTACCGAGCACGGGGCTCGATGTGTTACCGAAGGAACAAGACCCGGTGGAGGTAACGTTACTCTGATACTCTTTGAGACAGACATGAAATAAGGTGGAACACTGAAGGGGACAACCGAGGGAGGCGTCGTGACGCTCGACCCCCCCACAACAGCCGCCGTCCGCCAACTCGCCGCGGTAGTTGGCCATCTCAAGTATCTGGAGCTCGAATACCCCGGTCGTACGCGCGCACTGAAACAGACAACAGGTGTTAAGGCCGTATCACACTACCATATTTTCAAATTGTACACTCAAGGACAATAGTTTGCGCTCTACAACTCTCAAATCACACTCGAACAGATGAAATTCAATCCCCAACATGTGCAACTCGCACAGAATAAATTAATAACTAATAAGACAGTTCCTCAATCACAAACAAATAAATAATTGAGTTATTGGCTCTACGTTTGCATTAACGTATTAGTTAGTTAGTTAGTTAGTTAGTTAGTTAGTTAGTTAGTTAGTTAGTTAGTTAGTTAGTTAGTAACTTAGTTAGTATGCAACACATGTGATATAAACAAGTATTTGAAGAAAAATACACTAAACAATAAATACACTAATGCATGCACAAGAAGCACAAGGAACGAGTAAAGATCTGATTAAGAAAGATGTGTTGACAATAACAACCATGTGCATCAAGTTTAGAGAACCAATTTGGGTGTAATGCAATTGGTTAGAAAAATGTATGGACTTCTAATGAACGATTAGTTGACTCGGTTGACTCATTCACTACAGTTCAATACAGGCACACGATGCAAACGTGATGAAAGCTTAACTATGGTGTACTTAAAAAAGACAACAAATTGTAAATTTATGTGCATAAAATTACTATTGAGTTATATTTTATTTTGTGGTGTTGGGGGGAGGGGGGGGGGGGGGCGGCTTTCAAAATATCGTCTGAACATTAAGTTTATATGTTTTAAGTAGTAAACGTCATACTATGCCTTGTCAAACATGATCAGCAAGTACTTTCGCAGTGAAATTAGTCTGTGTATACGATAACTTCGAAACGTAAACCGCAATTAAGTACGTCATTTTCCACTGATTACATTATCTATTATGACTAAATCTTAATCGCGCGCCACAAAGTGGGATTTTCATCTCAATTTCCTTTGATGATTAAGGGGTTATAATATGCTACATTCTGACTCGGAGATATCAGTCGCATCATTCACTGACCCTTCATTTATCATCATCTATATTAGCCTCGCTGCGCGTACTATGTCACGTCACATACTCATCAATCACTTATAACCGTATTGATGATGAATGATCAATAAATCGTCGCTTCGTGAAGGTTCCTCTCTACCCTAGCGTTGATATCTCCAATACAAACACTTGTTCGTCATTGTGATCCGCTCAAGCCTGCACTAGAGTATAAGCACTTATGAACCCACATCGGCGTTAGGCTATCAATGTCTGTTTCTGCTTTTTCCTTTCTGAACTATATTATTTTATTTTATTTCATTCATTTTATTTTTATTTCATTTTATTTCATTCATTTTATTACTTCTGCGTGTCATTTGCGTGTGTTTTTACGATTACTTTTTTAATGTGTTCTTACAGTTTGAACTGTTTGTCTGTTTAACCTTTTAGTGTGTTCTACCAATTTTACACCCTGTTTGCCACTTTTTATTATTAGTTACTACTTAGTCCTAACTCTCGTTATCCTGTATACGGCTACAGAGGGCAATTTGTACCCTGCATTGGCCTTCCCGCTCTCGGGCGGGTAAATTTCAATAAATACAATACATCGTCGCTTCATTCGCATTGTTTGAATTACGATAACCAACACTGCACTCACGACCAACGGCGGGCGCTATTGACAATGTATAATATGCAAACGCTAAATTGCCCCACAGATTGTTTCTCATATGATTTTAATTGGCGATTGTTCCCGGTGTACGAACTAATTGAAGTACTACACATCCCTTATCGATGCGATCTGACACTATACTGGCTTGCGTACGGTAAATGTGTGACAGTAATAGCCTGGCATCGTGCGCTGTGGGTTCTCTTGCGTGATATTGTTTGTTACGAAATAACTCGAACAGTAATTGTGTGCGATGTACCGCGAGATTCGAGTCGCATATCGGTAGCCATCGACCTGATTAACACGAACACGAATATGTTCTTGTCAGTGAGAAAATCGATGTAGCCTCACCTCTTCGATTTCAAAGCATTGGGTTTATAACTTTATGGACGTTTTGTCGTAACCACGGATTGTCTACAGATACATTGTTGGTTTCTTGGGCAAACATTACATGAAGTTATATTTTCAAAAATAAGTTTATCTGATGTAAGGATTAGATCGATGCATTGTCATACGCTATGCTAATGCCGTAGCTGTAAACGAATCGGCACGACAGACATACGTTTTAGTCCCAATTTAAAAACAAACGCGTTTTAATAGCGAAGTTAGCTCCAAAGAAATCGTTCACTGTTAACACCAATTGATATGTAATTGATACTTAATTTTATAGACATATACCAACATTGCCAAAATGACACTACCAATATATAAAGCTATGTCTTAAGATTAAAAATAACGCAAACAATTATTTGCATGACTGGGTGAATGAATATACCCATGCCCAAAAATTAAAAGTTGAGTGAATAATGTAAATCTTGTGTGTTCCTCAACTAAGCTAAAAATATATATGCATGAAAAACCGGTTCTGGTTGAAGACCTTAAACGTTTGGCAAAACATTTAAAGAATATCCACGTGACGTTAAAATTAAAATCACAAAGTTTGAAAGTGATTGCTGAAGGAGCTCTTAAAATATTAAATAAATAGTACAGCCCCTTTAAAATACCGGCATTCCTGCATTAAAATAAAATAGTTATCATTTACATTCAGCTATGTTTGATAGAACCATTAGTTTCGTCTTCAACTGTAATAATTCTCATATTTCATCACTCCTATTTTCATTTATGGATAGAGTCCTTTTTTAAAGGTGATGGGCTAGTGGGCCTTGAGCAAACAACTGTGCAAATGGTGATAATTAGGTCAGTGACTTTTGGAATAGTCAGATTGTCTTTCTAACGTTTTAATGAATTTGTTAACATATAAAACCAATCAATGTTTTACTTAGCGGCATCGCAGGACAGTATCACTCACAATCGTATGTAAGGACTTTATCTTTCATTTGCTACACCGAGAAAGGCAGAAGTAAGCGAACATGATAGGTTAACCAGCGCAAGACTTCAGACATATTATACAACACAATTACAAAAACTCAATATGTGCTGAGTTTTAGAACGACTGTGTTAATTCAAATCAATTTTATTGTTGTTTTCATGTCCCATGACAGGTGGATTCATTTTAATTATTCGTTTTTATCCATAGCGATCGTGAGCATTTTTGTATTTCAGTTACTCTGATCAACAAAAGCCAAACTTGCAAATATTTGGTTACATAAAGTTCAAATCAAATACACCGATGCATAGTAGATAACGCTACAACAAATAAAATACCAACACAAACCAGCATTAAATGTAATATTGTAATGTCAGTACATCACTGGTAACCTACAAGATAAAAGATGTGTAGACTTCGCTACAACGGTGATTGAGCAGTACGACATAATATCGTATTCTATTGTAACTGCTAAAGCCAGATTAAAACACGGGAGTGGAGGGGAAAGGGGTAAGCATAATATGACACCACTACGCAGGCTAAACATGTTTTATAGCAGGCTGCCAGGAATTAATTTTACGTCTTTACAATGCAGTTTTCATGACCGCTCGCTCCTATAGTAAAAACTGTAATTGTTTTTTTTTCGACTTACAATAAAGAAGTGCATAAAAGTACAAATCCAGCACAATATAAATAAATGTGTATAGTTACAGAAATTACCGGAATGTACTAATCTACGCTATAGGTGCATCTACACACTCCAAACAATAATACAAAATGGATATATTGTACGTCATCATTGCAGGACATCAAAAGAGCCCCCTTGGAGACTATGACTAAGAAGTGCAATGGGTATTTTATGATCATCCAATCATTTGCTGAATCGAGCCTATGACTTCCGGAACCAAAGCTACCATTTGGTATCAAGTATGCAAAATGCCACCCCTACAACATCACTCCCCAGAAGATGATTTACGGACTTTGTACAAGTTATTTATTGAAACACAACGATGGGGATTTCGTTCACAAGTTGAAGGGTCAATATTATCTATAGAGGTTGACACAAACATGGACATTTCTATAAACATTGTATTAAATCTATACAATCTTACCAAATATGTATTATTAATAACCGGCACCAAACTGTCGAGTGAATTCTTTAAATTATTCGTCATCTCGTTCTCAATTCAAATAATTTGCAAGAATGATCGATTATGAAAAAAGTAAACAAATAATTTAGTTAGTGTACCATTCTACTTACTCAGATACACAACCTGATACATAATATCTATGCGCCAGAAACAAAATGTCGGCCAAACAAATCACTGAACCGCCAGAAACTGCAAATAGTAAACACTGAATTGAAAATTAAATGCGCGAAAAACCTAAGTATAAGTATAATTACGGAACAGCACGGGGAGCACTAAGTGACGTGACAGTTTCTCAGTCGTCACAGTTGCAGTCAACCTGCACGTTGTACTGTGAAATATACTCATCTGGTCCTGGAGGTAGGCCTAAGTAGCATAATGCGAGGTCATAGGTCAACGGAGAACTAAGCTGCCGGAAATAATGAAACAATGTATGTGTAAGCGAGGCGGTCGAATCTGTTGCATTTAGTTTTGCAACAAGAAACACACAAATTAACACGGCTATGGATGGTCTGCGGTAGGTAAGAAGTTTTAGTTTATAACCTTAGTAGACCTACTCACTTTTGGGGCAACATTGTTCACGGTTGGACAATTCCATCACTTCAAAGTTCAGATGTAAAAACAAACCAACCGGAAAGATTTGTAGTACATAACATTGGTGAGTGAGGACTATCGTAGTCTGCGTTTGTGCAGCAAGGCTAATCGATACGATCCACGCCTTCGCCAGGATTAGAACCCGGAACGTAGTGGGCACGGTTTATGAGACTAACAAACATCAAAATACACCGATTAAGAGACAATGTTGTGTGTTAGCGCAATCTCTCCTAAATACCGGTAAGGTGTCCATCGAGAAAAACTTCAAAAAGACACGACATCAACTGGTTTCCGGCTTTCAGAATCATTTATTTGTACAAATTAAGAAGACACACCTTGTAAAGTGTAATACCGAAATTGTATGTTTAATTTCCTATAATCTTGGTATCAAAAATGTGTTATCCTGTGTCTTATTGGCAACCTCTGCATAATGTCAGAGATTTAATAAGGACTGCTATCATAATTTATTCGCACGTTACCGCTGACGGCTCGAAAACGAATTGATTAAAACATTACAAAACAACGTGGAAAAATAAAAATTAATGTACTAATCTAAATATCATTTTTTTTTTTAAAGATGAAATTGGATCCATAAATACAAATTTATAATCCAAATAGAGCATTTTTATGTACATTGCTGAATAATTATCTGAATCGTGAATCGAATCCGATACCACGCAAATCAGAGCCATATGTGCCGCTTCTGTCGGTGATAGTGGCGTAAATAGTAAGTTTAATAATAACAAAGATCACTCAGTAATCTTTGGTATAATACTTGTATCATCCTTTTGAAGCTATAGTATTCAGTATACGACAAATTGACTAATGTTCATATTGGTGTCTCTAAAGACCATTTCATAATTAGATATTAGGTATATGAGACAATTCTGATACAACCTAGGATACAACAAAACATAACATTTTACATTAATATCACTATTAGGTAACATTACACTCACACATTGGCCTATATCTCATCACTTGTCGATACTTAGTTCGACGATGATAGTAGCTACAGGCGTATTGTACGAGCGTGTGATTATGGCGTTCACTTTTCCTAAACTTAATGCTAATAAATAATTGTTTTCTCCCTAGAAGGCTGTAAACGATAAAAACTATGTTATTTCCAAAGGCACGTTAGTTTCATACCATGTTCAGATTTATTTTATAGATGCAGCATTAAGTTATATATTACTAACAACTATTAAACCTCATTAAAACCAACAAACCGGTACAAAATGACATAGATGTATAAGTACAGTAGTAGACTTTTAGACCCATAATGCCTACTTCATTTTTCTTAGAATGTTTCGTTTTTGCTGAGAGAAATTAATTAGCTATATTCCAACGGATTCCAGGTTTTTCATAAAATAAGCGATAAAGGTGCTGCAACCACTTAACTTAAGAGAGTATAACATTATGTAGTCCAATAAATCTAGCATGCAATAAATCGACTTGAATTAATTAAAGCCATTGAGACGAGAATGAATAATCTACTTTTAATAGGCCTGAGTCTGTGACGTCATGGCAGGGGTACAGACCTGCACTAGGACTGTAATTATAATTAAATTCAGGGCTATAATGACTGCACCAGCTTGCTCAATGGGTCTATGTAAAGATGGGTCACATGATATGAGAGCAAAACACAGAATGCATTGTATAGTACACGGTTAGTAACATATCAAGTAATCAAGTAAGGTATCATCGGTTTATATCTTATCTACGGTATACATTGTATTTAAATTAAAAGGTAAATCACGTGTAGGAAAGGAACATATTGTGTTATTGAATAATAATTAAACAATCACTGATATAATGTATAATGATCGAGGTTATTATGAAAATGAGAAGTTCTGAAATCCCCTTTTAGCATTTATTAGCGACAAGTGGCTTATAGGTGTCCCCCCCCCCCCCCCATGACACGATAGTCACTAGGCCATTTCTATTTCTATATAGTATATAGTATACATCATAGCTGCTGTGACATCACGTGGAAACTATGAATAGGAGTCTATACTATAAGTAAGTTCCGTCACATTGAAAGAGTTTAGAAAAATCTGGGAGAAACTCGTGGCTTAAGTAGGAAAATGATTAATGAATACTCGTATTGTCCTTTAAAGAAAGTCGCACACAGAACCGAACCTCAATGCAGTCATCTTTGTTTACACTACCGTCTGGTTGGAATAAAATATTATGATAATTATTATAATTGGCGAACCATGTTATAGAATGGGATGATGGCTTAGTGAATTACGTTGGGCAGTCAGGGCAGACGTGTACAATTATTTTGTGAGTAGCATATTGATGAATACAGATATTCACGCAAAACAAAATTACCGCTATGTTCGCATCAACTTCAACCGCAAAAACCATTAAAATGTTCTGATGGAAATGGTGCATCAAAGTGATGTATCTATCTTCGACGAAATCATTCAAAACAATAACAGATTTCGAACAAAACCAATCAGCTGTGAAGTCCTCTGGCGATATTTCGATTACGGGGTTTCAGATGGGTGGGTCTACAATGCAGCTTTTTCTCGCTGGTACTTCCAATAACACACCTGTTCGGAGGACAAGTTCATAATTGGAATCAAAACAATTGGCTAAAAAGTCCTGTACTTCGTCCAAAGTGCAATCATGTCGTTCTTTCACCCACTTAATCTCAAAACTGGATGGAAATCTGTGGCTGTATGCCGCAGCCGAACATAACGTAAGCGTAGATCTAGTTTACTACAACGCAGGAATAATGTAGAGAGCAATAGGTTTCATTGGTCTGATACTACGGGAGTTACAATACAACAATGTATTCGTATAGGCCTACAATGCTATTGCTCTACATAATACAATGCCCAAGGCTGTGAACGAATACGAGTATATCGCTGTAACCTGTTGAGATAATTAAATTTTCACGAAAAAAACAGTCCTTGAAGACAATATATCTACATCCATCGATATTAGCCACGCGCCTAGAGATACAAATTTCATTTTCGTGGCAATTATTGTTAATATAACGTTATTTTGTATTGTTACACTCTCTCAATTATTAATTTGCATTGTTCAATGCTCTCATGTAGTTAATTTTGTTGTTGTATTTAGCAATTGTTTCATGATAAATCGAATGATTTTATTTATTGTCTTCCCTTGTAGATCAGTTATTTGATATAACTAAGTTAGATCGACATTAAAAATAATAAAATACAACTAGGATTTGTTACAAAGCTATATTCACACTTATGTACTACTTTTATTTTCATTTTGTTTAAACAATGCAATGTGGTGACTATTGAACGTTAGTTGAATTAAATTAATATTTACATGCTGTACTTATTGGGTTTCTGTACGAATAAGTTAGCTTCACAGGGGTTAGAAGCTGATTTATGGATAAGTTTTAGTTGTCGATACGTCCTTACACATCAAATAATAATAATAATAAATAATGTATACAAGTAGTATTTTGAAACATACTTCTCATTTTGTCTTAAAAATATAAACTGAAGCTTTTGTGGGTGCAAGAAAGTGAATCCCAGCAAAGGTAGACCGCGATGTTTTCGTAAAAAATATTGGACACACTAAAATAATTTGTTACATTTTGTGTCAACACAAATGGATTCTCGGTAAAATACATCAAAGGGAATCACAACCGCAGGCCTCTCCTTGATTAGCGGTTCACATGATAACAGATAAATACAAACAAACCGAAGCTCTAAGTTATAATGTCGAACTGCTACAACAAACGGGTTCAATAACAATGATATCGTATTCGTACCCCTGTCCTAGAACTGCTGTAACCGAGAATTGAACCGAGTCCTTAGAGATTGGAAACCAGAATAAACCCCCACCCCACAAGCTTCGAGCCCCCAATGCATTAATTATAATTGGATTTCAGCCACGTTTGACTCGAGATAGAATAAAACGAATAGCCTCGCCACTCATTGTCTCTTCGTTGCTATAAGACAACGACGATGCTATGCGCACGGATGCTACGTCCGCGTGCAAGAATCTCACCTGACCACTGCAACCTCGCGCGCTAAACCACAGCCTTCTTAGATCCGTCTCAAGGGAACATTACTTCGACTAATCGAAATACAACCCACCCTAGTCAACCTCGACTAATCGAAATACAGCAGAGACTTCTCACAACATGATTGCCCATCTCAAGTAAATATGGCTTCCGCTAATCGACAGACAGGACGCCAAACGGAATTGAGGACAATTGGGTTAGAAGCCAAGTGGAATAGAAGCAAAACACGATGTTTTTGGTTTGGCAACGTTGCAAGCTTCGACGATGTTCGGTGTTCCTAAATTTTGGCTTCTATTGCGTTTGGGCGCTGTTCCGCGCTCCCCAACTCGCCAATACATACAAAATAGTGGTGTTTACATAAATAAATAGATGTTACTCAGATAACGTAAAGCTTTTAAGAACAGAGATTCCAAGACATTAAAAACAAGTTAATTTATGTCGAAAAAATGTAAGAACATCAATGCAATAACAAAATGTATCACACATACCGCAATTGAAAATAATTGATTCAGGTGAAGTTTGAAGTTAGCTTTTTTTATCAAAGAATATGATGTAAATTAAAGTTTTTAAAATAATATAATCGATATTGTAAGATTAATTGTGTTTGTTAATGATAACATTTTGTCTGCTTTTATTTTCTATTGTGTAAGTTTTGTGGAGATTGAATAAAATTAGGAATATACAATCAAATTATATAAACAGGCTATATTTAGATAAATAATTTTACGAATTGTACACATTAATTTAATAACCAAACGAACTGTGCCGGTGGCCAAAAACACAGGGTTATACACGTGCAGTGATGAATTGCGATACTGATAAAATAATACACTCCTGACAACACTCAAATCCTGGTTGGTTTATAATTTCACCCATGCATCACTTGCTCAGCGGGGAGCCTTGGATCAATTCCCAGACGGGATAGAACTTGTTCACAAAATGCCTCTCCTCTTTCCCCGAAGGTCAGGAAACGTGGAGATGCTAAGCACACATCTTTTTGTCTCCACTCATGAGTTATTTTGGAATTCGGAACCACAGATATGTGGATTGCATCATTCATTCGGTCAACAGTCCCACCTACGCTGCTCATATAGAGATTATGCAATGTTAACACACAGTTGAACATGATATCCCGACAGCCGTACTTCTTCGAGGACAAGGACAGAACAATCAAACAAATGAATGTATAAATATCTGGCAGGTTGCAAAAGATGGTCGATACCCCAAGAAAATGTGCGTGGTTGAAATACATACGTTATAAAATACGTGATCTATAGTAGTTAAGAACAAGAGACCGGAACATTGTTAAATCTAAGTAAAGTTTGAACTTGTTGACTTGAGACTGAATTTAATGAAATCAAGTCTTTAGGCCCCCTGCCATAATTATCTCCTGTGGTCCTGAACATAGAAAAAAAAAACTCGAAACAATATTTCGCGGATATATTGGCAAACCTGCAACCAAAGAGACCAATCTTATTTTGGTTAGAATTTCTTATGAAAAATTTCCTATTTGGTTTCTAAATCTTGGCTGGTTCTTAATCTATGAGAGCTTCCTCTGATATTCTTATGAGAACGGGGCCAGATATTCCTTAAGAACACAACTAAAATAACCAAAATTTAAACATATCGCACTTCACTGAACCTATCCTACTATTACAGGCGCGGAAAGAGAAACTGTGATTGGTCACTGCGGGCGACGAAGCATCTTTGTTGTGTTTGTTGTATTCTGAATAATTATTCCAAATCCGTATGCTTCTACTGGTACCTGTCCATCTTTACCTATCGACCATTATTAGATGTATTATTATTAGTACACGCACTAACCAATGCAAGGTTACGTTACACGTTGCGAAGAAATAAAAGGTTAGGGAAGGAGCGACCACCAGTTTGTCTTTTTAAGTTTGCTTCGCAACGTGTAACGCATGCTCAGAATTCTCTTAGTAAGATCAGTAAGATATTCCAGTTTGGCACTGCGGTTTCTACGTAGGTACTAGAGTTTACAATGACTTATGGAATGATGGTCTTATTCAGGCAAATAGTGCTTGTTATGGGTTCAAAACGTAACTTGTTCTCAACTCCACGCTGGGATGAAGTGCATGCATTAATCTTGCATGTAGTTGCATGTAATAGGATAAGCTGAATCGGCTTGGCGCACTCAAGCAGAAAAGCTGGCTTAACAAAATGTTTTACTTTGTGGTCGTATTGCACGCTGAGAAACTCCACTATTGCGCCGAAATAAGAATAAGAACAGGCTGCAGTCCATTGTCCCAGTGCCCACTCATTGTAAGAGAAGAGTAGATATTATCTGTGACTATTACACCGGTAGTGCAGGTGTGACGCTTTTAGTGTTTGCAAATAGACTACAGGTAGCAAACAAAATTATTTCTGTGTAAGTGTAATCCATTAATTTGTTTGTAAATGAACAACTAAAAGAGGCTTGGTTAATCTTATGCCAGTTTAAAAAAAATATGCTTTTTTGATATTTGTGACGAAAAATAAGGAAATTACCTATTTGGATGGTTGCAAGAATAATATATTTACGAAATTCATACATGTATGATTGTCGTTGACACAATTAATGAGCCGGTGAAGAGTTTAAGATGTATAAATCTCTGGGTCGTTTTTGGTTTAAATAAGCATACATTATAGAAATTACCTTTTTCAGTCTATCAACCACAAACTTCCAGTTTTGAGAGGAATCTTGATTGTTTCATTGGGTGGAGTAGCCTCTTACCGGTAGGCCTACCTACCTACGTATTTATGTTGTTGTCGACTAATTTAATTTAAAATTTCAACAGTTATATAGATTTTGAAACCCTCTTTACATATCGGTAATTACATATATAACCAGTAGTAATAGTTAATGTTAACAAGAAATTACGAGTCACTGGACGATTTGTCACGAGATAACCGATGTGATAACGATCGATAAATCTTCCCATATTATGTATGAAAACATATTATTCAGTTTCTCGAAAAGCGGAAACGTTCGGTTTCAAGCAATGTCAATCATAATTCTTTCCCAGGTAAAACACTCATGGAAGTACACAGGCAGAAATACGCAATAATATCCTACATACGTGCAAAGCACGTGGGCTAGCGGTAGAATATTTGGTAAATTATTCTCCTAGCATTTAGAATGACTAATTATTTGCCAGTCTGGCAATCCACCCCGCACACGACCCACGAAAAATGGAAATTGATAACTAATAAAAAAAGATTCACCATTTATGTTTAATTGTTTTACACATTGAAATGTTAGACTTGAGCCGCAAGTTTAAGTATTTAAAATTGAAACCATTATTATTATTATTATATTACCAAACATTTATTAAATTTTGAATGAGCCGTAGGACGGATTGCATACCTAAACATGTGCATCGCAATCATGCGAGGTTATAGAGACCTACGCGAACGCTAAATTGTGGTTTCGGTTTCAACTTTTGAAACCGCAAAACATTTCACGAGATCCGTAGCTTACAGCAGACATACGATCTTTATAAATGTTTTATATCAGTGGCCATGGACAGAAGGTTGAAAATCAAAGGAAACTCTCAGAGTTATAAAATAACAGGGTCATGTTTGGTTTTTACTGTCTCCAGAATATTGTCTTTAGATATAAATAAAGCTAGTTCATTATAGTAGTGTGTACGTCCAATTTATATTATTTTCGTATTTGTTTTTTATGAAAGTTCTAAGGGCTGGTCCACACAGATTTTTAAGACATAATGCATAAGGTTTCAACAATGAAAACAACGTCTTAAAACTAAAAACAACGTCTTAAAACTAAAACTTTGTGTGAACGCCAGTACGTGTTTCCTATATGATCCAACTTTACGACTACGCGTTAAACCTTAAATCTTATGCTTTAAAAATCTGTGTGGACCATCCTTTAGCAAAAGTATTAACAACAATAAAGAGATATGTAAGTATTTTATTGTTGTAGTAAAATGGTGTTCTCTTCCTACTTTACTTAAAACATTGTTTTACTCTCTGCCTGACGGACGGAGAACGCTGCATGTTTACTTATCCGCTCTTATTATAAACAATGTACGAGTGACGCACGTTCGAGGTACGATATTGCATTTGAAACGAATCTAAGACCCAACTATACATTTCGACTAAAAATATATATTTAGTTAGCAATATGTTGCAAGAAAACTGATGAAAATTGCGGAAACCCAGCTTATTTGAGAAGGGTTTGGTTGTACTACAATAATTAACTGAAACACCTGTCAGTCAAAATGCGTGTTTTAATAATAGCCTACGTTTAAGTTTTTCTTTTACCTCCACTGAAACAAAAGGTATTAGAAGTATAGAAAATAAAAGAGCAAAGGTATTGTGGACATACGCCTATTTAATTCATTTTAACAATTTATTATACAAACGAATACCTCATAATCGTTAATCCTAAAACGCGCTCAGACTAGCGCTAAAAATTAATCAGATCGCATAAACCCGACATAAGATTAATTTATAAGCGCAAATACTGTTTTATAAAACGAAAACTGGTGGAATCTTAATTTTTTCTTCGGCTATATTGGCTACACTGAGACATAACGTGTCGATCCTAAGTGTTTTTTGTTTAGAACTAAAGGGTCATATATGAAGTGGTGCATGAATGAGGTATGTTTATGCAGCAGTTTGCTATCTGACAGGATGAAAGCACCGCGGGCGATGCCGAGCTGCGTCTATTGCAAATATTTACAAAGGATCTTTGTGTTCGGCAAAAGAACGGCTGGTCCGCAATTGTATCGTATATACGAGTAATAATTAATTTAAAAGTCATGAATTCTAGCGTCATACTCATAGGCCTTATCGGGGTTAGGTTGATGTTATTGCCGAAATGCTGCTCTCTGGTACAGGTGTACTTAAAATTTAACATAATATTATAATTTTAAATTTGTTGGAGAGGTCGTCGCCGCTACATTGTGCTCTTCAACGTCCAAAAGCCAGTACTCAACAGCATTGATTTGTTTTCGCGAATCTGTTCGTATTTGATATAATATATATAATTTGTAACGTAAACAACATTTCCACTGAAATGTCCCCCCCCCCCCCCCCCCCACCCCAACCAAGGGCAAAGAGACCTGCAATATAAGGAGGGTTTTGAATATAACTCAACCAACACATATTTCACCAATCCAAAATGTCGACTGAGTCTCTCAAGCAGTAAGCGGATGTACCACCCCAGTCACGTTTGTCGCTACATACATTTTGAGCAGTTCTAAACCGTAGGTTAAAACTTACGATTTGTTTTACGAAACTATAGCTTAACTATAGCCCACACGAAGTGTTAATTTGTTATCTGTGTCTTTAGTGTAAATAAATATCATGTCCATTCCACGCCAATATTAATTAATAATTATATTATTTATACACAGATACACGCCAAACAATTTAGCACATCAAGTCTATGATAGTCTTTTAGTGGTGGGTCTGTGTGGTATTATGAACAACCAGTTGTTGGGATGAGTGTTCGCCCATTGAATATGTAAGGGGTTGACTGCACGTGGATTGTGGAGACCTTGGGGTGAAATAAATAAGACGGGTTTGATATTAGGGTCTGCTCTTTTACTCGCTGGATTGAGTGTGTGTCCGCTGCTAATAGCGCTCCTAATAGGGCGAACCAAAGGGTCGAGAAATCCAATTGCTAGATTTCGCGTTCGAACGAAAATGCACTTAGAAAATTATCTCCACATAATTTTTGTGTGCAGTGGTGAATTATGTACTTCCCAAAATAAAAAGCAATGCTCAAAAATGTATAATCAACGGGCATCTATGAAAATATAATGCCTAGTATTGACGTAACATTTGATAACTAAATAGTATTTTGCTAGAATTGTTTTTTGTTGTAATATGAGCTCTATGGAGAGTAACAACATACATAATTAATTAATTGTGATTTTTGAAATAGTCTTAGAATATCGTTAATTATCATAGACAAGCATATAACTTTGAACTAATTCACCTGCTTTTCTGATAAAAATATAATTACTGGTATGAAATACTGAGGAGTATAAATATGCGACAGGGTACCACGTATGTATACACCAGTGGCGTACCGCGCGTATCGATATGTTATTAAGGGGCGTATGCCTGTCTTCCAGTCGCTCTGGCCCGCCACTGCAAACAGGCTACTAAACTGTCGAAAATACTGGCTTTAGCCCGGCATGTTTTCTAACATGTTTTCGAACAAACAAAGTGAATAATATAATGCGCATAAAACGATGCTGAATGTAATTTTGAATTTGTAGTATGCTCGACTTTGCATGTACAGAAACATAAAAACGTACACATTTCTCTGAATACTTCGTTCAATTAGACTTTGCAATTATATTATTTAATTAAATTATGTATGAACTGATGTTATACGAACATAATTACATTGAAAACATCAATACGACACAACAATATGACGTCGTATTATTATTATAATGCTTTATGAAACGGGTTACAAATCTTACATGTTTTAATAATACAGTCGCACAACCTATAATATACTGCATACACGAAATTAATAACGTATATTCTCCACCCTGGTGACTCTGCCAATGGTGGTTGACAAAATGTTGAAAGAGATTGTGCGCTTCCTCATCACAATATTAACTGTGGTAAATTACTAACTCCGGATGGACATTTAGGACGGAGATAACCTAAAAAAAGTCGTCCTCACATTTGTTTCCGCAAAACATAGGGTGAATCGACAATCCGGCCAACTATTTGTGTCAAAATAGATCAAATTTACATCTAGCTCACAAATAAGCTATACCGATATATAAAATATATAACAGTTTGTATAATTACTTCTTTCGAAATGCACTTTTTTTTTTTTTTTTACGTGTTGCCAATGCCATGTGTTCTTGTTTCTCCTTGTAAACAATCAATTTCATACATCTATTCTATTGGGTAAGAAAACATTGAATGAGGTGTCAGATAGAAGCGTTTGAGCCGTTGTACACGTGTGACGATGGCTTTACCACCTGAGGAAACGTCTGCGATGCGGCATGCGGGATCGCCGGCCGTCCCGAGGACAGGTCCGTCCGTCTAACTCTACCAGCCACGCATCTAACAATATTATTTACCTGTACGAATTGCAAGAGCAACATGAAGAACAGCAAAAAGTATCCATGGCTCATACTCCTACACAGTAGCCTCCAAACAATACGGCACATCATAACACCCGCGCAGCGGCATGTGTCCTCACATACATGCAATTACAAAAACACAACACGAACACTTAAATAACCACCATGAGTAAAACGAGTCATATTCTAAAATAATATTAATGTTATGTCACTTTCGCACTGTGAATTATTAAACACATGAATGTAGAAGTAGTGTACGTCGTCGTGGACCGTGTGCACTAGTCGAGCGCCACCAGCGAACTGCCGCGGGTCTGTGGTAGCCGATGCTGGGGGGGGCGGGGCGGAGAACAGCCAGACCGCGGGCAACCGAACTGCAGACTCGAGTCCCTCCTACCAGCGCGTCTGTCTCAACACCGTCGATAGATCATGGATCGATCGATCCTCTTCTCTTTCCTTCACATTGCTAACGCGATCGCAGCATTCGCTCGGCTCGAGTAGTGGAAGCAATAGTCGTGATCGCTTGTTTTAGCACTTCTTTGCGCAACTTGGACTAGATATGTTTCATATTTTGTATTGGTATAAAACAAATCTGATCATTTGGAGTAACAAAATATAGAAAGTTGGTATTTTTATGACATTCATGGTCACGGACTCACGGTTTGCTTGTAAAATGTGGCAGTAGCACTAAATAGCTTAGATGCAAGAAAATGTAATAAAACTGACGAATAGCTGTTAAACATACAATAATTTGTCCCAGGTGAAACACTTGCTGGTGGCTGGTGCCGCACAACAATAGTAAACAATATTCGAACGGTCGTGATTGGAGATTGTTGAACAATAATTAAATAATTAACTCAACGTGGATTGTGTACTATCTTTAGCCGGTGGAATAACTTAAACCACGGGGGAGGGGGGATATGTCAGTTATATGTAAAACGGCGATGTTTTGTGGTATAACTAATCTGTCCTTTACATAACTTTTGATTTATTTAAATTTTTCCATCACATTCGGTCTCGGATATAATCGGAGGTTTCGGCTCAATGCGCTTTCTGATCGGTTCATTCTTACTGAGAAAGACATTGAAGCCGACATACGCTGAATGGGCGAAGATGCCCAGTCAAGCCAAAACCCGGCCATAACCGTTCACATGGATTACAACAGGTAGTACGCGTGTTATGCGATATTACTTAGGATTACGTCTATTCTAAGTAACTAAGTTGACCTGATCTTGTCTACCACGTTTTCGGTAACCTCAATGCTCTCTCTATCATCTCGGACTAGTGCGATGTTTGCATTCATATCTTGAATTGAATTTTGGAACATGTTCTAGCTAAAATCGAGCTCATAAATGTACCTTCCATACTTTATGCAGTATGTTGTTTTTATACAGTAACAATGACTTCATTTTCCTATAGCGGTTTGATAATCGTAGAGGGAGGGAGGACACAATGAACTGTTAGGCCCTCCGTTGTCGAGCCATTGTAGCAATGTCAATTGTATCCTATTTACAGAAATCACCACATGCAAGGGTAGATATAGATGTGGGGTGATGTAGTGTTAGTGTTCCGGCTAGTAGAACTGATACACAGAGGAAAAGAAAGAATATGAGAAGGAGAGGGCGCTGGGCGAGGGTGTGAGATAGATAGATAGATAATGGTCCGAGAGAGAGAGAGAGAGAGAGAGAGAGAGAGAGAGAGAGAGAGAGAGAGAGAGAGAGAGAGAGAGAGAGAGAGAGAGAGAGAGAGAGAGAGAGCAGGTGCTGATTGACACTTTACATCAATGTATTTGCTACCGTTGAATTAGACCTACCTCTGCTATAGGCTTCTGGTAAAAAAACATGTTTTCAGTGACACAAGTAAAGAACCACAAAGCACGATGCGTGTGCAATGTGCATTGTTGAATTGATGTGTTTCTTATCTCCATTTACTTTACAGTTTGGACCTGCGCTCCATCCAGTTAGCCATGAGTAGGAGTGAGCAAAAATAGCATTTTTCAAGTTGGAAATTTAGCACTTTCATTTAAAGCAATAAGTATCTGTATATATCGCATGAAGCAGCTATTTAATTTCCCCCTCAAATACCGGGTTCTTGGAATTTTCCAAACATTTTTGAAGTGCGTAATTCGTACAAGCCTGATGACGATTTGAATCAAATTGGATCCCAAACATGCTTGAAATGTAGGTTGTTTTATCACTATTCATCCAATATTTAATCTACGTCAACAGTATTTTGTTGAAATAATTCAAAATATTGAATATTTCTTGAATTGTCCCATCAGTTTGTTACATTTTGAATCTGTTGGACAAAATGGGATATGTATACACATCTCTATAGTCATGATGCGAAGGCGATACAATACTCTGTAAGAACATAACGAGTGCGAAACACACCTTTCTGTCTATGTGAACGTGTTTCAGACATACTGTGAAGTTAAGTTGTTCACCCCCTGAATCTTGCCGCTGTTGAAAGGGACGCGGCACAGTGCCTGATAATTGCTTGTTTTGCTGGTCCATGGATTTATAGTTTATTCTTATAAAATCTCTGAGATGATAACTGCTGGTTTTCCACTCGTGTCCAACAGAAAACTATAGTAAAAAAAGGTAGAGATAAGCGTGAGGAAAGCTTGGTTTTATTAAGTAGTACTGGAAGGCAGGTCCAATCTACAACTACTGGACAACCATAGAAATATTTCACGTTATTGTGCTGCGTATTATTATAAAATGATTATACTAAACAACAATATAACACAAATTTTTAACCGATTTATTATCATCGTGGGGATGTGAGTTGAATGTTGATCATGATTAGCAATTTAGCATTCATATAGTGACGTTGACAATTAACTCATGGTGCTGATGAAAAGATGCTACTTTAGTGAAAATATGAAGTGGACTGTGGATGTGGCAATGTTGGTGGTCCTTTTAGGAGTGATGGGTCATACATGGTAATGGAAAGTGGCGCACGCAGGGGGGGGGGGGGGGGTGTATTCGAGCTAAAGATCCCCCCCCCCCCTCCCCTGCCGATGCCACAACAAATATCATTACTGTTTAGTTTTCCATGCAGTCAGATAATGGAGGCAATTATTGTGCGACACTTCCAGTCTCTTTAAAAAATCAAATCTAATAAATATGAAATCACCCCCAGCCCGGTAAAGCCCCTCCTTCCAGTAGCATTCTGTGTGGACTACTGGTAATGTTGATGGCGACAATCAATAGTGATCGATGTGTATGTTAACGAATGTTGATCAAAACTGTACTTTATTATTGATTATGTAACCATGTTTTATCATCTTGATAATAATATAATGATTGTATGATGTTATGGTTTATGTATGATAATATACTTTTTAGGTACGCACATTGGCATCTTTTGAATAATGTGGCCTACATTAATTTTGAGATTGACATATTTATATACGCATATACATTCCATGGTTATACCAATAGTCTGCGAGAATATTAATTACAACACCATATTCAATTATGAAACTCTTGGCCCCACTCTACTCGTTGCAGCTTGTGCGTCGCTTGTTCCGCCCTCAAGTCAACAAGAGCTTTTCACCTGTAAACCTGCCCGAATCAGTTCGAAATTCCGCGGCAAGTGTTGTAAATCTTGTTCGTCAACCTTAGCTGCATGATGTCGCCTGCATTCAGCGTCTTGAATAGAGCCAACGAGCTCAATTGTGCAGCCGAACATTCCAGAAGCAATTGCTTCGTTTTCGGTGTCATGTATTTTATATTAATTATTGTAACCTGCAATTTGAGAATACGCACAAAAATACAAGTCTCAGTAATTGCTTCTTTAACACTCCCATATTACATTGTTTCCTGTGTACGACGCATATATACACAGACGCAAGAGTCGTTTTTTTGATTGGAGTTAGTCACATACTCGTTGGAATTTCCTCTTATAAAAAGTTTTCACAATAATATAATGTAGCTTGTAATTTTATTTACATTTATGTGCGGTTATTAAATGTAGGAAATTTGATGTGCACAACCAATTTGAAAGTTTAGAGTATTGTGAGATAATTGATCATTATTAGCGAATATAAGTGAATATTTTATAGACAAATGTTATACCGGTACGGATTATGTTGTAAAGTGTATTTATTTACGTGCAATTAAAAAACAATTTGAAGGCATCTTTTTATGACTGAAGATTAAGATCCCCTATAAAATAGATACCGCAAACATTTACAATAAGCAAACAAATATTCCATCATTTTCAACTTGGAGTGGCGATAGTGCGAAAAGGAAAACTGTAAAATGTAACTCAATGCACAAAACAGATTTAAGACAGTAATGCAAACGTGAATTTAGAACAAATGATCTTTGAAAACAAAATTATACCAAAGAAACATAGACCCTACAATATTTTATAGTAGGTGGTACACGGATGAAAATGTATAGCGTTGAAACTATTGAGAACAACAGATGTGTTTCCGTAACGCCCCTATATTTCTCGCCAGTTCGTTGCTCTGCCTTCTCTTATTTCTATATTCCAAAATTAAATTTTTATCGTATACGTCTTTATTTGCTTTTGTATTATTTGCGATATTTTACCCAACTGCACTATTAAAAGAATTGTTAATTTCGCTCCTCCACCCCCCCCCCCCCCCCCCCCCTCTATACACGACCTTCTCAGGAAAGAATGAATATTGTGTGGACTCTATTCCAGATAAATTGTTTAAATAAATATTACATAAGAATTGTTGGATGCTTTCACGACCCGTAGATGTGAACTGTTGTACTATTATTCCTGGGCTATTTCGTCGTGTCGGTGGTGAGTTCCTCTTGCACGACGTTTCGCCACCCATGTGGTGGCTTTCTGAAATGGACTAGTCTTGAGAAAGCCACCACATGGGTGGCGAAACGTCTAGCAAGAGCAGCTCATCACCGACACGACGACATAGCCCAAGAATAATACAACAGTTCGGAAATATTTGTTGTATTTATTGTTTACCCCAGTGGCGGACATTATATAATTTATTATGTGCTTCGTTCCTATGAAGGCTCCAAAATCACCGTTTTCGTATTTACGAGTAGCATTATAGCATGAACTGAACTGGGAATCGAACCCGGAACCTCCTGCATTGGAATCAGGAATAAACTAGACCCACGAGCCAATAAAACCAACAAGCCACACATTTTTCATCGTAATTGAACCAAAATTAATTAATTCTACTTGAATCCATAATTCCAAGAAATCCTCAATAGACCTAAATAACCTTTGATAACATTTTCATGCGTGAAAATGGGTTCGTCGTACAGAACGAACGATTGTCACAAAGACAACTGACTCGCATTGCGACCAAGTCGTTCGACTGTGGGTGGGGCGGCGAATCGCAACACACGACTCTTCGATTTCGATACCACCTCGAAGTAATTAAAAGTTGTAACAAACCTATGGAAGTAATCGTGCATGTAGTTTTCTCTTGTTCTCTTAGCTTCCTACAGCCTCGACCGCAGCCCAGCCCATTGCGTGCTCCGTTTCGAAACTACTCGCCTCTCTCCTCCCATTTTACGGACAAAATTAATGTTTCTAGAATCTTGCTACCAACCAGCCAGCCAGCCAGCCAGCCAGCCAGCCAGCCAGCACACCACCGAGAGTTGAGTTGCTATCTCTTCCAAGGCTCATACTGAGCCCAACTCAAGCATTCCAACTAAATTAGGAGACTTTTTATAGCGCAACCAACAATTAAGGTTTTAAACAGATCAAGAAGGCTGGATAGCGGTCAGCCAGTTAATCGCATTTTATTATTCGGAGCAAAAAACGCAGGTTGTCTTCCTGTGTATAAATAAATTGGGAACACTAATATTAAATCAGTATTTTACTACAATTTCAGTCAATGGAGTATGTACTACTACTAAATGATGTATAAAGCTCCAACCACAACTGTCGGCATCGTGATTGTAATCGGGATCGGGATCGCAATCGTACAGTTTCTCATGCTAAATCAATACGCCATTACGATTGTGTTGTGAACAACGCCAGAAGAAGGATGGAAGTTCACTTTTCCGTGATATCCGGATTGCGATGGCGATCCCGATACCGACAATTATTGTGCGTAGCTTGTAACTTACTTCCAACATGCATACCAAATGTTCAAAGCCATTCGGTTGCAATGTAGATAGACTGATTTATATTGGTTGTGTCCATATACTATTCAGTTCTAAAAGGGCAGTACATGATAAAATAAATATTGCCATGACTGTATTAAACCTTATAAAATGGTAAAGAAAGCAATTAACAAGTTGCATTACCTAGGTTGGATATCTGTGCTACTTTGTCGCTTTGACGGGTCTCTAATATTTGGTTGATCCTCCTATTGAAATCCCTTTGTACCCTTCTGAGACGGTCACACACACACTTCATGCACACAGTTATGCAAATATAAATATTTAATTTGGACTTCACACATTCTCCAATTTTCCGTTTACCACTTTATGCTCAATATTATTGCTGATCTTTTACAAGCGTTTGTAATTGATATGGTGACGATCCAGTGAGTACTTCACTAACTACCAGTGGATTTGTATGTACACGATATAATCACATTAATCATTATAAGCTTCTGCAATGTTCTGAGTCATATTATTTAGACGGGTCGGCCCCAAATATAAATATATCCTCATGCTGCAAACTATGTTGTGTATTAAAAAAACAATCAACGGGCAAGGGGGAGAGGGAGAAAGGGAGGGAGGGAGGGAGGGAGTGGCAGAAAGCCGAGCTACGAAATGATAAAGGTTTGTGCAGTGTTTTGCTCAAGACCGGCTGTCATGCTTGAAATGATAATATTTTGAACGTAACGTTTTCACACACCATCACACTTTTGAATTGAATTGTTACAGTGTGTTGTCCTATTTAGGAAGGTAAGAGCCACTAGCGAAGCTAATAGACTTGTCGGGGCACATTCGTCAGTGCCCCCCCCCCCCCCCCCCCCCCTCCCCCAACACAGCCCTCGATCATTGTGCCAACGACTCTAGCGCGCCAGCATCAATGTGCACTTACAAGTCAGGAGTCAGAAGATATATAATATAGTAACTGTACGGACGATTGAGGAGCAGAGCAAAAAATCCCTACGTTTATACTTCAAAGGTAAGGAAATGGATATAACTGTACATCGAAATACGTTCAATAGACCAACAACACCAAATTATTTATTTTCTGCACTTAAGAAGTGCCCCAAGCCGGTGCTGCCCACCCTATTCCTACGCTACTGTAAAGAGAGGCTTCTACCCTATACACTCAATTGCTCATTCAGGATAGTTAGTCCCTATTATACATTCTGCTCAGACTGTACCCAACCCTCCACTTTGACCCTGCATCCAATACAACACATTTCGGTGTAAGGATCTTCTTCAAAACAACAGAAAAAATAAATACACCACGTGATGATTAAGAAACCTAAAAATCTCAAAGAAACTGAAAGATTAATTTGGCGTCATCGGCATTTTGTGTGTATTGTTTGTAACTCTCTCCGACCCAACTGAATTGGGAAGAGGAGTAATTTATAGAAAAAATACACGTATGTATTTTAGAACAAAGATATATTTTACTTTGCAAAATATATTACAAAAGTCACCATACT
Source organism: Isoperla grammatica (assembly GCA_945910005.1). Taxonomy (NCBI): domain Eukaryota; kingdom Metazoa; phylum Arthropoda; class Insecta; order Plecoptera; family Perlodidae; genus Isoperla; species Isoperla grammatica. Next base: position 15,509,885 of record OX246738.1, on the reverse strand, counting down.
CAACCCGTGGTCGGTACCCGTTCAGCCTCTCTCGACCTCGTCACTTTCCATGGAGACCATCTGTCCTCTCAAATAACACCAACCAAACATCTTCTAAAAAACACCCTGCCCTCTAAATGTGAATAGTAAAAACCAATACAGTTCTATAATACATCAAGAGGGCCTGTGAGACAGCACATAGCCCCCCCAAAATGATAGATAAATGACCTTGTGTCTATTTATCATAATTTTCACATATGAGTGCTGTCACAATAAGTCAAAACATTAATCACTATAAGCTATACCAACAATCAAACACACATAGAAACATAATTGTCATTAGCAACCCGAACAAATATGCAACTTTTCAAAGAGCTGCCACGTTATATCTTTTAAGATTGACGATGTTATGGGTGCCCACACTCTTATTGCGTGCAACGTCCATAAGGCGGTATGCATTGGGTCCCACAATACTGTCAATACTGTAGGGACCTTTGTAAAGTAAAAAAAACTTTTTGATCGTATTGTCCAGTGCTGACGATTGGTTATAGTCTTTTAGTAGAACCATATCGCCTACCTCGAGAGACGTACATTTTTGTTGCATGTTGTGCCTCCGTTGTCGTGATGTCGCTTGTTTTAGCATACAATCCCGTGCCATGCACACGACCGTTTCTTGATTTGGCAAAACGTTGACGTTTGGCGGGAAAGTGAGAAACTTCTCCACCACGTTATTAGGTTTACATCCTAAGTGCAGTTCATACGGTGTCACGTTCGTCGCACTGTGAGTGGTCACATTTAGCCAGTGTTGGATCGTGGGGATATAGTCCGCCCATGCCGTGTGTTTATCGTGGCAGTATGTGCGAATAATGCGCCCTATTTCCCGCATCACACGCTCACTGGGGTTACTTTGTGGGTGGCGCACAGACGAGTGAATGGCTTCAATATGTTCCCCCTCTAACGTCGTGTACCACAACCGAGACGTGTACTGGGACCCGTTATCAGCCAGTATCTTGGTAGGCCGGCCCACGTGAACGAGGTAATCATTGGTGATTTTGTTAAGAATCGCTTTGGTCGTCGCTTTTTTTAAAGGATATAAGGACACGTATTTTGAAAACAAATCAATGATGACGAGTACATAGCACACCCCACCCCTTGATGTTGGTAAAACACCAAACAAATCCGTAGCAGCTAATTCGTTGCAGCGGGTGGGTAAAATCGACGCCATCTCACCAGCTAAAGTTCTAGGCGACACCTTAGCCTTTTGGCACAAATCACACGCACGTATTACCCGAACAATGTCACGTTTCATCCCGCGCCAATAGAATATATCACTCATTAGTGCAAATACTTTATATGTACCAAAATGACCGTACGCTAAGTGATAGTTTAATACAAGGTCGGTCACCTCCCAACGAGGCACGCACGCCTTCCACGTATACTCATTGTCACTACGGTGAAAAAGCACCTGTTGATAGATGATGTAATGTGTGCAAGTGGAACTGTGCACACTGTCAACTGGCCCCCTGTTACCGTCATATTGGTCCAATATGTCGATATGCATAGCTAATAGGTCGTCGTTGCGTTGTGTCCGCGGCAACCTCGAAACAATACGTTTGATAGCATCGGTCGGTTCTTTAACGCATTTGTGTAAGTTGCCGATCTTTGCAATACGCAAAGTAGTGCCGTCAGCCCTCGGTACATCGCTTAGTATGGTCGTCCGAGACAAAGTGTCCGCGACAATATTATCACGGCCGGGAATGTATTTAATATCGAAATCGTATTCTTGCAATACAAGAATCCATCGCGATAATCTACTATTCGTCAATTTGCATTGTCGTAAAAACGACAACGCTTTGTGGTCGGTCCAAATTGTGAAATGAACCCCTAACAAATACATCCGAAACTTTTGAACGCTCCATACGACAGCTAAGGCTTCTTTCTCAGTAGTAAAATATTTTTTTTCTGGACCCCGTAGTGTCCGACTCGCAAAAGCGATCACTCGTTTATGACCATTGGAATCAATCTGGTATAATTGAGCGCCTAGACCGACATCGGAACTGTCCATGGAGACCATCTGTCCTCTCAAATAACACCAACCAAACATCTTCTAAAAAACACCCTGCCCTCTAAATGTGAATAGTAAAAACCAATACAGTTCTATAATACATCAAGAGGGCCTGTGAGACAGCACATGTTTTGATTGAGCGTTGTGCGACCCCAATCAGGATCGAAGCATCCCTCTGTGGCAGCTACCATTGACTATTGACGCTTCTGGCAATTAGCCACGCTTTTCACCGCTGACTGGATGATTTGCGATCATCTCTCAATTCTCATCGGGGGGGGCAGCGACGACAAAACGGCCTACTGGGAACAAAGACTACCTGCATGGCCCCCGTGGTTGCAAGGTGTACCTGCACCCTGCGCGTTCACGCCACTTGTTGCATGTTGTACCCAGTTGTAACTCTTAACAGATTAGGCTTAGGGCGTATGGGAGATTTTTTTTATTTCATGACACTGCCTGATCGCGACCAATTGCTTATGACGTCATCTTTATCTAGGTATGTGTTCAAATTGTTGATTATATTAATTGACTGTGTACAACAGTGTAGTAATACTTTAAACGGAGAATTACCTTATGGTTTGGCTTTTGCTTAAAAAAAGAAAAAGAACAACTACTATAATGAGCAATATGAACGATTTTTCCAGGAAGATCCAGTGTGACATCTTAGAAGAAAACCGCTATCTACAATCTCGGGCTAACATGTTTATCTATCATTGTGTCTGTGTGAAAATGAGTTATAATGCAGACATGTTTTTCCTGAGTTTACACTATTGTGTGCACACAAGGTATAATAAGTGCTTCAACAAAGTAGTTATGGATTTTTCATTTTGTATAATACAATTTCATCCTGAACATATTTTAAATTTGTACTTTAATTTGATTTGAACGTCCTAACTAACTAAACCTACCGTATACCAGTTTGGTTAGGCCTACCTGAAAATCCTTCGATTTGTAAAATCATCAACGGTTTTCGCATACAAGAGAAATACCAACTTTACTCAATTGCATAGGAATACATACCAACTTAACCGTCTTAATTAATAAAAAAAGTCTATCAATTTCGTAGGGTACTTGGTTATACTGTTAAATTCAGTTATTTTCCAGTGAAAATCCGGTACGCTTTTAGTGAGGCCAATGACTTGAGCCATGGTCACTGCACCGTAAGTAAAATGAAAAAAAATACATTGCACTTCTTTTGACGCATTCACACATTTCACGAAACTCAATTTTCATTTACCTCAGTAGTAGCTGATCGGTATTGTGGTGTAGCACGTGCTTGACCGGTCTGATCGGAAGTCGCCGAGACCGTGGAACAGATCGTCAAACGAGGCGCGACTGGACGTGCCTCAACATGCCAGGACACCTTCCCACGCCCCCCCCCCCTCTCCCCGCCACACACACCTTCTACTGCGCTTAGAACGAAACGGCATCTCGAGTTTGCAGGAAATTAGACCTATTAATAATATTAGGGTATTTACTTTTTCGGAAACGTTCTGGACTAATGTAATGCTCTTATACATGTGAAATAGTTTTAGTAGCCTAAAGATATTTTGGGTTCTTATCGAACGTGTATACATACTTTGCGGGAAAGGTCCTAGATCTGGAAAAAGGAAAAACGTCGTACTGATAAATATGAGTGTTACGGTTACCAAACATGTATACACTCGAGGAGTGCTATTAAATTTTGTATGAAATGTCTTCACAAAGTTAAGGGAAAGAGTTTTCTGATATCAGAAAGAATTTTACATAAGTATCTAAAAACGTTTTCGTTAAAAAAAACTACCTACGTGTATATTTTGAATACAATATTTGGGAAGATGTTTTTAATCAAGAGAAATCTGTTTTTGGCATTTTTCATCCGTAAAACATAATGAACGTGATTATTTTTTTGATTTGGTGTGTAATATTTTTTATTATGTACACGCATCGGTTACTTAGTATGTACATTGTACATCCTTGTATGAACTATATTCAAAATTGAAGATGCTCATAATCATCCAAGAGAATGACGCAAAACACCAAATACTACATAGTTTTGAAAAGAATTATTTGCCAGTTACAATTTTTTTTTTTTTTTTTTATATCTACCTAATATAAATTGCAATTTTTGAAATGCTTCAAATGAAGTGCGATATTCTACGGATTAACGGATTCCTATTAACTACATCCTAATTTATTTAAGTTCGTTCGTCCATATGGTTTTGAAAAGACATTGTTTTATTCACACTATTGAGAGAAATAAAACGACTTTGTACGACGATGTTACAAATTTCTGGATGCAATATTTCAATTTGCGTTATTGTGCAAAACACGATCATTATATAAGATATTATCTTTAAAGCTTAAAGTCAATGAAACAAGTAAACAATTCATAAATAATTATTTGAAATAACTCTCATGAATGGAAAGGAATAAGGAAAAGAAAATAACTCTGCATGCCATCAAACCAAGGTCTTCTCTTCCTCATGTGGCAAGGTGAACTGTAGTCGCGTACCGGGCAATTTTTTGTTTTAATTTCTAGCTCGCACAACATTGTATCGTAACAACTTTATAGTCTCTACAGTATGCTCCCAAATTGCATGGCCACGCTACATGTATTGATTTTTGTAACATCTTTTACCTGCTTCTCTTCAGAGACCGCGTTTATTCCATTGTTATTCTGCTGACATAACATTTCGCAATTCATTCATGTAGCGAAGTGCGTACTCACTATATCAAACACTTCCGACAACACCAAGTCGCTTTATCTCAAATATGATTGGACAGCCTTGCTACGAGTGAATTAATCTCGAGCCTCATATTAACGTAAGCATCAATTAGATCGCAATTGCACAATGCTTACTTTCTGTACCCGAGCAGCTTATGAATGGTTATAGTTCGTCCTTGACGTATGTTAATACGAGCTGTCCTGCAGGTTTCACGTTGGGCTGGGTCGGGATGTGAATTGTGGATGTAGCGCACAGCACAGTCAAGTAATCGAAAAACTGATCCATGAATGGTGCCTGAAAGTCGAGCGAGCACCAGACTTGCAGCAGTCGTGAGACTAGAATGCTGTTCTCAATTAATGGAGAGACAAAAGTGATCGGGATTGGATTTAATGGTCATTTCTGACATGTATGAAGTAGTACTGAATTATTGTCTTCGCTCAACGAGGATGTGGTTTTTGTTTCTAGATATTATAGCATGGTGGAAAACACTGAAAGTATCAACGACATTTTCATGACTTTCCGCGTATTTTATGGCTGACAAAGTGATAAATATCTTAATGGATAAATAAACGTTCCGCAAATTTTTTTCGTCAATGTATTTAAAAGTAGGTTGTGTATTATATGAAACACAAATCACAACATTTAAACGGGACAGTTACTGTGTTACTTGAATTTAATTTGAGAATCTATTTAAGGATACCCATAATAGTTTTTTAATGCTAGGATCCTGAATTATGTTCATCAATATTTAAATGCTTCAGTTTTGCTTTGAATTTCAAACGATTTATCTTATTTAAAAATGCACTTATTATTTTGGTGTGTCCTTCGTTTATGTGGCTTATAAAATAATAATAGTATTCTTGTGATAACACGTAGGGCCTAATTAGTTTTATGCACTAGGTAGGACTACAATAGCAACTTCCTATAATAAGTAAGCTAAACATAAAATGTAAATTGTACGTTGCAACATGACATGCATTAGAGATTGGCGGGACATATTGTGCTTTCAGAAATGCCTTATAACCACCAATATAATTACTATTCAGGTATGTATTGTTAACATACATCACTTCACTATTACCACATAATCTATGACGACAATACCTTGCGTCCTTGCTACACAACTAAGCATAAGATTTGAATATAAAGAAAGATCTTTTTCTCCTTTACATATCTTACATTATTGTGTACGTATTTTAAACATGTTATATACTATACAGATATATGGCTTTAAACTTTGCGTATGTACATGAAATAGTTTTGTGGTTAACACAATGCAGAACAATATGCAGTTATTTATATGTGTAATGCAAATTAAATTCACTTATACACACAAAATGGAGTACTCGAAAAGATAAGATGATACGTTCTAAAACTTCTAGCTGCATACTGCCCGTGGTCGTATTAGGCGTTGGTTTGGTTGAGGATTCGAACCTTGGATTACAGGATTAGGCATCTTTATGCACCAGCACCCACCGTCTCGATAGATATCGTTACCTAAATATGAGATTTGAGTCATGAACCTCAAACACCATCATCGGTTCTTCATCACCGTTGGCGTCTCGCCATTTATTATAGCTATCCTTCCTATGATTTTCTTTGCCATGTTCTAATTACTTATACTTGGAATGCCACTCACGTATATATAACATAAGTTAGATAATGAAAACGCGGTCATGGCACAGAGGAAAACTCGTTACGGTTTTCGTCAAGTTGATGCATGTAAATATTTTATAAATACGATAAATTAATCTTGCCTGCATTTAAAAACGTATAATTCACATACTACAAATGCACATTAATTACGTTGTATATTACTCGCTTACTAAATCAAGAAATCGCTTGCATACAAAGCACGCACACATAGATATATCTCTTCGCGTTATAATTCCATTAATATGTAACCGATAGAGATGGCTCAGTGCGTAACACACGAGACTAATTCGGGAGGTCGCCGGTTCGATATCGACTACCGGCAATCCTGACTGATAGTTTTTCCGAGATTTTCCTCAGTCGTAAAGTGAATGCTGGGATTGAGTCATACTAACACAGCCCTCAGCGATTCCTTTTCAACAATTCCAAATACCGCATGTAAATTTGGTCCATTAAGGGTGCAGTTTCACCAAACTTTAATCCGTCGATTTTCTGTTAATCGGAGCTAAAAAAATGGCACCTGGTAGAAGCCACCATGCATTTGACATGTAATGTTTGTTGAAACCATTGTAACCAATCTGAGATTAGTAAATCGGCCGATTAAAAGTTAGGTGAATTCGGACCTGAAGAGGAGCTGTCCTTGGGCAGGTTTTCTATGATTTTTTATTTTATTTTTTATAGTTCAATTAATAATAAGTACCTCAATTAGCCATAACTCATAAAATAAATAATCATAAAATCATAATCATAACGCCTAAAAAAAAACTAACATCCCAATGTTCAACGTTTTGTATGAACTCCAAACTCTGTATATGAAACTGTGCACCAGTTTATCAACAACCAAGCGTTCACTGAAACCCGCACGAACTGCGCAACAGATTTCATTGGCACATACAAAGACACAAGTCAACCAGTACTCAACACCTAGATTATTTATCCCATCACTTTCTTAACTTGTTGTTTCACACGACTTGTTGACTCTAATGTGTGTTAACGTCATGAAAGACAGTCATGTTTTGTGCAAACTACTTTAGTAGGAAATGAGTGGTATCGGCAAGAATCTCACACAGCTTATGTGTGGACGTTGACGCATACCTTTGCTCGTGACGTAATTGATTGAGTAATTTACCCCGTGAACAGACTTGTTTGGATGGTAAGTTTATCTAAACGGTTCACTGTCAGTTATTATCTCGTTCGCTATTACCACTGCAATGTACACCGGTCATGTTTGTTCAGGTCCCTACTATAAATTAATCTGAAATAAAAAATGCCTTCGAAGATAGATCGAAATGGAAGTATTGCAACAATGGCGTACACTGGTTTGTGTCAGAGTTCTGCAAGTGGGAGAATGGGCCTTTACCTGTGCACGTACACTCTTGCGCGCGGGATTCGTTGTCGCGCGTTCTTTCCTGCAGGTAAAACTGTCCGTGTAAAAGCAAATGCCTTGCAAGGGAAAGAACGTCGCGAATCATCTGAGGGTTGCGCGCGCACAAGAGTGCAGGTAAAACTGTCCGTGTAAAAGCAAGCTTGCAAGGGAAAGAACGTCGTGAATCATCTGAACACTCCAAACACTCCACGCGCCTCGCAAAAGTGTGGTAAAGACGAAGGGATTGGCATTTACACGCACACTCTTGAACGCGCGCTTTCGTTTCCCTGCGGAGCGTGCGCGCAAGAGTGTGATGCATTTTAGACACCACACTCTTGCGCGGCGCTCCAACCCTCGGTTTTGCGCGCGGCCTTTCCTTCTTGAAAGAACGCGACACGCAAGCGTGCGCGCAGGAGTGTACGTGTAAAGGCCGCTTTTGAGGTTGATTCAAGTCTCTACAGCCATAATAGTTTAAAATTATTATAAACATATTTTATCTTATAGGCTACAAACTCAAAAATTAGGATCTGGGTCTATAGAACTCCTGACAAAATAAGAATCTTACTGTCTGTCTTGACAATACTTGTTGATATTAAATTAAATTTGCTATTTAGATCATCCAAAACAAACAAACTCTTATTAACTCTATCTTCGGTTTGTAATCGCCAATGTTGTATTTATTCAAAATCTACTGTACCGGTAGCTATTTAGTATTTAACGAGCATGCGAGATAACTAAGTGATTAATTTGAGTCTTTTACATTACTATCAAGTATTTACCTATAATATTTAACGAACTAAACGTGTATCAACAAGAGTATTTCAAGTTTTTCAATTTTTTTAATGTGTTTATTTTATTCTTTTCATACAGATAATACAGATAATAGTGTGAGTCAGAATTTTTCTTTTACAGTTTTGTTATTTAGTGCAGTGTGGGAATAATTTATACAACCCAGACTCTTTGCGTATTAAATGTATCGTAACTCATTCATAATGCATAGAAATGAAATAGTTTCCCGCAGCCCGAACATCCAGAAGTGAAAGACTAGTTTAATCGAAGTGCAAATACTAATGATATTATAAATAAGAACAAAATACTGATTACAACGAAGATTGCGGTAAGGACGATTTGCTTTCTATGTTTAATATTTGATTAATGTATGATAATATTCTACATACTATGATGTGTATACTAATATGTATACTTCATGTATGCTAATTTGTATACTAATATGTATATACTTCATTATTATGAATGGTGAATTTAAAATAATTTAAAATACGTACGTATTTTTTTATATACGCTACATACGTCTTCTAAATAAAATAACAGTAATACCCCCGAAACAAACAGAAAAATATCAATATTGTCAAGTATCGATATTATTTCAAGAAGTCATTATATAATATGAGCAGTAATTTGCGTTTGTGCAATATATACGTGGAACCGGCACCTCCACCATCTGTTCTGTGCAATACTGGAGTGAAGCCGCTTGTAATAATATCATTTATTTTATAAAGCAATACCAACAGCCAAAATACGAATTGTAATATCCTTATCACAGCCATTGGACTTGTGGGTACCTTATTGAAGGTGTCAAAAAGAACACGCGTAGAATTTGGCTGTACTGAAACTTTCTGCAGTAAAAATTAAAAATACTTTCACCAAATTTCCTATATAATTGTTGGACTGTACTATGTATAGTCTAAGTTACATAAAATCATACATACGTTTTATGTTCTCCTTTTATTAAAGTTGCAGCTCCGTGTTCCATCCAGGCACACACAGGAATTTTCATCTTACCTACAAATATAATTGCTTCAATATAATCTAAATCTTTTTCAACACTTAAATGTATCATTTTCATATAAAACGTTTTACATTATTCTTTATTCACATTCATATTCAAAATCCACGACCGTGGTAACTGGGCCTTGACATGACACTTTTACTTATGTAATGTGTACTTCGAGGTTTTAGTTTGTTTATGTGTTCTTAGTTTGTGTATATATATATATATATATATTTGTACCATACTTGTGGAAGTAAGCCCTGTTTCTGGTGAATAAATTTGAATATAATTGTAAGTGGATCATATCTGGATGCAGTTAACTTCCAATTCTTGCGCACTTATACTTCTATCTACGCTCTACAAGAATAACTTAATGCGCGCTATTAGGGGTTCTTTTACCGGATACCCCATTCTCCGTAGTTTTAAAACAATCGTGTTCCGATGGATTAAGACTGTTTAGGATCAGATCGACTGTCTATATTGAAATCAAAATATGAACCGGCGGCTCCACCATTTCCGCTCCCTGTAAGTGTAGGCGTGGTTATTTCAGAGTGCCATTTTATGCTTTATTAAATCCCACATGAATGTGCTCAAATAGAATGCAAGATATAGATCCACTCCAATAAAAACCTAAAAGCACAAAAGTTTTAACTTCAGGTAGCATGGATGACACGAAACACTTTTTGTCAACTCAGTCTATCAGTAAATCGTTACAAAGTTACTTTTCTTTGGCGGAGGGGAAATGAATGGATGCCTTAGAGCGCATGTCGTATGAGCTCGACGTAATATAGGATATACCACATCAAGTTTGTGGAAACTAGGATGATAAAATTTGCGTTTTATTGACCGTGTCCATAAGTCATACATAAATAATTATGATACAAGTATGGTATGAGTACCGCGTTGTTTTTAGAAACACCCCTCAGTAAATGACTTGTATGTTTGGCATTGTATGAAATGAACACAACATTATAGTACATTAGCAAAAATTTAAAATTATATAGCTATTTCATAAACAAGTAATGTGTTCTCTATTTGAATTTTAAGTACCAATATTATAACATTATTTAATTATTCATAAATGCATTAACACTTACATTTACACTTGCTTCCTCTTGACGATCATATTCAAGCACAATCCTATTTATTTTCCGCATCAACCATGTACATATAGGACTCAACTCTATTTCAGTAAACTGCTAACAGTATAACCGACAGTTCGGCTATTTAAAGCAGCGCACGCACGCACACATGAATGCAACGCAGACAATGGGATGTGCCACGTATTGTAATGCAGGCCGAGAGTGATCCCGCGACCATGGCTTTTAACGAGCCTCGGCACTTGAGTATGCATCTTATGCATTTCCACGACCATCTTTAAAATACATCTTGCTTATGATCTGAATTTTGAATGTCTACGTTTTGTTAGCATAGGAAATACATCTCTTGACGTGATTGTTGGGCAGGATTATAAATTGTTATTTTACAAAGACTTGAATCATCCGTTATGATTTTTGAAACTTTAGCATTGTTGGCCTGAATGGAGAATGATTCATATACATAACAAAACCCGAGAGTAGATTATAGATTAACGGAGCCTGGAGGAAAGTAAGCGAAAAGGAAATTAATTTATGTGTATTAGTTTATTAGTTCTCATTTTTATGGAATGTAATGAAAATGTATGTAATTATATGTAATGTAATGAAATATGTGTCTCACGAAAAGGAGTAAATTATATTGCATACAATTAAAAACAAATTATCACTAAAAGCCTAAAAATGCTATAATAAAAAAGTAAACAAATTCAATAATTGAATTGAACTTAGATTGAATGGTAGGCCTACACACAAACCTGACGAAACAAACTTAACAAGAGACAACGGAATACAGCACGATTGGTGTCAACATAATTTGATTTTACATCATATATTTGGTATTGTAATGTATATCCAAATTATTGGTGCTTATGTACTTGAAAAAATAATGCTGAAATTTTGATTTTTTGTGTCGATTTTTAGAACATACTATGGTAATAATTAAATATTTGTTTTCATTGCAAAACAAATTACCTTAGCTGGTCTTTAAATAGACCATACAGCAACTGATACATAAGGATAAATAACTGATGTGTTTACTTTGGGTGGTCGACGTTCCGTGTGTGAAATAAACTACTTGGTGTAAAAGGTCAATGCCCTCTTCTATAAATAGGTATTTTGGCGCGTTCTGACGAGCAGCACGTGGTAGATCACGGCCCTAGTTCCTGTGAGTGGCGACCTGGGTTTGAGGGTCTGGCCGGGATGTGGGGTCGGCATGAGGCAAAGGGCAAAGCAGCCCTCTGCTGCCAAGCCGAGTATGGCAAGAGAATCCAGGGCACCACCTTCAGAGCTACGCGTTCAGCTACTCTGCGGAAAACTCCTAGTACTTATTTATGGTAGACGTACATTTAGCCTAACGAATTATAGCGGGAGATACAACATTAACGATTATACTAATTTAGCAGGTCCTATATTTATACTATTAATTTTAATTTATGATATCATAATAATTACATCAAAGTCGCAATTATGTTCATATACTGAAGCTCTAAACAAAGCAATGTTCAGAACCATAAATTTGAATAAATTAATTTAACTAAACAAATTTGAAGCGTATTTAATAAAGCAGTATTCAATTCCGAAATTCATATAGATAGGAGTAAATATCTTTAAAAAAACTAGTTTTTCTCCAGAGTTTTAATGTGCATCCAAATCGTCGTTGTTTGTAACAGCTGAAAGCCAGGTAAACTAGGCTAAAGTTAGGCGTAGTCTGTTAAGATCGGCCATCACGACTCACCACGATAATCAAGGAAGAAACCACCGTCAACGGAAACGTCATGCAATCCTTGTAAAGCGAATGTTTAATCCCTTTCTTACGGCTAATTTGTAATTATTTCAGACACTAATTCTATTGTCTAGCTCAGCGAAACCTAAAAACCTAAATAAGGCACTTTCCCGCGACGATTACGGGGGATCGTCAGACAGCTGGCCTGGCTCCCTAGGCAGGCGTTGTCTCACCTGGTATTTCGGAAACAGACTGTTTTCCGCGACCCGCGAGTCACGGCAGGCGAGGTTGCGGGTCTGTGGGTCAGCTGATCGTGACCCGATCACGAACCCACCGCTTTGCTTCTCAGGCAGCACGCTGCACGCAACCAGACCAGCTCTGGCTCTTGGTTCTATTCACGCATTTCTCTTAATCATGAATAACAACATAGTTAGCCTACGAGTAACAAATCTATCATAATTCATACGCGCGCAAAAAAAATCCCGTATCTTGATAACATATTGAGCACGTTGTTTTAAATGCTTCCTTGTATTTATATTGATCGTTCTAACAACGGTAAAAATTTAGGTTAATGTTGTTTAAAAGACTGAAAACATTTCGACGATGTGGATAATAACCTGTTCATATTGTTATGATCTTGTTCTATCTGTCACGATCTGACCGCAAACATAACATAGATCCCTGTTGCTCTTGTACGAGCCAGGCTGTTTATTCTGTGCACTAGATTTCCTCTGGTAAACGGTTGAAGAGAACACTAACTCACAGTCTCAGCCATAATGAAGTCATACTGCAAGTGTTGTTATCGTCACTTCTGTCTCGACCTGCTTTGCACTCAATAGAACTAGCCAATGAAATCACCGCATCTAGTTCGAAGCTGTTACTATTGAACTGTGAGCTTTGTGTGTTCGTTTACTGCCCATCCATCGTTAGGGCTAAATCGTGTGTCAGGACTGATCTTATTAATTATGGATTTATCAGAACATTATCCATCTTATTTAGCTTTTCATTATTTTTATAGAATAGTATAAAATATGTTTGTATTTTTCTTCTCCACAAACATGAAATACATTTAGTGCAGAGAGTGTTGTTTACTAAATTAATAATTGTGATATAATATAAACATAAGTGGTACACATAGGTAATAAAGAAGAGCTTATTATATTTTTTATTACTTGTTACCGTATGAAAACGAAATGTCAAAAGTACCATAACACAGTCAATATATTTAGTTAGGCTATGTTCATGAAAATATTGTAAACATCTGTAAACATAAACACAACACCGTTGTGTGTTCATGTTTTAAATGGGTTAAACGTAATGAGTAAATTATTTTGGTATTCTATACTCGAAGTTATTCTTCCCTTTACCTAGGGCTAACGAGTTTTTAAAGTGCAAAATGCCAACCGTGGTTCAACCGAAACCGAAACCGAACCGAAAACTTAAAGAGTTCAGCGCTAAAGTTGAACATTACATTATTTGCATATACACAGCTGCAAACCGCAAAAATATTATCATATGTTCATTTTATGGGGTTGTCTGATATTACTACTGAATTATTGATACATCTTCTTATCATTTAGGTCATCTGTAATCCTACTTTGTAACGAGAATCCTACTACAAATCAGAGCCAAATGGCATAAAATCGTACTAAAGAATTAACCTGCTCGTTTGATGTAGCAAGGGGAGCAAAAAAGCAAACCTATGACCGCACTAGCTTCATAAAATGTGAACTCAATGATGATTGCATATCTCTCTTTTTCCCATGGAAAACCAGGTGAAAAACAAAGGTGAAAAGTTCAGATGAAAAATAACAGCTAGCCTCATTTAGATTTGTGAACGCATCATCATTAACCGTTAATTAATTAATTAATCGATCCATGGCAAAGAGTATAACAAAAACAGTAACACGTACGTGAGCATGAGGAACGAGCCTAAGGCTTATCAGTGGCTTTCAATCACCTGTGAGCCAAGCTAACCTGCTCCGCATCACGAGAGACAGAGATCTCAAAACAGTCGGCCCACGCACACCGGTCATGTCAATTAACAAAACTCATGCTGAATCTCTGTGGCTCGAACAAATTGAGCCAATTAGAGTGTGAGGTCCTGTGTACGTCCCACCTACTCCCTCGCGACGGGTGACCTTATTCAGACACGACTCCCATGTCTCGTGCACCACCGACCATTGTTTAGCCACTCACTCACCTGAGTTGGACATCTGATTCTGATCGGTTTAATGAGGACATATTCCACAATATCTTAGATGCGTAGGAAGTAGTCTGCGATTCATCAATGGTTCGAGACAGACTGGGGATGAAGGACAATTTAAAATTGCAGAAATATTGTTATCAACCTTTGAGCATTAATTAAGGCTGTTACAGGTTATTTCATTTTTTTAAATTTAATTTATTTAATTTACACAATATGCCAGTTTTAGTATTATACTACCATGAGAAATTGCATCGGCATTGTACCACTACCACCTACGTACAGTTTATGACAAAGACTAAAAACTTAAATATTAACTTTAAAATATCTACAAATAGAAATTAGAAAAAGTTATACATCACTCAAGTAAAAAGAATAATTGTGTATTCAATTCTTCGTAAAACATACCAAACTCTTAACTTGAAATTACTCTTGGCCATCCTAACATTAAAATCAGGCAAACTGTGACATTTGTTAATATTATAGCACTATACTAGTTAAGTTCGGGCATTTGACATTGAAATTTCAGCTACATTAATTTTGAACAGTTTCTTGTTTTGCCAGTCACAGGCTTATATACACAAGATTGATTAATTGATTGATTATTTGGGCTTAACGTCTCATATTTTTGCAACGAGGCTAATCGAGACAAATATACACAAGAACTATAAAAAAAAAAAAAAAAAAAAAAAAAAAAAAAAAAACTTGCATCATACAAGTATTCCACAGGCAAAATATTCAATATTGAATACAACATTAGTTGAATCACCTTTCAGCATAATGTCATTAACTGTTCTAACAGCATAATTATGTGACGTAATTAACGGATACAACTTGCTGGCAGAGGTTCTTCTCCGGTGAACAATACTATATTGAACTACACTATAAAGTTTCCGGGTACAGCTGTGGGAAAGATGGAGTATAGAATTAAGTAAGATAATGCCAGGAAAATAAAATACATCACATTAAGGGTGAACGACACCTATCATGCAGAAAACTCTCGTTTCTCAACACTTATATGCACCACTTCATAAATGATCTCTTATTGTTTACACCTTTCACGCCCGTTGCAATTAATGATTAGTTCCTCTTTCTTTCACCTCTTTAGTTTGTCACATTCTCTTACTACATTCTGTCCATATCTCCAAATCGTCATTAATCCACTTTCTACTTTATCAATCACACCCATTGTCACACGAATTTCTTCTCTCGTGATCACATAACGCGCCGATGTAATCACAAATGTCGAGCGTCACATCTGCAGTGATACAGAGTAATGGTAATAAAAGCCACTATACAACAAAGGTACAATGAAATCAATAAAAACACCAAAACAAAAATTAAATAAAAAAGCCTGTTAAGGAGGTATATTCATATATCCTGTGGAACCCCCCCCCCCCCCCCCCCCATTTAAGCATGTTAAAACTGTTTTAAAATGCTTTATAAGTTTCACAAGGTTAAACAAAATATACTATTTATTTGGGAGACCGTACGAGAAAAGCGCTGTGAACGTTTCTACCCTTAACATTTTCAGTGGCTCCTCACCCCCACGACCTCACTCGACGCATGTAAAACGGTTAAGGGGACTGGGACGACTCCGCGGCCGGACAAACAAACAAATGTTTTGTTGTTTTTAACAAAACACTGTGGAGTAACTATTTTTGTATTCGTAGTTAACTCTGTGGGACGCCAAAGTGTGGTATGTATAGAGACTGTGTCATTCCATGACTCACAACAATTACTATAAAGAATATATTAGGGAGATGAGATTTGGAGCACTGAACTGAAGTTGAGCTATCTAATATAATTTGTGAAATGGGTATGATCGCTCTTAGCTCACTCTTCCTATCACATCATGGCACTTCATTAGGGGATTAACTATGTTTTAGTTAAACTACGTGGAACTGGAATGTGGGTAATGTAACTAGTTTAAACGAATCAAAGCTACAAGTAATTATACTGTCACCAAAATGTACTGCATACTTGTTTTGCAGATAGTTTTTCTTACTTCTTCCGCTTCTAATATCTCAAATAGTGGTTCTCACTTCTTAATTCAAGTCTAACACAATTCCAAGGCGACATGTAAAATATTTCCCGGCGAGCTATAACGCCAATCTGTTTTGGAATGACAGCCATTGAAGGTAGATACAGATCGCTATGTTGTACAAGTCCATCGCGCATGGTCGCTGGAATGCATAAAACAAAAGACCACTTCCAATAGTGTCCAACTCCAACAATAGCTTATGTAATCGATGTCGAAATGGTCAGTTGTCGATTCTTGCGAATGGGAATGTAAGGTAACCTTTTGAACCCGTCACGATTATTCCCCAGTCCTTCACAAGACGGCGTTCTAATTGTTCCTTACAGATCAGCACGATGCGTTTTATATAAAGTGAGAGGAACACAGTCGGACATGGCTCGAGGCTTTCACCCCCGACTGGTGCGCTCCCCGCGGTGTTGACGCGAACCACCGCTGCTGAGGAGGATGCTGGACTGGCCTTGCGTGGCGCGGCTATCGATACGTGCACTGATAGATCAAGATAGCCCCGCCTGATGAAATTCACTGTGTTCGGGGTTTACCGACGCGTTCGAGACAAAAAACATGAACAACTAGCATGTTGAGAACGAATTGTACATTGACATGGAAGCCTTGTTCGGCTAATTTCATGAGTATCTTTCATGTGTAGCAAACATGGAAGTGTGGCTGAGGACGAACTGGACCTTAGAACGAAAGGCTCAGCATACGTGTATATATATAGGAAGATAACAATTGTTATATACATTTAACCCGGCTGGGGATTGAACCCAGATCTTCTGGCTCTACGTACGCATATCGGAACCATAGGAATACAGTTTAAATGTGATTAAATTACATTACATGTTTTATAGCAGACAATTTACAACAGACAACTTATCTTCAACGTATTTGCTAATAATATGGTTTCATTTCTGCTTTTATGATGTGAGATTGTTCGTATCTTTTATAGGCCTACTGTTGGTTCTTTGGTTTACATTTATCGTTTATATAATGTATTTTGAACACATAATTTAACAATTCGAAGACACAGTAATTTAACTTGATCGTAGGTGTTAAACTGTGAATACATGGGCACGATAAAAAGTAGGGTGTTCGTGCTCATACGTGCAGTGTGTAGTTCGTAACAAAAATACAAAATACAAAACTTATGCGATTGAAAATGTTCTAAAAGTAAACTATTAATATTGCTTATACATGTACTTGTATTGCAATATGTTGTAAGTCGAAGGTAAAACTGTCTTCAGATGAATCATGTTTGATGATTCCAGCAGAATATGTCAAATCTCGCATCAAGATGTCTCTTCTTGATTGTCCTTCAACCTTATCGTCTGCAATAGCATAACTACGTTAATATAACAACCTAAAACAACAATAGTAATTTAAGACGTATTTTTATTGTGAGCCATCTTCTGGTATACCTCAATCTACAATACAGATGTAAACAGATGTTCAAACTATAAAGATTTAATATTTTATGTGAGAACGTTAAAGAACCAATACAAAACATTTAATTTTCTGTACAGATAGGTTCATAATTTTCGAAATAAATAATAAACGAAATACGAATGTATTTTCTTTCACACCATCATATTCTTAGTCAAAGATTCTTGTATTTTAATTGTTGACTACACAAAAAGAGATCTGAAGAACATACCCATCAATACAATAATGCATATCATTTTTTAAGATTAAGATTTTGTATTATTTCGTTGAAGTTGGGTAGAATTTTCATTTAAAACCTTTATTTATTTTTGGCCACAGTCTTGGTTTATAGCAAGTAGTATCAGGGTGCATCATCAGGAATCAAGAACATTAATTGTAGTCCCAAATCAACGAAAACTCAATACTTGTAAATGTATGCATGCAGTACATCTTTCTTCATATAAACATCACCTGAATAATACACATTATTCTAGGCATGTGTAGGCCTAGTTATTATTATACGAATGTACTTATTAAATGTACATGTACATGTACAAATGTGCATACGTACTTATTATTCTAGGTATGTGTACAGAAACGCACTGCAAATAGTAAAAAGTAAAAACAAGATTCTGGACTCCACAACTTTAGATAAACACATTTAAGTCAATAACAACAATGGGAATAAGAAAAACTGTGGTAAGCGTGTCGGGGCCTTTGTATGAGACTATACGTCCTAGAGTACTCTAGCTAGACAGCAAAGATAAAACCTCTGCGGTGGTTACCAGTTTTATTATGTTGGTTGTACAACTCGGCGAAGATAATCAAAAATTCGACTTGTAAGTTACAGGTTGTATTTGAACTGTCTGAACTGAAGAATCACATGCTAAGCCAATAACTGTCCTATATCTCGCTAGTTGGACAATATGATGGTTCAGGTTTTTATGACGAAAACAGGTATGTGGCCATTATGTGATGTGATGTTATATTTGTACACTTAGAACATGGAATTATCTGTGTGAAACAAGATCGTGTCGAAATACGATACTCAAACACTCACTAGCTTACTTTGACGTACATTATACACTACTGAGGTACAAACATAGGATGGCATAAGCCTTAATTGAATCTAGTATATGTAACGTAGATGAGCGCATTATAGCTGCATGAACTTGGTAAGTAATGCGCTCACAAGGGGAGATATTGACATTGTGTTAGTTACATTGACATTGTTGTTTTTGATTTTTGATTGATTGTTTGTTATATTGACAGATAGTGACAGTGACACGCGGTTGGAGCGTAGGTCCTAAGCCTATGCCATACGAACGTTAGTTCGAATTCCTATAAGGCATAGGTTTTTGTAATTGTACTTTATCTTCATATATCACCCCTCATCGTATCGAATAGTATTATTGTAATAATATAGACCGAAAACAACAGGAGTCATCATCATCATAATCACCATCATCATCATAATACTTAATCGATACAGAACGTTTCAAAGACAGTGGCACATAGAAAGGGAGGGTAAAGGAGTATTGGATATGTGTTCCCAATAGAATACGCCATTGATGTGTTGAAGGGGGACTGGAATGATGCTGAACGAAGGGGGTACGAAATGGACGAATAATATGAACTGAAAGATGTTTGGCTGTGTTCACCTCTATACTGTGCAAAACCACCGATTTCTGTTGGTAAGAATTAATTTAAAATGCTTCAAAAGTGTCAGAAAGTTAACCAATATAATTATTGTCATCCTCTAGCCAGAAAAACTTAGTGTTCTTTCTTTTGAATGATTCTTTGTTCCAATGAATATTTCCGTTTGTAATTGTTCTTATTTAATTGAGAAACACACATTGCAAAAAAAATGAAATGAGAACATATTTTGAAATACGTATATATTTTTTACAACAAAGAAACATGCATAAGAAAGAACACTAGGAAGACATGTTTTGGTTTACTTTCTGAAAGTTTTAAAATATTTGGAAGCAGTTTCAACCACCAGGAACCGAGAGTTCCGCAGGGTAGGCCTAGATGGGCATAAACCAGGGGATGAGGAATATCTTAAATCATATTTTGTATTTATTTTATTGTAATTAAGGCCAGTGTAGGGCACAATGCCCTCTTTAGCCTGATGAGTGATGATTGATGAATGATAATGAGGAAGGGAGGAGGGGAAGCCTGGGGCTCCGTCAAGTTGGCCCCCCCACTTTAAAGTTTAGGGTCAATTGTTATCTCAATCGTTTGTGCATCGTTAGTGCACGTTTGTGCACGAACAAATTTCGTTTGTGCACATTTATTTCTAAAGATATAACGTTTTTTTTGTGGGGGGGCCAACTTGACGACCAGCCCCCCCACATGTCAAACGTTAACATTTTATGATGTGGGTCGTTTGTGCATCGTTAGTGCAGGTTTGTGCACTAAAAATTTTCGTTTGTGCACGTTTAGTTCTCGAGATATAACGGTTTTTTTGTGGGGGGGCCAACTTGACGCAGCCCCCCCACATGTCAAATGTTAACATTTTATGATGTGGGTCGTTTGTGCATCGTTAGTGCAGGTTTGTGCACTAAAAATTTTCGTTTGTGCACGTTTAGTTCTCGAGATATAACGGTTTTTTTGTGGGGGGGGCCAACTTGACGCAGCCCCCCCACATGTCAAATGTAAACATTTTATGATGTGGGTCGTTTGTGCATCGTTAGTGCAGGTTTGTGCACAAAAATTTTTCGTTTGTGCACGTTTAGTTCTCGAGATATAACGGTTTTTTTGTGGGGGGGCCAACTTGACGCAGCCCCCCCACATGTCAAATGTTAACATTTTATGATGTGGGTCGTTTGTGCATCGTTAGTGCAGGTTTGTGCACTAAAAATTTTCGTTTGTGCACGTTTAGTTCTCGAGATTTAACGGTTTTTTTGTGGGGGGGCCAACTTGACGCAGCCCCCCCACATGTCAAATGTTAACATTTTATGATGTGGGTCGTTTGTGCATCGTTAGTGCAGGTTTGTGCACTAAAAATTTTCGTTTGTGCACGTTTAGTTCTCGAGATATAACGGTTTTTTTGTGGGGGGGCCAACTTGACGCAGCCCCCCCACATGTCAAATGTAAACATTTTATGATGTGGGTCGTTTGTGCATCGTTAGTGCAGGTTTGTGCACAAAAAATTTTCGTTTGTGCACGTTTAGTTCTCGAGATATAACGGTTTTTTTGTGGGGGGGCCAACTTGACGCAGCCCCCCCACATGTCAAATGTTAACATTTTATGATGTGGGTCGTTTGTGCATCGTTAGTGCAGGTTTGTGCACTAAAAATTTTCGTTTGTGCACGTTTAGTTCTCGAGATTTAACGGTTTTTTTGTGGGGGGGCCAACTTGACGCAGCCCCCCCACATGTCAAATGTTAACATTTTATGATGTAGGTCGTTTGTGCATCGTTAGTGCAGGTTTGTGCACTAAAAATTTTCGTTTGTGCACGTTTAGTTCTCGAGATATAACGGTTTTTTTTGTGGGGGGGCCAACGTGACGCAGCCCACCCCCATATGTCAAATGTTAACTTTTTCTGGTGTGGATCGTTTGTGCATCGTTAGTGCAGGTTTGTGCACAAAAAATTTTCGTTTGTGCACGTTTAGTTCTCGAGATATAACGGTTTTTTTGTGTGGGGGGGGGCAACTTGACGCAGGCCCCCCATAAGTCAAATATTAACTTTTTCTGGTGTGGATCGTTTGTGCATCGTTAGTGCAGGTTTGTGCACTAAAAAGTTCGTTTGTGCACGTTTAGTTCTAGAGATATAACGGTTTTTTCCGTGGGGGGGCCAACTTGGCGCAGCCCCCCCCCCCCCCCCCCCCCATATGTCAAATATTAACATTTTATGGTGTGGATCGTTTGTGCATCGTTAGTGCAGGTTTGTGCACTAAACATTTTCGTTCGTGCACGTTTAGTTCCCGAGATATAACGGTTTTGCCGAGGGGGGTCAACTTGACGCAGCCCCCCTGAGCTGAAATTATGGTGAACACCCGTGACCACTTAACTCGATGCTGTTAACATAATCAGCCAAATCCGTCAAGATGCCAACCTACAAAAAATTAATTACCAAAAACAATTGTTTGTCGCGCACAGGCCAAACGGCTTGACGGATTTGGCTTAAACTTTCGATCAACACTCGTGATCACTTATTTCGATGCTGTTAACATAACTAGCCAGTTTGTCAAGATGCCAACCTACAAAAAATTAATTATTGAAAAATTCCCGTATTATTTTTTTTTTTATTAAAACTTATGGACAGATTTTTAATGTTTTATAATTATGTCCACACTAACAAGGTCGACACCGGATACAAGTTTTGGAATTTTTACTTCAACCGCCTTTTTTTTTATATTTAGTTTTCTAATAGCGTGAATTCATATTGTTTAATCGCTCATCTAGCAACGCGGAGCGTTTTCCTAGTTGTAATTAAATGTTTTTTTAAATCTCAATATTTCAATTAATTATGCAATATTTACCTGCTACTTCCTGAATGCCACACGAAATTGCTGTGCGTGCTTGTAGACTACGAATACAAATTTAATTATTTTAAACTAAGTAGTTCGAGTTAAAATATTGTCAAAGGTAAAGGAAATACAATAAGAAGTAAATATACTTGCTCCTAGACTACTTGCTCTAAGGTTGCTCTAAGGTAACCTTACCTCATAACTGACGTGTTTTCGCGGCTAACCAGCGATACCCATTTCAAAAAACGCTGATAGGTGTCGAGTCACTCGTCTATGACGAACGCAACGGTAAGGTTGACCTGGAAGAAGTAGTGCATTTCTGCCTTTTCCATTTTGAGCAATCCAGGAGAAAGTCAGTACCATTTTTCTCTCGAGAATCACAACCAGAGTCAGTGGAAGTGCCGCTGAGTAACATCGATCATCGGCGGTGATTAGTGATTAGGAAGGATAATGTGGTTGGTTAGTTTTCCGAGAGTGTGTTATGTGTTACGTACCTTGCGAGTAATTATTTTTGGAAATCGGGGTAATGTATTCTCAAACTTTTGGTTACCTCACTAAACTAGGTCCGTGGCAAAGCTGAGAACGCCGAAAGGCATTTTTTCCACTGCATTTATAATATGTTGTTTGTACAGCCCGAGTGCGACCCCAGTTTCCTTGAAATTTTTGTGTCCCAACAGTCAAAAAGTAATCAAATGTAATCGTTTGCTTGTTGTGTTTACGCCTTTTGTTTGACTAAATGTTGTGTTTCCAAGAAATGGGTGCATGGTTGAACTTCTGTTATGGCTTCTGGTAATGAATTTGGGGATATCGTCTCATGTTTGAGCTACTCAGGTAGTGGGGGTGTACATCATTTGTGAAATGCCAAGATGGACGAGACATCGACTGATTTTCTTGTTCTCAACTAAGCCACGGACCCACTGGATATGCAAATGTATTAAAAAAAATCCAGAGTGGGCTCGATCCAGGCTTATCATCGTAATTGTAATCGGGATTTTCATTTCATTTATTAGACATGACCATGATTTGAGCTCTTCCGCTCTGTTACATAACATTTATATTATAGCATAGCCTAGCAAATAGCATTAATCAGGTATAATATTGCACGATATTACAGCTTATTAATAATACATCACAATATTTAGGTAGGAACTTATACCATATGTTGCTCACATGAAATAAATTAATAAAGATAATAAAGGGTAAATAATAGGGTAAAATAGTACAATAAGATATAGAATATAGTATATAGTAATTTGGTACTGATAAACAGTATCAGGGGAATTGGGCCTAGAGTTATTGGTAAGGATATTTTTTGCGCATACTTTTAAATTTTGATATGTGGTCGGGTAGGGGGTTTACTACTTTTTATCCAAACCATTCCACAATCTTGTGGCAGAGCCAACCAACGAGTTTTTTTCCAACATTAGTCCTATAACGTGGCACGGAAAGTTTGTTTTTGTAGTCATTTTTGCAATGAAAATAAATAAAATAAAATAAATTCACATTTAGAGTCTACCCACTCAGTAAGTAAACTGATTTGCAGTGGGGGACTTTAATTTAAAGTGACTAAACCAACCCTGTAGGCTTCGAACACCATCGACGAGTGAGCGATAACCAATCAAAGATCGATATATTTACGAAAAATATGAATCAGTGATTGGACAGTGCGAACACCTGCGGACCAATGCCAGAATCAATAAGGCCGATATTCAGAACAACTTTGAATTTATTGAGTGCTTCGTTGCTAGGACGGCTCCAAAGTCACCGTTTACTTATTCCTATGACAATAAGTGATGGAATTGAATCCACATTAGAAGTTAAAAAACTTCTGCCTGAAGCGGGATTTGAACCTGGGACCTTCTGCATTGGAAGCAGGGATGCTAACCACTGCTTATTTATTTATTTGCTGCTTTTTATCTCGGCCCAGCAGGAGGGAAGACCTGATTTTGCCTTGTATAGTACACATAGTTTGGCGAATACCCTCCTAGATTCTAATGATTCCCACTTAAGATCTTCGATAATTTCTGTAGGACTATGCCTTCTTCCATATTTATCTAGTTCTTTGCGGGCCGCCCTTCTCTGTTTAAACAGACTGAACAGACTGAAAGCAGCCACTTTCATTGGCAAAAATGACCACAAAAAACAAACTCTACGTGCCACGTTAGGACTGATGTTGGTAAAAACTCGTTAGTTGGCTCTGCCACAAGATTGTGGAATGGTTTGGATATAAAAGTAATAAACCTCCTACCCGACCACATATCAAAATTTAGAAGTACGCTAAAAAAATAACCTTACCAATAACTCTAGGCCCAATTACCCTGATACTGTTTTTCAGTACCAAATTACTATATAGGCCCTACTATAATATTCTTTACCTTATTGTTCTATTAATGCTATTATTTACCCTTTATTACCTTTATCAATTTATTTCATGTGAGCAACATATGGTATAAGTTCCTACCTAAATATTGTGATGTACTATTAAAAAGCTGTAATATCGTGCAATATTATACCTGGTAAATGCTATGATATAAATGCTATGTAACAGAGCGAAAGAGCTCAAATCATGGTCATGTCTAATAATAAATAGTTTTTGAATAGCCTCCTTATGGAGCTTGGTGTGTGGGTCCCATA
>OX246738.1:15137813-15484527 GCA_945910005.1 Isoperla grammatica | reverse complement strand
TAGATCAAATTTTTTATTTATTTTATTGTAATTAAGGCCAGTGTAGGGCACAATGCCCTCTTTAGCCTGATGAGTGATGATGGATGAATGATAATGAGGAAGGGAGGAGGGGAAGCCTGGTACCGGCACGTAGCCTACTCCTGTCGAAAAGTACTAAGAGGACCATCGGCTTTACGTCCCATCCGAAAGGATGGTGTAACTTTGACCAGTCATATAGGTTCCTCCACTAAGCTGGACTGCCGAGCAGTTGACGAGAAGAACGAAGCTGTTACACAAGCTTTCGAACCCTCCAATCTGCTCTAACCAACGGTAACTAGTGTTTCAGAGGTGAGTGGTCACCCATCCACCTCCTGACCTAGCCCGAGATTGCTTAACTTCGGTGTTCGTATGGGAACCGGCTAAGCGACCGCGGCTAAACCGTTGGCTCTTAAATCATAGTTGTGTCATCGCTTTATATAGGAGCGGGTTATTTGCCACTGTGACAATTGTAAAAGTAAACCATGTTCGGAAGAGAATTTGTATTGGTGATAGTAATAATAATTGTAAGCAATACAAGTGTGCCCGAAGTTAAAACTGAAACTAGAATCCATATCCGCTGGCTGTGTTATGTGTATACACAAAACCTTCAATATGACCGTCAACGATGACTCATCACCTTAACCTGTATTGTATATCCACTTAATAATAATAATATAGGTGCAGTAAAACACATACATATAAATTGTGTTTATTAATTAAACGTAACTAATTTTATTGTCTAGTTGTTTCCCCGAAGGTAAACCAGATACGTGACAAAGCTGCGCCCACCGAGTAGCCAGTGCATTTACATACCGACACGTCAGATGTCTTGATACTATCACGTAGTGGAGGACACGTGTCGACCCATGCAAACACTCGCATCACGTGATCACGTCAGGGAAGTTCGTCTGACTAGAGTAGTTTGCGAACACATTCAAATCTGTTGGAACAGTTCCCATGTTGAAATCACTACCAGCAGTTGTTGAGCATCTCATGATAATTAATAGGTTTTATTATAGTACTTACGTTTACATGTTTGTTACTTTTGTGATCTTTATTGTAGAAACTGTTTGTTATTGATTGTGAGTTGTATTAAATGCCAAACTTGGAAAGGATCGAGCAGGTAACAGTAGCAAAGACGTCGCAAATCATCATCAATAAGAAACATGTCTTAATTTAAGTAGTTTTAAATTAGTCGTCATAAAAGTATTTTGACCGGACAAATGAAGCCGATTGAAAGTGGTTTAAAATTTGATAGTGATTATAAGTTAAGTGGCATTGACTGATGGTAGGATTACGTTTTAACACATCTACTATGAGAATATGCCTTGTGATATTTGTTATCATATTCAGTTAGAAAACTGATTACAAAATAGAACAAAAATAATAAAAATAATTGTGGTGGTTTGGTAACTTTATTACGGTCACACTATACACATATTGCATGTACAATACTAATCTTATTTCATAATTGTCGTTACTGCTATTATGAAGACTACTCTTAATGCTTCGTATACTTGCTCCGTAATGCTGACAACTGATTAGAGCATATATCAATATCAATATCATATACTTGTAGACCAGTGGAAATCGGATTTGCATCTGCTAAAATTTGACTACAGGATGTATTTACATATATTTTAGCCAGTATTGACTATTGCGTGGAAACCATGCTCACTCACTACTTTTCTTATTACAACTTAACGTTTTACGATATGTTAGTTTTATCACACACATCATATTTTGGTTCCCTCTGTTTCGGTACGTTAGGGCCGCTTTTTGAAAGAATTGTATCATATCAATAAACAACACTCTAGTCATCGACAATATTACCTTGCTCGAGACCAATACTACTGTGTCTAACATCCATCTAAAAATTGCTCCTATGCCTATTTACCTTTTGGCGATGCACTCAATAATTACAACATGTTAGAACTGTTACCTGCATAATTCCCCGTGATTTTCGTTAGCGGTCGTCTTAGTGAATATTTCGAGGTTATCGATCATTAAACGTTGAAACTGTTACGAGCGGACGCCACTTGACAAAAACCTCGTCAGTCCTGGCGCTGCATGCGATGAAATAAACATCACCAGCGTCAACTCTAGAATAACAATACCCCACTGGCTGTGTCCGTTGAGCAGGTAAACTCTTCGGTCGATGGATATGGGATACAGAGTTACTGAGAACCCTGTTTAAAAGTTTAATTCATTAAGCATAAAAATTGCCGTTTGAATGTTGACGTTGATAGAATCTGCAATTATGACGCCTTTCAAGTTATTGTGAAGGAAAACTAACGTGTTTTTCCTCGCAATAAAATGAAAAAATACATATATTGTGGTTATGTATGGTTTATCTTATACCTTACCGTTATCCACCATCAGGTGAATACCTATAAGCTACAATGTTGGATTTTGTCCAACGGCGTTATAAGGTCTAAATACCAACGATCAATTAATGACCGAAGAAAACCCCCAACCGAACCACCACCCTGCTTAGTGCCATCTCAACAACTACGTTACAACTGCATGGGTCTGATATCTTGCAGCTCGTGATATAAAATGAATTAATTTGGTATTGTTAGCAACCTCATATGGTAAGAAATGATATTTCCCTTTCTCAAGGAGCCACCTCACCTCCCCCGGTAAAACTAAATCAATCAATCAAGATCTGTCCTTGTACCAGTTATAGAGTCAGGCAGGGGGTGGGAGGTTCCCACTATCACTTGGGCCTCGCTCGGGTCAGTAAATAATTTTACATTTAGGGTACCTTCTCGTTTATCTTTCACTTTATAATACATGATAATAATATAAATTTTGAAGAATAAGGGTGAGTATATAAAATGAGTGAATGAGTGCTAAGCTCTAAGCACCTCCCCTTTGATGTTTAGGTAGACCAAGGTCCTATGCCATGCCATTAGATCCGAGATCAACTTAGTAAAAGTTGTTGACAGTCGATTGCTGATATAAATTTGTAAATAGTTACGTTACAAATCAGATGCTAAAATTGAGTAGGCCTAATGTATTGATTTCCTATAAGAATATTACAATTTTCATTGTTATATTATGTATCATTCATAACACGTATATTACAATATATTTTTGTTTCAATTTTGATAAAACAACGAACTTTTAAACAGAGCTTCTCTTCAATATTCATTATTTCCAATCCGACTGAATCCCCCCCCTTCTCCCTCCCGCCCTCTCTCCGTCACCAACAATGTCAATGGCCGGCAGTTGTTTTCAGTCCACGGTACAAACGAAAATCAGCTGTGTTGTTGATTGATTTCATGTCCTCTGCTCTATTCCGATCAGCGATCAAGATAAGAGAAGATACGAATACCTAATATTTAACGAATTGGTAAAATAAAAGTCTTACACCACCAACAGATATGGAGGAAACTTTTTCTTGGAGGTTTTATTCGCATCGAATAACAATCATAGTTTACCATGTAAATAAAAAATATCTTTGAAAGTGGCAAAACAATTTGCCTTCTTTACAGAAGGAATTCAAAAAATATAGGAAGGAATTTAAAATTACTTAATGTTACCCATCAAGAACAAAATGTGCCTTTATATTTAGTGGGTTGGTGTTTAGTTAGTTTAGGGGACTCAGGGGAGAGAATATCTTAATTGTTTTTCATCACAACAAGGAACGTGATGTTTTCTTTGTACCTTTGAAAAGAAAAATCGAAACCATTTTCAGAAAATATTTCAACTGTCTTTGTGTTCTTGATCATAACAAGTAGTGTGCGTACCCGGTCGTTAAGTAAGCCGACACGAAAGAATAACAGCATAGACCATTGAAGCCAACTTATTCCGTAACGCGTCGTAATTTCTCTTCAAATACCGTGACAAACCTCTGCGAGGCGTCTGCACTGCACGGTAATGTCTGCGTCAATGACGAGTGTTGTGCGCAACCGCAGAATACGTTCCCATGCACAGCCGCTATGACGCGGCGCAACGTGGAGATCTATGCAGGTGTACGCTGCGAGAGGGCGACGCCCACAATCCTCCACAGACAACGCCAATGTCAACCAGTTGATCGGAAGCACCGGAAAAAAATCCCAGCAGAAAAATTACTCGGATTGTAAAGCTAAATGACGAAAACATTTTCTGTTTTTCTGCTGCAGCACGTTTGTTAAAGAAGGCCGATTATAATAATTGAGGATTAACGATGAAGTGATGGCGCAGATATGTGGGTGGGTGGGCGATTTATGATGCTAACCATACATTACATCACTTGCATAAAATACCTTGCCAGGTTCCCAACTTTGGGCAAGGCGACTTTCAGCTATGTTGACCCATCCGACATTCTTACTAATAATAAGTATGTTGTTTGAAAACGGTAGAGATTTGGTTGCGCAATGAATTGCAAGTGCACTGAAATAATGTTAATTAACAATAATTTTAATGCGAATTAAATATTTGTTATAACAACAGCTTATAATGTATGTGCAATTATAAATAAATTGTATTGTTGTTGTAATATTGTATTATATTAAAGTATTATAATTATTGTATTATTATAATTTTATGTATTATTATATTATTATAAATTGTATTTTAAACCAAATGTTACGATATAGTTAACGTCGGACGTCCCATTTACTTTTGGCGTCGCTATCCACATTCTAATTTATACAATAATTATAATATGTTAACTCTGTATTTTAATCGTGAAGTTGATTGTTACGTACATTATGGGCCACGTTCTGACAACGTGTTACATAAATGACGTCTGCTTGTGGTATACATGCAAATTAAAATATTTCTTTTTTAATTTGTTTTAGTCACACGTGATTTTAGCCCAATAGACCTGAAGGTCCGTAGACTTGATGCTGATCGGATCTGACTTAAATTGCGGGTATCCATGGAGACAACTATACAACCAACCTTATATGGGATAATCAGTTGATCAGTTTCAGTAGACTCGCTAGCAAGGAAGTAGTTAGTACGTTATTAACTGGCAATTGATTGACAAGCTTTTTACCTTCAGCAATGCTGTGCATAGTGGGGATTATTGACGATTGATTGTCAGACATACTTTAAAATTACTATACCTCTTCTCATACATATAACATACTATTGATTTACTGTTATACCAGTAGACTGGATGAAACCGTAGCAAATGGCCGAGTGACATTTTGCTGATAATAATCGTATAGTTACCCAACATATTTTTCAAACAGTGCTTCTTCTGTCGTAACCTGTTGAGTACAAAGTTCAACTTTTACAGAAGTGAATTAAAGAAATGTACTAATTGATAAGATTATATGGGATAGTAATACCGTATCGTGTACATAATGTAAGGGTAGGCCGTAATCATATCATTCTATACAGGGAAACTATATGTGCATAGGGATATTTTAGACTGATCATGGCAATCGATTTAATTTTATGCGATGGTGGCAAATATGGTAATCGAAACGGTGCTATTGTACTGGGTATCAATAGTAAATACAGACAACTATATAGTTTTAACTTGTATGTAATAAGACTGCACAATCAATGGCATTATATAGTCGTGATAAAACAAATTTCTTAGCACAAAGTTTGCACTGCAGTTACATTCATATTATTTTTGATAGGATGCATCCAATATATGGAATTAAGAATATACTAATTCTGAATGACACTGTAAGTCGCTTTTTACTGCCTGTTCGAATATTTCTGGATCACAAGAAAGAATGTCTAAGAAGGTGGATTGTCATGCGGTCAATACTGCCAGTGAAAGGAATTGAACCCGGGCCCTCAACATACGATGGGTTCGATGGTAGTTGTGGCCACCTAACGCATATGGTTGATGTACATTCAATTGATACTGTACGGTAACGTGTGTATACAGTGGTGTATTCCTAAAATATAAGGTGCCTGGGCGGTCGAATTTACGTGTGTACGGAGGGGGGGGGGGGGGGGGGGGGTAATTTAAATGGGTGGAAAACGATATTACAGAAATTGAACGGGGTTCAAGAACTTGAGGGGACGTTTTTGAGCAAAAATTCAGCGGCCATACATGTATCTAGAGTTTTCTTTTGGATTTTCGATGTTAATTAGCCCCATAGTGTAGCCTGTAAGATAGAACAATGAAATCGGACGTTCTTAATTATCCACAAGGAGTCCTAACAACTGTCAAATTTTATATCTGCAACAAAAACCTATTTCTTCTGTCCGTCGTTTCGAAGCTATGTATATTTGGTAATGTGCATTTTTGCTACTCCAATTATAGGACACTTTTTTATTACGCCTGGCTGTTCTTTGTTTAGCAATGTAGGACTTCGTGTATATATTGTAATGATATAATATGGGCTGTTGACTGTTAAAAAGCGCCTGGGCTAGCCCTGCCTACCAATAAAAGTGCCTAGGCGGCGCCCAGGCCCGCCCAGGCTCGATCGAATACACCACTGAGTGTATAGCTACACTACAGGCGAATAAACTTCGTCTTCTCATATTTTGAAAGGTTTTACTAACTGAACTCCCCTTTCATCTCATACAACAGAACAGCTCCCAACATTGATAATGAAGCTGCTAATAGTAAATACCTTATACACAAATAGCAGTATTTACCTATTAAGCTAGTACCGTACTTGCAATAACACAGTGGCATTCGAATAACCCAAGGATGTTTGTAGTGTGTACTCTACTTTCATCGTTCATGGAGTCATTTCACAACTGATTGATTTATTTTCGTAATAAGGTCACTTTTTGTCTAGTGTTACCCAACTGCTGATAATTAATCATTCCAATAAGCGAGCACTTTGTTTTTCATTTCTATTGCGTGTGACAGTTTTTGTTAAGTGTGTATGTACGCCACAGAATAATAATTACTAGTGTAGATATATCTTAACCACTCGTATTTAACTGGTAAATTGCATATTGTTTTCATAACAAGTTTTAAATATATACTATAGATCTACTGTTTTTGATTTCGACATTTAAAATGCATTACAAAACAACATAAATTCCGAAGTTTAAAAATAAAATAAATGTGTATTCACGTGCATGGGTCTGAAGCCAGGATTAAGAGTTTTCTGAAAGAGAAGAGACGATAAGCTATCGACCAATAAATCAGTACTCGATTCAAATTCTACACGCATTCGACCCTAAATAATGCTATTGTTAACAAATTAAAATTACATATTAGAATAAAAGTTTTATGGATAGAGGGGAAAATTCAAAACCAACCTTATAAAAATGTGAATTTATTTGTGAAAACATTCTTCGAAGCGCCAACTAATATATTATATATATAGTACATAGTTGTGTACTCAAAACAGCATTTGGGTTGTGTGACTGATGAATGATGATTAATACAACAAAGTTCATCGGTTCGGTTTCCAGTCGGACTGTATATTAGAATTATTATTAACATTGATTAATCTACAATTATAAAACGGGCTATTTTGTTCGTGTTTAGATTGACCTGTATTATCATAGACAACACCTACCTTCTTTCTTTGTCGCTTTGCTCAACATATATAGCCATTGTTATAAAGTCCTTTTATTTTTAAACGTTGACACATCGCAGTGCCTCAGTGTGTGTCAGTGCCTGAAGAGTCATATTAGACAGTTAATAATTCATTCACTAGTGGTTGCCAATCCAATTTAGCACTAATACTATCCAATAAATTTCATTCTCCCTAGGGGACATTTCGAGCAATCTTTAACGCTCTGCCTTCAACAAACATACCCATTACCTCTGTGTTCTGTTTGTCCGCTTAAAGCAGAAGGAAAAAGAGCCTTATTGCCTACATCTAAATGTCAAAACGTCCAAACGTTGGCGTTGCGAGCGATGCAAGAAGCGCGTCCAATGAGCGACTGTGTTTCACGCCTACATGTATGACACACGGTCTCTGATTGGAGGAGAACGTATTCTCGCGTCTCTCTCACTTTTCGCTTCATCAAATTTAGAGTAATTTACATATTGTACCACTAGAGATATGAGATGTCCTACAAAGTGAGAACCATATGTACCTTGACACCGGTAATAATATAATATTAAAGCCCATGTATAGAGGCAAAAAATTAATTTACAATTCCGGGGCCCAATGTTTTTAATCGATTCAATAGAGCGAACACAAAATATATCAGTGCGGTTATACTTGTCCCGAAACAACCTTACAAATGCTTTCGTCATCGATGAGTGATTCTCGTAGCCAACCGGCGAGCCCCAATCTCAAAACACCGGTCGCTGATTGGCTACGAACCACTCGTCTATGACAAACGCATCAATAAGGTTGTTTTGGGGCAAGTATACAATGGGAGACTTTACTTGGCTGCTGATACGAGTAAGAGCCCTAAGGAAAGTTGCCTTGACTCAGGGGCGTAGCGAGGGGGGGGGGGATCAGGGTGTTCGATCCCCCCCGAAATAATAATAATAAAAAAATGTATTAAAAGCGCAATTATACTCCTATTTGTAGATTATAATTACAATTATTATTCCATTGAAAAACCTTTTTCTCGGATAGTTATAAATCCAATGCTTCTAATGGGTCCGAAACAAATTACAGTATGTCGGCTGCAAACTATACTCTGTATTCTGGAAAAACATACATCCAGCCGCTCCCCCACCCCCCTTCGCCAATGTTTTTTAAGGGTTACCACCCATCCTGGAATGACTGGGACAGTCCCGTTTTTGAAGGGAATGTCCCGTGTCCCGACTTCACGCTACCTGGACGACAAAAATTCCGGTTTTGAGGAAACGTTTACACAACATCTAAAAATTAGCAAACTACGAATCAAATTCGGCTTAAAACTAGTTTTTGGCACCTAAAATTAACAGCCTTCAAAAAAATTTGCGCCTTCGGCGAAATTGCCTCCGGCGGCTGGGGCCAAGCCCCAGACCCCAGCTAATCCACGCCACCTCGTTTTCGGAAATAGTCATCCCCCCCCCCGAACCAAAATCCTGGCTACGCCCCTGCCTTGACTCATCCGCCCTGTTCACTCCGCACGCTGTCCCAGCCACATGTTCTTCGTGAGTCATCGTGGTGTCGCCTGTGACTGGATGATGTCAGCATAGCCCTCAGTGTGGTATAGTAGGCCGCCATTATGCTGGCAAGGTTCGCTGGAGACCACTAAAATACTTAACTATGCTATCATCATCTGTTGTTCATCATTCGAAATGATGCAATAATTTAATATCGACACAGCAGCTACGTACTTAATAAAACTATAAATTAAACAAATAGGTAATAAAATGCAAGTAGCTACATACAGTTTATAGACTGTCATCTAAGTAAGCATAATGATGACATAAGATTTGCAACGACTGTAAATGCAATTATTTAAACTTCTTGTAAATGATCTTCTTATTACCTCTCCTCATAATATAACTTGACGTCAGTCAATGTTTGTCTAACTATAAGTAGGCAAATACTAAAATCAAATCTCATATTGAAACGCGGTGACTTCGAGAATTAATTTCAGATCTCACTTTTATCGAAAACATTATCCCTTTCCGTCCAGAATTCCAAATCGAAGCAAGAACCGTCTCGCTCAGCGACGCTGTCGCATGGCTGTTAGACGGAGGCTGCTCACCCCACCGCTTGGGAAAGAAAGGTTACCTCACCGAACTGAACTGAAGTGAACGGCACGATATATCTCGCCGAGAATTCCGTGCTACGAGTACAGTAATAGTTTGCGGTTTTGCAGGCTACCATTACAAGGTAGGGCTGCTGCTTTAATCCAGTTGCGGTACATAGGCCTACTCATCTGCATCCTGAACCTACGGTGTTCAAGATATTCGCAGGGAAAAATCAGAAACATTCGATTAAATGAAGTACATCCATTGTCTAAGACATGCATGTTTTACCCATATGGCTCTGAAACATGCACTGTTCGTTTACGGCGACCAAGGGAATTCACTTGAAATTGTAAAACGCAGAACCATTCGAACCGCAGCATAATGAGGAAACACGGAAGCGTTCTACGGACAAGATCGTTGTCAATTTAAACATGTTAACCAAAGACACACCTATAATCAACATGGTTACATACACAAATAGTTAGCACTAGATTTATAATGATTATGGAAGTTAACGGAATAATGGTTGGTTACTAATAATAATATCAATTAATATAATATAATATTCAATTTAGATAACAAGAGACGGGTCTAAATTACCCGTTCAGTGTTTTCCTTTGTCAATTATTTAAACTATTATTTTATGAAATTGACAAAGCATAACCTGACCCAATAGATATAATTTTTTAAAGTATTTTTCAATAAACTTTCTTTTGTATGATATGATGGTACTTGTGGTTTATTACACACCAAATATAAATTTGTATAATATTATTAGCTGTTTAAACAATTTTATCAATTGCACTCGATTACACCATTATTAAGCATTGTTATTTGTTATTACGCCTTACATAGTTTATTTTGTTCGTTTTTTGTGGCTATACCATATACATTAGTAACTGCACATCTACTTATTTCAGTGCTTGCTGTTTCTATAACATCGCACATTATTGTTTTGCTAAGACAACATCGAAAAAGTGAAAACCTGGCTCAATTTGGGTTCGTAAGAATTAAATACTCTTCGAAAAATATTTTGTGACATTGTAATTGTCAAGAATTGGTATCTAGAATTTACTTCGTAATTTAAAATAACACCTATACTAATTGTGATATCTGAATATTTTTAGAAATATTATTCAGTTATTTCAAACCCAAATTGAGCCATATTTTCATTTTTTCGATGTGGTAAGGCATCATTTATATAGGCTTAAAAACCGGTAATTTCGTGCCGATTTAATATTGGCGGTGTAGTCAGTTTTCTCATAATATCACATGCGTATTCCTAATCTGTCAGAGAAACTTAACAATTGTAAATAAGGGCAGATGTTATAAAAACACAATAACTATTTATTTGTGAATTAAAATCATCATAAAACAATACAATGGCAGTTATTACAAATTATATCATATTTATAGTATCGTTAATGAGCGAAAAAGTTCTTACTTTTCGTTTTGCATATTGTGTTGCTGTTAAAATGTATTTCAGGTAGCTCTCGTCAGAGCTTGAGGTGACTGCATACGCTGATTTAGAATGTAGCCAATACATATTTCAATCAGTGATTTCAGTTTAAAAAGACAAGACAGGTACTTGTGTGTTTGCCAAGTATAGGTGCCAAGGCAGCAGAAGCACCATTAGCACTTTGTCGCCAAATAAAACGGAATACTAATTCATTCTTATTGTTGGAAGTGACTCATAGCCCTAGCTAAACGCAGACAAATTGAACTAACTTGAACATTTCAGTTATAAATTAATTGTAAATTAATATCATGCATACAAACAAACAACTAAGCAGGCGGGTTTACTCACTTGTCAAGGTGTGATTCATGAGAGTATCACCAACACAATAGATGTTTTTATCCTATTGAGATGTGATGAATTATAATAAATGTTTTTACGTCTATAGCCCATATTTTCATTTTAACATTTTATTAGATACAAATAAGTTTATGTTAAAAATGGAAAGCCTTGTAAAAAGGACCGTATGTGCCTTACATAACAAATAGTGTGCACAGCTAAATACTATCTCGGTACTGTGTAAAGTCCATTAATAACTACTTGAAAATGATGACTATTCAACAAACTATTCATTAGGAGATTGCCATTCGATATAGAAAAATCAGACATTATGTAAAAATAAATTTAAAATTAAGAGTATATGTACAAATACGCGTACTAATGTTTTTGTTTTTTTAGGTCGCATCCGTCTAATAAACAAGATTCCCTCCAAATTATTTTTGTCTATAAGCTAGATAATAACTTAATCCTCAATTTTTAACCCCCACATTATCGTATGTATAGTTCAAAATCTGTGAGCCGCATCTGTCGATTATGGGCCTTCACTGAATTATAAATATAAAGTTGTGCCTTTTCATCAAGGTTGCCCTAAAATTAAATGACAGAAAAACAATTTTCAAACCATGTTATAATGTATTATAATCCATACTATTATCTGGAATTTGTGTATAGAAACAGGAATTAAGGTATTGGTAAAAAATTGAATACTTAACTTCTCTAAACAAAAATGAGTCCGTGCGATGCCGAGTTAAAAGTAGTTGCGACTTAAAAATGTTCGCGATGATAACGCTAAGGAATTAAATAGTGTCTCCTCGTGACCGCGAATCAATTGAAATCCTCGTCGATGAGAGCAAAACACTCTCAGCAGGTGAGAAAACGTACGACACGATAGCAACTAAATGCAAATGTGCTCCCGCAAGTTGGAGATTCAGTCTGGATTCGAGACCGTCGGACCCAGCCTGATGCACGTCCGAGAGATTCGCTGCATGCAACGCACGTCACTATCAAACTATCATCCAGTCAGAGGCCATTGTTGCGTCAAGACGAGACAAAGCCACGGAGGGGTGAAACGGTCGAAACGTGATTCGAAGTTTCTCTAACCGGAAGTCAAGAACTGGAAGATATTTCAAAGAAAACAAAAACATTTTCTGGACGAGATTTACTTTTTTTAGTGAATACTAGTCATGCAA
The DNA here is from genome assembly GCA_945910005.1 of Isoperla grammatica. Lineage (NCBI taxonomy): Eukaryota > Metazoa > Arthropoda > Insecta > Plecoptera > Perlodidae > Isoperla > Isoperla grammatica. Next base: position 15,472,004 of record OX246738.1, on the reverse strand, counting down.
CATTGTAAATATTTCTCAGAAATTGTACGTCAGTATCTTTACAATAAATCTTAAAGAAATACTTTTAAAATTTGGTACAAAGGACATCGTAGCATCCAAATTGTTAATACGTATGTGTACAAAAATTTTCATTAAAAATAGTAATTTGAAAAAATTCACATTTTCAACTATGCGGTTATTTCAAGTTCTAATACGTCGAAGTTAACTTACTTTTATTCAACATTTGTCACAGAACAAGAAGAAAATTTGTAATTGTAAAACGCCATTAAATATATTACTACATTATAAAGCTTACTCCTCTTTCGATTTTAAACTGAAGGCAAATAGTGTTTTCCATTTTCATGTAATGAATATATTCCCTATTTTAGTTCATGAAAAATAAATCATTATATTCAGAGACTTTAAGACTCATGTCGACATATTGTGTAATTTTCGAAGTATAGACTCATTATACAAACTTAATTAACGTATTGTCTTCGAAAACGTTTGACTTGTTCAGTTTACATGTTCACGTACGTTCGTTAAAAATAAAATACTATGTATAATATAAGCCTTCATTATGGTCGTGTTACATAAATTGGAAATTCACATTGTAGATTACGTTTTCTTAGTTGTCATTTTAAGTATAATGAATTGCCTGGTTATCATGTATTTCTTGCAAATCATTCAAATGAAATATGAAAACTAGAATAACGCAGCAATGTCAATAAGTGAAAGGAAATTTTAAAATATGAGTACCTAAAAAGAATCCCGTTTTCCGTCGAACTTTCACAAAAGTTCTATTGATCCAGTGTGTACGTTGATCGATTTTCGTTTCCATATTTTGTTCTGCAATGGAAAGTCTCGTAAATAATGTTACTGTTTCTTCAATAAACTGCACAAGTGTTAAATAAAGTCCACGCACATAGTTCTTACTATCCCGCGCTGTCAATTTCACTACAACATCCATCGCAATAAACAAGCTTGGAGACAAGAAATCCATGTCTGTATTCATAGCGTAGATTGCTTTGAATGTTTGAATCACCAATAATTTCATTCGCAACAGTATAACGATCAATACAATAGACCATTATTGTGATCATCGGATGTTCCACTTCGAGGGTTTATTTGCTGCTGTTGAACTCACAGCATGGCCATGCGAATCAATTCACACAGGCTTGAATGAAACGGCCTTTCAGAATCGTATTACGTATATTTAATTTTAAAAATCTGTCAGAAGGTGGTGAGTCGTAATGTTTAAGAACAGGGTCCCTAGTTCGACTCCCCGTGTGCATCATCCCGAAGCTTTCTATTCATCAGATCACGTGTTGCACCAACACATTCTAAGCCGAACAGATTCCGTGAAGCGATCGTCAACGAATAAAACATTAGCAATTAAACATTGTTTAAGTAGATGGATCTTTAGGAAGCAACGCTCACTGGAAAGAATATCTGATGGTGATTTACAAACACGCAGGTCAAACATCAGCGTCTCTCAGAAAGTTGCCGGGCTGCAGGGGTGTCCAATAGCTGTCGGAGCTTGAACTATTATAGTCAGGGCAGTCCATGGTCCATGTTGGATAGCCTGATCGTTGAGGCAGGAAGTATGGATAAGACAAAGTGTTTTGGTGTGCTATAAGTATTTGCTACAGTAGAAGACTACCTCTAACATCCGAACATTCTAATCAATGAGAGTAAAGTACAACTGTTTGCTGTATAGTGATGTTAATTGTTAAACATTTCAGTTTAAAACTAACGCAAGTTAAAATTTATTTTATTTTATGCAGTGTTTTTCCAATTGTTTTATTATTAATATAATTGTTGCATTTGATATCCTCTATATTGTAAATCAGTTGTATATCTGAATAGAAGACATATTAAAGTACCAACAATTTGTTCACTTAAAATATTATTTTTATTTTTTGTATAGTTGCGGTTGCTACTTGGGCAGAACGATCCGCAATTTGAATAATATTCTGTTTAAAGAAAAAATAATATAACATTTAATTTAACAAAAAAACAATTTGTATACATTTCATTTGCTGGTGTTACATAACCTTAACACAGTGTAAATTTAGTGTCTTCCACTTAGTTACAAGAACTGCTACAATGAGGGGAAGGTAAACAAAGTACTATACCTATTATCAATCCCAGAAGCTAAAATGTCCCTGCCCGTTCCGGAAATCGAGTCATGGAACTTCTACAAATTGGAAGCAGGAATAAACCCAGAGCGCCATACGACCACAAATTTTATCTACAGAGAGCTATTTGTGCCCTCCATTGGCCTTCCCACTTCCAGGCGGGTAAAATTCACTAAATACAATACAATAATACCATCCCTTGCTTGAATACGCCGCGCTGGCTCAGAGTAAAGCGAGCCCGTGACGCTCAAAATGAAGGGACGTTCTTATATTTATCGTTTTCAAAACATACGTATTATAAAAATATAATATCGAGATTATGTAATTGTATCCAATTCATAGTTCCCACGTGACGTCACAGCGGCCATGATTGCGACACAATTGAGGAGGACCAATCGTAGATAATGGGCAAATACTATTCAAATTTAATAAATAAGTCTAATTTAGAATTTAAAAGGTAAACAGAAGTAATACAAAAATAAAACATTACCACTCATACCAATTTTATTTAAAAAACAGACTGGATTTTAAAGAACGAAGAATGTATGTGTTCTGTCAGATCGGCCTTCAATTGTTTCTCCATGGCAACGTCAAAGTTTGTTCACAAATGTGGCCGCCACGCGCAAAGATGTGACGTACGTGCAACCTATGAATTGGCTTCAACTCTTTCACCATGGCAACATACTCATCATATCACCAGATGGCCACCACGCGCATATTTACCAGCTTCATGAAAACCATCAATATAAGAATGAAACATAACACCTCATTTCGTTATGATTAGGTAAGTTTTTTTAAATAAAATTGATTTGTTTGGTAATTTGTGATTGGTATCTGTATGAAATTTTTCTTTTTAAGGTCTAAACGCTGATTTTATGCAATTTAAAAATCATAGCCGCTCATCTTCTAGGTTATGATACCAATCTGGCCGCTGTGACGTCACGCGATGTCGCCGCGATGTTGGCGATGTTATTTTGCGTTCATGTTAGCGAACTCAACGTGAAATGACGTCACGCGTAAACTTCTTGTTTGAGAACTGTTATTTAGAAATCGCTAAAAATCCAAGAGATTCGAATATAATCGTAGTTTGGAGAGAATTAAAAAAGATTCCCACTGCGTTTACACTACCTAAATAAACAAATAATGAAAAATTAATGATTTATTTGACTGGTGCTAGTTCTCAACAGAAAGTTCACCCCATACTTCAATATTGTTCAGTTGGTAGTTAGATTTATTTTATATGAATAAGTGTTTTTGTGCATATGGTTGAGCATATACTTGTGTCTTGGTCTTGACTGTAGGTATTATTTAAATGCATGTGTGCATCGATGCTTATGTACATGCGTGTGCGTGTGTCTGTCTGTCTGTCTGTCTGTCTGTCTAAACTTTTGTATCGTTTGTGAGTGCGTGGGGTTTGTGTTGAGTTCCCCACAAATACACCATGGCCCATCGGTCGCCACTGATTTCGATGGCGTGCATCTAAATCTGTTATTTATGCAGCCGATGGGAATTATTGAAGAATAGTGCAGCGGAGAGAAGCGCTGGAACAGTTATCTTACATGACGTATTATTGTCTCTTGTCTATCGAATACAAAGACAGACTGTCTGCACGTAGAAGCCATTAAAGGATCACTACAACTTTCTCACGCAATGTGTGGCTCCTTTATCAACAGTCTTACATGGTTAGGTGTGAATATTCGTATATGGTTAGTTTACTGCGTACTTCGTATATTTCATTTCATGCCGAATGAATAAGGAGAATTAATTCAAAATGGTTACATTGATATATTTAAGTCCTGTGATTTCTCTAATTTGGTAAATTTGAAATATAGAGTTTCTGAAAATTCGTGGTCAAATTTATGTATTTATAGGCAGTATGTTAATGGCAGCTCTAGTAGCTGTTACATCTTGATTTCCTCTTATCATATCATGACCGTTTTAAAATTGATTTTTATTTATTATTCGTTAATCATAAAAACACATTTCACCAGAAGTGAATTATACATATTGACATTGTAGTTTCCTGCTTTAAATTATATTATTATTTAGTTAAGTTATTGTTAATTTTATTCGATTATTTAATGTCTTAACGTCGAAGTCATATGTCGGCAGTCATATTTGTCACATCTTATCATCACACATTGGAAGCTCTAGCATATTTTCCTTCCAACTGCGCAAATAACCAAAAAGTTGATGCGCCGTTAAATCCTTAACAATCAATCAATCCGTAAGCAACTCCAATCAATTTTGTACTCGTCTAAACTACATGCACAAATATCTTTGCAAACATGTGCCTACGGCGCTGTTGAATGGATCCCCCCTCTCCTTACTCCCCCCAGCGAATGTAATGTGTAGACTGTAGACTGTTTCCTAACTTCATTTACCTTGCGAAATAGCTCTCCCCAAAATATAGTCTTAGCTACACCACTGCAAGTACACTTGTTTGTATGGATTTTGCAGCAAACAAAGGGCTTTGCCTATCCACAAGAATGGCGAAAACATGACATGGAATGATTCTTAGCGATGCCCACCCCTGGCTACATTGCCCAGCCGCAATGCCCGGTGACTCCGGCATGAAGTATTCACCAGATACCATCCTCGGCTTGCAGTAGTTAATTAGGCGCGGCTGTTCGCTCTATCCGCAGATATACACAATCACCTTGAACAACTACAAGTTTTTTCACTCTCATTTTCATTTTCTTTTCTGCTAATTCCAATTTTCGGTTTCTTCTTCGTAATAACCAGTTGCATGCCAGTGCAGATGGGTGCAGGTGATAGGACGCCAAATACTTGACTGGATTTAACATATGGCACAGTAAATCTTTAATCAAGACACAGTAAATCAGGAGATCGGGTGTACTAATCCATTTGAGTTCATACTTAAAATTAAAGTAGATTAAACCCGTTTCCTGGCAATTTCTTCGAGGAACTTCGTTAGTTTTTGTGGCATTTTCTCCATTACTGAATAAAGCTTATAGATCAAAGGAGAATGCGCGATCGCTAAGTGGTTCACAACGGAAATGAGCACCATTACATTTTTATAGTCCTGTGTTCAGTTATTTCATAAAAGACGGAGGGAGTCATTGCAATAGTGCTTAGACGTTGATATTTGTTATCAAACAACTGGAATCCAATCCAATAATAAAATTAAAGATATTATTTAATTAGTCATAATAATCGTCTCCGCAATCAGTAACGCACTTTTGCACAATATTCGTTGGTTTCCACAGAAGGTATGTCAAAAAATAAGCACACGCCAATTAATAACATTTCTTCTTCGTTATTACATTTCAGTAACACTAAAATGTTGATATATATGTTGATATTATAAAATGTTAGGAGTAATCAACTAGTCAGCGATTGAGATTGTCGCAGATACCTACAATGACAGTAAACTGGGTACCGTTGACAGACAAAATGGCTATACGTGCCGGACCATGTTATGTTTCTCTTCTTCATCATTATCATTCATTAATTACAACTTGTCTCGATCGCCTTCCGAACAAGAATAATGGAAATAACATTTGACAATACGTTCGACTTACGTTGTGGTCAAGTAACTAGTTCTTCGATGGGATAGTTATTTTAATAAAGCTGAACTAAAACCACATTCCGATAATTTCAGGTACTGTGTTGGCACAGATGCGAGGTTACCTGTGCCTGCTATATAATTCGTCAGTCTGGGCTGATCTTTTATCAATCTGTGCAATTGAGAGCGTATGAGGTAAACACACGAATCTCCATCTCTCGGCTTGCCCCAGTTTTGAAAGTTTGGCGATTATTAGCTTAGGAAATTTAAATGGAAATAATGATTACGCTGCAGAACGTATGTTATGATCACGTCGTAAACAACAGCAACACTTTGTACTAACGGTTATACTCTACAATCAGGCAGCTCGTTTAGACCCTGTCACGTGTTTGGGTTTACAACGTGTTCAGTTCTACGTACAGGAATTATCGCTTTCTTCAAATAATTACAAATTTAAATATTTACGACTTTCGTCCTTCGGTACAGTTTGAGAACTAGCTGTAAATATAGGTTCAGGAAGGCTAACTGAGGTGATAGTACACGAACCGTCTAAATGAGGTAAAAGTGATAATAATAACAGCTAATTAATATAACAGTAACATAACCACCAATAATAGCAAAAAGCAAAAGTAACTCCAAGTGAAGAAAGATGGCGTGTGCTCTAATAATAACACAAAATAATATGTTATGTTTTGTTTTATTTATTTATTTATTTATTTATTTATTTATTTATTTATTTATTTATTTATTTATTTATTTATTTATTTATTTATTTATTTATTTATTTATTTATTTATTTATTTATTTATTTATTTATTTATTTATTTATTTATTTATTTATTTATTTATTTATTTATTTATTTATTTATTTATTTATTTATTTATTTATTTATTTATTTATTTATTTATTTATTTATTTATTTATTTATTTATTTATTTATTTATTTATTTATTTATTTATTTATTTATTTATTTATTTATTTATTTATTTATTTATTTATTTATTTATTTATTTATTTATTTATTTATTTATTTATTTATTTATTTATTTATTTATTTATTTATTTATTTATTTATTTATTTATTTATTTATTTATTTATTTATTTATTTATTTATTTATTTATTTATTTATTTATTTATTTATTTATTTATTTATTTATTTATTTATTTATTTATTTATTTATTTATTTATTTATTTATTTATTTATTTATTTATTTATTTATTTATTTATTTATTTATTTATTTATTTATTTATTTATTTATTTATTTATTTATTTATTTATTTATTTATTTATTTATTTATTTATTTATTTATTTATTTATTTATTTATTTATTTATTTATTTATTTATTTATTTATTTATTTATTTATTTATTTATTTATTTATTTATTTATTTATTTATTTATTTATTTATTTATTTATTTATTTATTTATTTATTTATTTATTTATTTATTTATTTATTTATTTATTTATTTATTTATTTATTTATTTATTTATTTATTTATTTATTTATTTATTTATTTATTTATTTATTTATTTATTTATTTATTTATTTATTTATTTATTTATTTATTTATTTATTTTTTTTTTTTAACATAAATACACAATACAACCAATTAGGTGTTAGGAGAAATCGTTACTGTGACAATGTAAATATTTCCGGAATAAAATTGCGTTGACGGGAAAAATCAATCATTATATTAATGCATGTATTTGTAGATTGTATAGAGTCTTTGTTGCATGACCTATGTTTGGTGTTGTTTCTTGAATAGTATCAAGAGTTGCCGACAGAAAATCATCAATTTGTTGAGTAATTAATAGTTTTGAAGTGAAGAACACGGACTTGTGTAATAATGGAGAATATGTAAGAGATAAAGAGCTTAACATACTTACGATATAATCTCTCGATAATCCATCCAATTTTGTGTAAAACTAAATATTAGTAATAAGTTGTTGAAGGCTTTTACGACCCGTAGATGCGAATTGATGCGTCGTGTTGGTGATAAGTTCCTCTTACTCGACGTTTCGCCACCCATGATGGTGGCTTTCTGAACTCATCACCGACACGACCAAACAACTCAGGAATTCATCAGTTCAGAAAATATCACTTATGTTTACTCACATTGAAAAGATGAAATACAAAAATAAGAAACAAAAAACAGGTATGCGCGTAATAATATTTGCATTTTGATTACTCAAATTGAAGCACAGAATGTCCACAGCTGACATGATGCAGGAGTTTCGAAAGTATCGCATCAAATTTTAATGTTTATTTCTAATTTACTTCAATGTTAAAGTTTGTCACTAAAATACATGTTCGTTTCTTGAAGATAGAACATATTTGAATAATGTAACATCAAATTTCGAAGAAAGTGTTTAGAATGTACTTTTATTTGTAGGCCTACTTTGAAAGTTACTATAAAGCATTAAATGAAGTAATACTATAAAACCATTTGCAGTTTGCTCTTACAATAGTTTAAAGAAAAGAGAGAAACTTTTCATGGAAACACACTTCTTTCAGCTACCTGAGATGAACACTATAATCAATACAAATCAGTGCAGATTAGCTCTTTTCACAAACTATCAACGACACAGTACTTAGAATCAGAAGCTGATGGCCAGTTTCAAATTATGAACACAAAAACACACAACTTTGTCCCTTTGGTGAGTCATAGGAGGGAGCCATGAACGAGACCAAATCATTTAGTATATAAACCTCCTCGTAAAATTATATAATTGAAACAGGAAAATTAAAATAAACAACCATAGTTCGAAGAGCTTGATGTTCGACTTGTTTTACCCGGAATCTTCACATTGCGTGCTACTGTCGGTACAGACACCCTCAATAGTTACGACAAGAGTGAGGTACAGTGGCCTCCAAGATTTAAGAAAATAATAAGGTACAGTCACTTGAAGATGTATATAATATAACATCCAACACAATATGGAAAGTAAACCACACCACGGTCGTCTGAACACTTTTGCAGAGAGTTTACTACAGTCACCTCCAAGAGTTACATAGCATTACAAGTTGTGTACTGAAGTGTGAAATACAATCGTAACCAAAATATAGATATGAAAGTACATTTATTGTCTCCATCATTCAGTGACGTAATCAGGGAGGGAGGTTAGGGGTTTCACCTCCCCCCCCCCGAAACTACATCGAGGCTGATATTTACTACTTTACTACTTCTTAGAACTAAACTAGAAAAATAATAATGATAGGTTAATGATAATTAATATTTTATAGGTGCTAGGGAAAACAAGCGTGTACTTATCGCATACATTCAACCAAAATAAATACATAATTCAGCTCAAATGGTGTAGGGGTGTAGGTATTATTGTAAGCAATAAACAGTAACGTAATACAAACAAAAGGGTAGGCCTAATGCTCCGAGTTTTATTATTTGACTAAAGCACGAAATATCTAATAGTCGAAAACCACTGCCAATACTTGTATGAATTCTACACGTATGTATGACACCTTACTATGCTCATATTAATTGCCTATGTGTATGTCTAAAATATTTTACATGCATTGATATGGTGTACGAGTAGTTAGCGCCGGATAAAATTCAGAAACTTTCTGTAGTAGCCCATGTTTCATTTAGTGTGTGAGTGAAGACTGTGTAGCTTTTCCGACATTGAGAAATAATCTGACAGGCAACAGCTGAGCAAGCGAGAACACAGCTCGGGCCGAGAAACCATTGTTTGGTGCAGTGAGTTTACACATGTTTTTCATTGACTAGAGTGCGCCCTTGTGAAATATATTCAGGCCCAAGGCAAAGTTTGTTTCATGTCGTTCTTTATTAAAACATTTGAGAGCCGTATAGTTTTTGTTGTCTACATGATAAAAGTTGAGTTGAAGGTACTAAGTCGAGGAGGTAGGATATTATCAGTCAGTTGCCGTAGCCATAACTCATGTTTAAATTGTTGTTCTATTTTGTTGTGGCTTCTGTATATGAAGCACTAGATCGGCAGTCAGCACTGTTTGCAGGATTGAAGCAATCGATAAGTGGGGTATGAAAATAAGCAAGAGTTTACATTTTTAATTCCATTTTCACTGACAAACCTCACTGTGCATAATCATATTCACATTGAGTGGCATAACACAACCGTCGTCAACAGAAACTCAACGAGACTTGAAAGTGTATCAGTTATTTGTCAAGCATCATGATCTTCTATAGCAGTTTTGAAATATTGGCGAGTCGTGGCAAAGTTCAAGAATGTTTAATTATACAAATTGTTTCCGTTTTGTTATAGAACTTATGAAACAGTGCATAATTTGTATTTTCTTATAATTTCTTTTCAATAAATCCTAAAATCAAACACTTTTTTTTATATATTTAGGTCTTACAAAGAAAACTAAGCGTACTTGTACAGATCTCGAATGCCGTTACTGTATTTTATCGTTCTTAATAGCGCTATACCGTAATTTCCTACAGTTTGTAATACTTCTTCGTAAAGGTCTCAAAGTGTATAAAGAAACATTTAAAATTGCTACCAAACCGCAGTGTATAGGAATAAGTTGTGTTTTTTGCTTTCTTTTTAAATCGTTTACTTTACGGTAAATAATATGGTTTTCCCATAAGCAGTATAATATACGGTTTGTTTTCAATGCGTATACATTCAACTATATTATATATGCTTTGTTATGATAGGCTCAATTGATGATGATATTTAGGCTTCGCATCGCATATTTTGGCTAATCGAGATGATGAGTGGTTGTTGATAAACGCCACATGATATACACACCCAAGCCAGGATTCGAACCTGGAACTCAGTAACCGTGGTTTACTAGACCACCGACCACGGTGGCATAATAGTCTCAAATGAACCATGTCAGTGTAAATTAACAAATCAACATTCTATTGGAAATCGAAACCGGGAACTATATTGAGTACGAATAATCCGAGCCGACTAATGAAAGATCTTTTCTTTTTCTCTAGTCTCATAACTGACAAACAAATATCTAGCACTAGGAGCTATAAGCAATGGTGTGGTGTATTCGTGACTGATAACTGATAAATAATGGATTTTACAAGAGTTTATATTATTTTAGTTTAATCAACTCGCTCCATGTTCAAAACCCTCGCATCATCACTTCTATGTATACTACGATAAAAGGATGTGTTGTACATTTAAATTTTGCTCGGTATGAACTCTGCTGCTAAGTAAAGTAACACTTGACCATATCGAACTAGATTGACGGAGAATAATCACATACATGTACAAGTGGGAAATGGGAAATCCATTTTGTGAACTCAAGTAATTTGGTCACTGTTTAAAAAATATGTACAAATTTGGATTGATTCATTGCCAGTTTAGTACATGTATTGTGAAAATATCTTCTGTTTTCGCTACTTTGAAATTAATCCAAAATAAGTTAGTAAATCGTCCAATCTTTAAATGCCAGCTTTGGTGTTCAAACTGAACTCATATGGTCAATCATGCCTACGTATAGGGATAATAGTATACCTACTCGGTACTCTATACCGCTTTTTAAAGCATCTGACAGGTTCATATCATTAGGGGGCTAAACCATTTAGGCAATCGTTTCCTAGAAAACACTTAAGGATAATCCCGAGCGTCATTATCTTTATTTTCTTCTAGACTAAACTAATTGCAGGAATTACAGTTTTGGGCCGCTAACTTTGCGTTTAACATGACTGCACATCCCTTTAAAAACAATTATTTATTCTTCAAATCTGTGAACAATTACTACGTAAATTTATTCGGTACAAATTTATTTGAAATTGTGATATAAATGATCCAATAAGAAACTAAGCCCTATATTATAATTATCTCTATGATAGTTCGAATTGCGATATAAAGTTTTTATGTCGCGCTCTACTTTTTCCACAAGAATTTATGTCTACACTTCCTTTAATTGTTTAACGAAAAGTATGTTCTAACATTTTAAGCGAAGTGTTTGTTATTCATAAAGTATTATATAATTTAGTACAAAACATGCCAAAGATCATACGTCGTTACCAGTTTCTATGTTACTACTTTATATAACCATGTCAGTATTCAGTCTACATCACGTCTAACTGCATCTTGTCCATGGTGAATGACCATATTTCCATCATGCCTATTCTAGCTGCACAGTGCAAACCTATATCACACAGACTAACAACTCATAGTTGACTTCGTTCCCAAAGACCAACGTTCTCTGTGATTTTATTTATTGTCAGTTCATGAATTATCAATTACCATAAATAAATGTAACTAAAAGAGCTGACTGTCAAAGACTTGCATATCTTTGAAACAAATGCGTAGGCCTATATACCGGACACATAAATGTGATCCTTTTGTTGAAAGTGTAACTTCCATTGTTAACACACGCTACCGTCATAAAATCTCACCAATACATTAATTGAATAGATGTAAAGTGGGGTGCAAGTTGATTTTAATAGTTACTCCTAACAAGCATATTATTTATTTTGTTGTAATTCTCCCTATTCAATAAAGATGCCAGAGTAAACTACCATGGTAAAGTAAAACTAGCATTGTCCTCTTCATATATCATTCGATAGTTGGGAAGGAATAATCAGGGGTTGTTTGCAGAACACGCCCTCATATTCATTTTATGTCTAAAGAAAACCTAACTTGGCAGTGCTGGTCAGTGCTGGTCATACAGATGAGAGAAACTCTAATGAGAGGCCCTTTATCGCTGAGCCATCTTCGATAACAAGTCTTGTCGCACCTAACGTTTTCAATATATTGAGTTGTTCTATAAGAACAACAAAAACCGACTTATTGAAGATTTTGTCCCAATAAACAGTCTTCCTATATGGCAAACAATTATTCTAACTCATAATGGTTTTTAATTGACATAAATAAGTACAAGCCTCCTAATTATTAACTCGCAAATTTCCCATTAATCTCAAATTAATATCAAGTGAAAATAACGTCTGAATGTGGTTGTTAAAACTATAAGTGAGAATCAAGTGTGAATCTGGAATAGTTAAAAGTATATTAATATCAAGTGTGATATAGCTGCAATGAATGGAAAACAATTAAGTGTGATGGTTTATAAATAACATTCGATGTGAAGTAAACAAACGAAAGAGTTGAACGCGGAGTACAGTTTATGCGTATTATGTTTAAACCGGAGGTAATTAATCTTGTACGATTATCATAGGTTAATGTATGAACAGTTTAATGAATGGCTAAAAGGGAATTCCAAGTGAGACTGTGTGTGACCTGTCTCTGTGTTATTGTTCAGATGGTCGTCATCTTCGTTATAGAAGGTGAGTTGCTGGTTTCTGAGGGGTCCTTCCCCCTTCCCCTCTCGTTTTCTCTCTCGCTCATATAACTACCCTGGTGTAACACATTCACTTTATAGCCAACTAAATCAAGGTTAGCCGAACTTACGATGGTACGTACGCACTTTGTATACCTCACGCATGTTGTTTACGCAACGCAGGCCCTAACATGATCGAAAATACACATCATTTTACCTGCTTATTTGCTATTTAACTCATGGCAATTTTTTATCAAGGTTATCAACCTAGCTGTAGGTGGGCCATCCAGCAAAAGAAGAATTTATTATAACACATATCAATCATAACAATAGCTATACATTTGTTATTATTTTTTATTTCATGAAATTATGTATAAGACTCGGTCTAGGCCGGTGTTAAAATCTTTGGATTATATCATTCTTTCAAAGTGAGCATTCAATTCGTTAGCAAGAAACTAATTCAATTACGTTTATTTATTATATGTAACAAAATATCAATGACAGTTCTAAGGAACAAATATACTAATTATAATGTAATCTCATCCAACACTAACTGTATGCCTGTCTCGTTTTGGTAACTTTGATATTGTTTGGATGTAACATAACAAAACAATAACATATATTACAGGACCGAACACTGAAGATGCTGGTGTACAACAAGAGCAACAACAATGATACTGATATCATTACTAATGGTAATAACACAATAAGGGGAAGAATATCCCGAGTTCATTCCAGTCACGCCAGTATCAAGTACAAACTACAAAAGACACAAACACTACACCCCCTTGGATTTTAACACAAGTAGAACCAGGGTAGGCGCTGTCCCCATTGGTTCAAATCAAATTTTAGGACTTGTTAGATAGAAATGGATTCCCTACTTGTTTTATGATGAGGGTTTGGAAAACCTGACTGAAGTTTGTTTCTATCTTTTCTTGAACCATATATCGTGTTCGTTCGTAAATCTAGTAGTCGTGTACCACAAAGTTGAGACTCGCATGACTCTAAACCTTATTCTATATATCAGTTACGATACTGCTGTGCAATACAGATACAATGCATTTCTATCATCCGGTTATAACTGAAACAGTCTCTGTCATAAGTAAGACTGAAGTGGATTAAAATGAAATTCTGCATAATTTTTCTATTGTAACAAGCAATGTGAAAAGTAAGTTCACAAAATATAAGAAGACCGGCGTCATCATATATGCGTCTAGAAACAGTAGATATACTAAAAATGTAGTAGAGTGTGAAACCAAGAAACTAAATTACCTCTCACGTAAAATGTTGACAAAGCATAATTTGTACATGTTCAAAACCTAAGTTTTTCTTTTAAAGTAAGACATTTAATCTGTTTTATGTTTTGTACGTTTTTGATGGCTGTCCTGCTGTTACGCAAATCACACTTTATTACAAGACCGATAAAGGAATAAAAAACACTCACTTTCATTCCTATTTGGTCATTTCACGGCAGGTTTAAAAACAGACTTTGATATTTCACCGAAATTCCACTGGTCCTTAAATAATGACTAAATCGTAGGCATGTCATGGTTTGTATGATGGGTGTTATTTAGTGTTCCATCATATTCGGTAGACGCCAATTACCGCAACAGCCTTGGGAATGACATCTCTTGTTAGGACGCGGCAACGGCAACTCACGATTAGCTCAGCCACACAATTGACGATGATGTGTGCTTTATTTACTAATTGTAGACTAAGAAAGATGTTGAATTGTTGAGTCTTGGAGGTAATAACAGAGGAAGGAACAGAATCAGGTGTAGCAACGACCACTAGGCTGCAAACACCGAATAACATTTTCAATGACGGATGACGGTTCAAGATGTTCAAGAAAATAATTGGGTATAAGGAATGCCGCGAATTGTTTGAGTTAAGTCACAAAAGACGTGGAGAATTCCAGTAAACAACATGTCTAATCAATTAGGAAGGTGGTTTTATTTGCTTGGTTTTGTTTGAGATTTGCAACACTTTCTTTGGAAGTTTGGTTGGACAGCTACAGAACCGGATATTATAGGACTCATGGTTATATTCACGGCAAAATGTTTGTGAAATAGATTTGGGAAGGCTATCTAGATTTAAAACAAAATGTCAGTGTTGTAACATTTTGAAGACTACTACTCGGCATATTATATTGGTCGTCTTGAATAGTTCTATATTCTAAGTCGAACAATTGTTGCCACGCATGAATACATTCACTGGAAGATTCTCAAATTATGCAAACGAACTAAGGTGAGTCACAATCGCGTCTCTAGAGGCTTCTCAATACTTCAACACGCGTGTTTTAGAAACATTTTATTTTTATAGTGCCCATTTAGTTATAAAACGATTTATACATGAGGTTAATTTTTATTCATAATATCGAAAAATATCCAACCACAAATTCACATCAACAACTCGCGTGTGCATTTATTTCGTTTTCCCAAATAATAATGTTAAAAATACATATTATACAGACGATTATCCTTATTGCCGACTGCCGAGTACAGTGGTTGTCAATTGTATATAAAGCTGTTTCACCCTTTCGTCAAATAAATAAATACAAAAATGTAGTATGGAGTACTGTAACTGACAGAGGTAATATTTTACCAGGCAATAATACAGTGTACTGATGTATTATAATGATGTATAGTAGTAGTTATACTACTATAATAATATATATACTACTATATAATATAATATAATAAGTTATAATAGTACATCATTGATGTAATCATGTATTCATTCTATTGTACTCACTTTATTTTGTATCTTCTTATATGATCTTTTAGTGCACACACATACTCTTATCTGTCAAAAGTACAAGCACCCAAAGTTTGAATCATACTGACGCATAAGTTACTTTACAGATAAACCAAAGCCGTTTCTCATCTACGAGTAATTCATCATAACTCAATAAAATATGTCAACGTAATTTTCCTCGTTGAGTTCACAAACATAATTCTTTGCAAGCGAGGTTATTCATGCTCGATCATACAAGAAACAAATTTACGCAGGAACTAATATTTCAACATCGGAACAAATTTGCAACGCGGCTTTGGTGCCGGCGGAAATCGTATTTCCGATTGACCTCTGACGCTCCCGAGGGAGATGCGAGACTAATATTATAATGTCAGAGGGCAGAACACAGATGCGTCGTTCATTGCACACCCCATGACCTTGTGACCTCGCCGGGCGGCTCTGCTGTCTACAACCCCCTTGAGGTGGCCTTGCTCATCGCTGACCGGACGTGGCGCAGTTCACACCTATCGTGACGTCACAGATGCGTCGTCCATTGCACACCCCATGACCTTGTGACCCCGCCGGGCGGCTCTGCTGTCTACAACCCCCTTGAGGTGGCCTTGCTCATCGCTGACCGGACGTGGCGCAGTTCACACCTATCGTGACGTCACAGATGCGTCGTTCATTGCACACCCCATGACCTTGTGACCTCGCCGGGCGGCTCTGCTGTCTACAACCCCCTTGAGGTGGCCTTGCTCATCGCTGACCGGACGTGGCGCAGTTCACACCTATCGTGACGTCACAGATGCGTCGTCCATTGTACACCCCATGACCTTGTGACCCCGCCGGGCGGCTCTGCTGTCTACAACCCCCTTGAGGTGGCCTCGCTCATCGCTGACCGGACGTGGCGAAGTTCACACCTATCGTGACGTCACAGATGCGTCGTTCATTGCACACCCCATGACCTTGTGACCTCGCCGGGCGACTCTGCTGTCTACGACCCCCTTGAGGTGGCCTTGCTCATCGCTGACCGGACGTGGCGCAGTTCACACCTATCGTGACGTCACAGATGCGTCGTCCATTGCACACCCCATGACCTTGTGACCCCGCCGGGCGGCTCTGCTGTCTACAACCCCCTTGAGGTGGCCTCGCTCATCGCTGACCGGACGTGGCGCAGTTCACACCTATCGTGACGTCACAGATGCGTCGTTCATTGCACACCCCATGACCTTGTGACCCCGCCGGGCGACTCTGCTGTCTACAACCCCCTTGAGGTGGCCTTGCTCATCGCTGACCGGACGTGGCGCAGTTCACACCTATCGTGACGTCACAGATGCGTCGTTCATTGCACACCCCATGACCTTGTGACCTCGCCGGGCGGCTCTGCTGTCTACAACCCCCTTGAGGTGGCCTTGCTCATCGCTGACCGGACGTGGCGCAGTTCACACCTATCGTGACGTCACAGATGCGTCGTTCATTGCACACCCCATGACCTTGTGACCCCGCCGGGCGGCTCTGCTGTCTACGACCCCCTTGAGGTGGCCTTGCTCATCGCTGACCGGACGTGGCGCAGTTCACACCTCCTCTCCTGTAGACCGGACATTATCGTGACGTCAGACATACAGAACATCTTCTACCACAGGGATGACGGAGAAGTCTGTTCGGGTGGGTCTGCACTCAGAAAGGTGGAAGGATGCGAATTGGCCAACCTTGATACAATGCTTACCAAAATGTGACTCCCGCTGGTTGGGATTTTTCCCCAAAGAATTCATCAACACATAACAAGTTTAACTAGCAACTGACTGGCAGGAATTTGCGACATATTATAAAAAATTAAATGTGTATGGTGTATAAGACAGGAGGTAAAAACTAAATCCGCTGAGAATCGAACCCAGGAGTCCCACTTGCCGGGCGGGCACTCTGACCACTGAGCTACAGAAACGGTGAATTACTATTGGTCTTATTTGTAGTTTGTAGACGTATTTTCTTCACTGCCAAGTTTGTTCTTCAAATGCATAACGGGCGCACCGATAATAAATGAGCGAAATGCCATCCAGTGGTCGACACACATGAACAAGGTTGTCCGTCATCAAGCAAGGAATACATTACTGCGGATTGACATGGAAGTTGCAACGACTGTTTTTGGTGCGAGGTGTATTTTTTAAAATGTACGTAAAAGGTTGTATTCTTAACTGTAGATGCACACGAGGCAAACATGTCTTCATGTCATGTCATGTCATGTATGTCATGTCAACAGCGTATTGTTTTGATGTAGGTAAATTTAGTTTCAAGTCAATCCATCCTTAGGTTGTACAAATATGGAATCAAATGATTGAAAATAGAAAAATTCAGAAGATATATTTTGAGAGTAACATTAATTCTTTTACAAAGAAAAATGTCTGGCTTCTCACGATGAGGTAACATTTTATTAATAGTTGAAACACTACGGTAAAATGTTTAACAGGTAAAAAAAAAAAAAAAAAAAAAAAAACACGGGATATTTTAATTAGACAAGCTAAGCGATGTTTGTACTGGCAGAGAGTTGTATCATTCAACTGCCGTTCCATAACTTCCATTGTATTCTGACGTCAATTTGTTGTTAAAAAAGACAATAAAAGAATTTGCACAAGGTTGAAACGGCATCGTTAAGGGACATTGAACACTAATGACTAATGAGGTTTTGCGAGCCGTTAGGTTGGCAGTACTGCTTTCAGTGCTAGGGGATTTCAATAATTACGATTTCGCGTAGTTACATTCAGTCTAATTTCCTATGTAGGAGTTCACACGACTGGTGAAGAATACAAACCATATGGAACCGAGGACGTAGATTCCAATTCCTCATAAAGCAAGTAAGTAGGATAAGGTAAGGTTTATGTATTTTTCACGCATCGTGTGAATTAGCATAACTACTGTGTATGATGAATAAAACAACAAACCACAACTGAACTACATGATGATGCATATCCATTTCCAAGAAAACCTTCTATATTACACTGCAATATAGAAAGACATATAGCATAATATGTGTTTAAATGTTTTAAAATGATTACTGATAAGTAGCAATTAAGGTAAACCTTATATGTTAAATATATGTAATTAATTAGGTTAGGTAGCTATTGGGGTGGGCACCACGGATCAATTTTGCCATTTGTGGATCTCGGGATGTCAAGTGACACATACATTTAAAAAATTGCTTGAAACATTTTTAGCTCGATCTGTTAGATAATAATTTTCCATAGGAAACCTTCTCAGGGATAATTCATACCCCTCTTCAGGTGGGGTATTGTGGTACTTGGAATAGTTGGAAAAGAATGTCCGAAGGCTGAATTGGTATCATTTAATCCTAGCATTCACTGACATTGAGGTGGAGGAAAGCCTCGAGAAAACATTTAGTATTGTCTGTAGCGGTTATCGAACCTACGACCTCCCGAGTTAGATTCTTGTGTGCTAGCATCTCGATCGACGAAACTTTTTGAATGTATAAGATGGAATATGGGTAGTAACTAAGGGCATTGATTCACAAATACAGCATTTGCAGTAATTTCCATTTGACACGTTTAATTTAAATTAGTAATGTCAATACCATAGCAAATGGCGGTACTTTATCTTGGTAGAATTCTAAATGAGTTGTGGCATATAAGGTGACATTTCTGAAAAATAAATAATACATATAGCATAGCTAGTAATACGCAAATCTAACCTGAAAAAGTACGCATGCATTTCGTCTTGATTAAATATTTAATTCCAGGTTATATGGAAAAAAACATTGAAAACTCTCTGGAAATTGTTATTAAAAATCAAATGTTTTCAAAATGTTGAGGTTTGTTATTTCCTTTATTACGGATTCTTATTTACGCAACCACATCGACGCATCGTTGTTTTTCTATAGCTTATTGGATGAAATTCTAGTTTTTTGTTGAATCTTTTTGTGTGTGATACGTGTAATTGTGTAATATCAATAGGACTGGGATGAACACATCATGTTTGTTCTATGGTTGTCATACGGTAAGGTGTAAACAGAGATCACACAATAGCAAGTGGGCTTTGGTTTCAACGAAGGGTGGGAAGTAAAGAGCAAACATCTTAGACAGAAAATACCGTGACAGTGAGGAATTAAACAGATACTATCAAGATATGTACCAGAGACTTCTATGTCTATTGTCTACACGGGACACCGAATCTGAGACACCCTCTCAGAAAAAATATTTAAATCATACTCGAAATAAAATATGAAGGTTTAGGTGAAGCTTGCGATTCACAAAAACCTAAACCGCTGGTTGTTGAAGGTTACGGTTGCGGTTTTCTGTTCAGCCCTGATTTGGTATTTTATTAAGCTTTTGTCTACCTGGCCAGGTGCCCGCGTTTACTATTAAATACATATTTATGTTTAAAAAAAAAATCATTTGGAAAAAGTAAGTAAAAATCAAGAAACATTGGCACCATTAAAATTATCAACACAAACTCAGCGAAGTGCAGCACTCTATGTAGGTAAGTAGGCTGCGTCAGCGGTTGGATGTGGTCACCGGAATCGTGTTCCCGAACGTTACGGTAACGATAATGATTGGGGGTACACGATACAGCACCGTCCTCGCTCCAGGCTGAGAGGTTATGTTATACACCGACGCACTTTACGCATCTGCCGCCGCCACGTGCGTGCGTGCGTGCGCTGCCCACGTGGCCAACGGGTGCGACCTTGGGAGACTCCTATATTTAGTCGTGTGACCCCTGCGGGTCCAGTGACCTTGCCCGCTACTCAGGAAGATCAGGGGATGACCCCAACTTCCGATATTGTGAAACATCATCCCACGTTTGGTGCAGCCTTCACATCTGCTTGGGATATATTACCTAATAGATTGCAGCGACAATATATTGCTTTTTTGAATTATTGTGTGCGCCGATGCGGGAGCTACCAAAGTGGTTGTATCAATTCCATAATCAGTCTTGTTTTAAAATTGGGATGGGCCTAACCTCCATATACGGGTAATTTATCGAAATAGCTGTAAGTTGCCAATATTTTATACCTGTGGGGTTTTATCGTATTTGTTGTATAAATCATTATGTTCATAGCTTTGCTGAGTATGTGATAAGTATAGCTTTTAGTGCACGAAGAACTTCTAGTTTAACCACCGGTACGCTGCATTCAAAGATTTCTGAGTTCTTCATTTCATTGCGAAAAACTCGATTTTAAAATTGGATTTATATTGACTGAAAAGTCTTGTAATCATGGAGTGTAACACATCAATTGGGTTTTCATAACGTTCGATACGCAATATGCAAAGAACATGAGAAGACGCTATGAAATGTCGCTAAAATAGTCAGTTGCAACAGACGTGGCGTATACAGGGGAATTAGCTAAGGGGGAATCATTCTCCCCCCTCTCAGAATCCCAGCTTGAATGAGTGTCAACAATGAATGACATATCATTCCTCATTTTAACGATGTTCATTTAAAAATAATGTAATGCAAATAACTATCAAAATACAACAAGCTCAGTACTATATTAAATTGAAATTCTAACGACATAAAAGTGCGACACAACCAAATACCAACGATGAACTCAAAGAATCTGGTGAAGATGTTCCATTCAGCAGACAGACAACCTGTAAGTATATAGTCCTAATCGTGTAAAAATGCTAATTTTTTTCCGTGGGACGTTATGTACGTCTCTAAGATAACGATATGTTGATAGTATTTGTATAGAGGGACGGAATTGTCAATGGCTGTTTTAGCAATTAATGCCAATATTCCAATCCTTAAAAAATCTTGAGCCGAGATTGCCGGTGGCTGCATAGCGATACTCGCACCGGTACCATCCCGAATTAGTTTCGTGTGTCTCTACTCCATAATATGGGTTTTGCATAATAAACCCTCCCAAGCACGAGCGTCAGCATCCTAGTCTGGTGCTAAATAAAGCTCCGCACCTGACTAAGACTAG
Organism: Isoperla grammatica; assembly: GCA_945910005.1. Classification (NCBI taxonomy): domain Eukaryota; kingdom Metazoa; phylum Arthropoda; class Insecta; order Plecoptera; family Perlodidae; genus Isoperla; species Isoperla grammatica. The sequence goes on along the minus strand of OX246738.1, from coordinate 15,450,431 downwards.
ACCCACCTCGACATCCCCGGGGCCGAACGCGCATGGCTACCGAACTGTATGTACGCTCCAAGGTCTCAAATCACCATTTGATTTAAGTAAAATCTGTTCGAATGTGGCATGTATCGTCATGCACGCAAAGTAGCTGCGGCACGCATAGACCATCCACGCAACCTACAAAGAACCTGGCCCATACATGGTTTCCCACGTTTTTACCGACTTCTTCAGCAGCCAGATACAGGTAGGTGGGGTATATGGGCCATGCTTGCCACGCAACCATAGCAGGTGCTTCTGCAGGTGCGGAGGGACGCAGGTACTCAATGGGCAAACTTTCATTGAGTTTCGGCGAAAAGGCGCGAATAGTGAATGAAACAGCCTTAGGAGTCTGTCTGGTCTATGTTCCAGACATAGTTGGTTTATGCTAATACAAAAAAAAAATCAAGTGTGCCATACCACGAAAACATTATTTTAGGTAATATTCAAATCATGTTCTATGGGTTTGATTGTAAAAATTCATTAACATATTCGATAATTTGGGTTTACGCTTTTTATTCATTACACATTGAGATTCGAGGGCTTGTTCTGAAATCAGACGAAATGCTACAACATACAGAAAATTATACGCAGTCACGATAACAATCACTGTGCTAAAATATATCAAAAGTGTACCTACTCTAGCTAAGTATAGCACATTACTACAAGGTCGCAGTAGACATAACAATTTACATTTAGAAATATAAGGAGGATCTGAGTTTCGTTGGAGTATGCTACATTAAAGATTTTTAGAATTTACTTAGAAGTACCGTTTTGCTTAACGTTACCAGTCACTAGTCAGTCTTACAATAAATTAATACTGATCGAGTCATTACGAAGCGTAAGCAGATTAAAAATTTCGTCTATAGCGTTTGGTAACATATCTATCTGGGCATGTTAAACACAAACTGTCAAATAATGTTCTGATACAAAATGCAAATCATAGCTGAGCCACATTGCTTATATCTTGCTAATTTTGTTTGATTAATCTTCGTCTTAAACTAAATCAATGAAGTTCATAACTTATTTTTAAGTGTCCTAAACAATTATTACGCTGGTAAATCATGGGTATAATTATAGAGTATTTTATGTGTGTAACTTGCAGTTGTATCAGGTTTGGTATAAGCCTCAACATTATGCCCCCCACCCCCCTCCCTCTTCCACTCAAATGCACACTTTGTGAGCTATAAACCTTCCAGTTTATTGACGTATAGAGTACCCTCATAATCAGAGCTAGGACCATAATGAGCTACAATATGACACATAATATGACCTGACAACATATATACGATCGTAAAACAAGAAAATACGACCCAATAATTCTTTAGTCTTTTAAATATTCAGTGTATACAGTTAAATTTACATTAATTTGTTATACACACTAATATGCTTAATTTACACTAACTTCTGATGGAAATTCACTGGTGCCTCCATGCATGGTTCACAACTCATTCCCGAAATGAAAAGTGCTTTGCCATTTGTGTGGCCTACTGTCAGAAGCCCTACGGTCTTACCACTCTATATATAAAAGAATATAGATACTTCGGCCAGAGAACAGAACGAGAATAATAATATCATATATACATTTATATTACCGATAGAACTGATATTTTAACATCAGAAACTCCCGAGTCGTGCGCATGATGTACTTTGGACGAGAAAAGTGACGCCAAAAAAATGATTTCATATAAATCTCGACATAACACGTCTTGTATTGTATTCTTATCCAAATCAAATCTACGCTTATTGCGCATCACACACTAGAGCTAAAATAAAAGTTTTCATTATAAAACGAACGTTGTTAGCCACCTTCATGCTTTTAAACGTTTATTCTAAAAGGAAAACCGTGCGTTTAGCATTAATTATACATCTCCACAACATAACACACAACATAATACATCCAACACAATAACTTATACACACGTACGTATACCAACACTGAATACCTTGACTAATGCCTTTGTATCATCGACTGTTAATATTCTCTTTGTCATGATATCTTTATATTATAAAGATAATACTGTGCCCTTGGGGCCATGTAGCTGTATAAGTTAGTGTATCAATCAGCATATTGCGGTGGCAAGACGGCGAGCCCAACCACAACCAATCATTTCCCATTAAAGAATCAATCCGGCGAAGCTATGCAACAATGGAAAACATTTCTGGTGCAGACATCAGACTGTTCGTGTGTGCAACGCTCGAACAGAGTTCATCATGTTCAAATCAGAAGATCAACACTGCAGTGCTTGTCGCTGTTCCGCACTACTTAAACTATTGATTACGGCGGAAATGATAAGAAAACGTTAAGCTCAAGACATTTAACGTTGAAGTACAAGTTTGAACTTTCGAGTACATCTACCAAACCACAAAATACAAAACACATCTTAACTTACATGTTAAGTCGATCAGGCGTAAAAGGAATATATTTTTTCACAAGTTCAGTTAACTTCTTTAAAATTGAAACACGCGTTGATGGACAACAACTTGCGTAACTCTGTAGTCTGTAACTTTCACATTTTCACAGCGCAAAGCCACAGAGTTCAATCAGATCATGCTATATTGACCGGGGAACTTGGTGCACACCCCCGTGTATGTGAGGTATATGAACACAATTGCTATCATTACATAAAGAACCATTACATTACATCCAGGCAAGAAATTCAATTATGTTGGTTGCAAAACACGAGATGCAGCAATCATGAGGCAAGAAGCAAGCTATTTTTTAGAGAATACAAGGAACATAACGAAAGAAGCTTTGTTAGTTGACCAGCGAAATAAATGGTCCAGGGCAAATACTGTATTATGATAGTGGTTCAAAGTGGATGCGTGATTGTAGCAATGTGGATTCGGAGTTTGTTTTCAAGTTGAAAACGCTTTTTCGATTCACAATGTTTATTTAACAATATGTCCATTAAACTCTATCATTCATTCATATCAAGTTGACTTCTTGGACGGTCTCCTGCTTACAAGTTTTATTAAATGGTGTGGGTCTTCGCACGAAACTACATGACAAACATGAACAAGTATGCTTGACGTTACGTGTTAAGGTTTAATGGCATAAGGGTCGAAAATTGAATTGGAAGGAGCTGGACACTTTCAAGTAGCCGGATACTTCAATCTTAAAGTATTAATTTCTATATTGTTTTCATCTACTGATTGTTATTTACTGTATTGACTCTTTATGTTATTGCAGAGTTGTACGTTTGTACTTTGTATTATAAAATTAATATTACTTTTTCGGAGATGATAACTAATTATGCCATGTCGAGAAAAAGGTTATGACTTCACTTCACACTATTTCATCAAACCGAAACGGCAGTAGGAAAATAGGAAACCAGTGCAGTAGCGATGAAAGAAATAACATCATAACTTTTCGTGTATTTTTTAAATATATGTTTGGAGTGGACCGAATGGGTGGGTAGAGAGTGTATCCCAAACATTAATCTGCGCGTGTTAGGACTCCCCCCCCCCCTCCTCCCCCCCAACACACACCGTCAAGAACCCCCTGCGCACGCACGCACGCATAAACATTGAGCAGGCTAAAACATTTCGAAAGAACAAACAATATTGCTTAGTTACACTATTCAAGCTAGTCAAGATACGTATACTTAGAATGTTGCGGTGTTGAGAGAGACTACAGTTACGTATATTAATTATATCACATGACAACTATCATAAATGGAACATTAACTATACCAGATGTTCACACCAGCCCTGAAGCGAACCGATAATAATGGTCTTACATAAACGTTCGTAGTAATGTTAGGGCACAAGTAAAATAAATGTGGAAACATATAAGATAAATACATTTAAAATATCAGTATAATTACTACTGAGAGGTGAATACTGAGAGTAGTGAATGCGTTCTCTGTTCACAAAGATTTTATTTGGGCGTCTTTTTTGTGACTAAAGACAAGAGGCACCTGTTGTGACCAGTGTGGAAAACTTACTTTATGAGACAATTAATGTTTTCCTTTATATCGTTGACAACATTTATTTTTTTCTATAATTTTATGTTATGAAAGCTGCTTATTCGAATCTCACGTCCCCTTTGTATGTCTCTGTAATATATATATATATATATATATATATATATATATATATATATATATATATATATATATATGTGTGTAGGCACGTAGACATGTAGCATTGGAATCCATCTTTATGATGACCAGAGGCAGGAGTTTATGGTATTAACGATAAACGCGATTTTCTTAGAAAATGTTTTATAACTACAGATGTGGACGTTTTAGGTACTTGTGGTGCTGGAAATGAAATTTTTTTCTCGCGAATTTCCGCGATTTTTAGGTATAGCCGCGATTTGAGCGATTCTACCCATTATTCACGAATAACGTTGGAATAAAATAAATGAATGACAAATTTGCGATTTACCGTCCAATTTTTACGTTTTTGTGTCAACAGTCACGTCACGGCCGAACGGCGTCCTCGGCAACGCACTGTAATTTGGAGACATAGATTAAGGAAACTAGTGTGAGTAGGCCTACAATAAGTGTTCACTGTTTTACATAGGCATACTCAGTGATTCACTGATTAATTAGTGTGTTTATAGTTGTGCTATGTACCTAATAAATGTACGTTGATACATATGTGTGGTCTTATTTTTAGCCTATGCATTTTCCATGGTCCCAAAGTAGCCAAAAATACAAAAGAATTAACACCGCTATAAAAACGATTTTCCCAAAATATTCAACACCAATTCACCACCTTTTTAAATCTTAAAAACGAAATATTCAAAACATTTTCACCATAAACTCCTGCCTCTGATGATGACTTTGTTAATTTAAATTTTATAAGCAGCTATTTTGTTTGTTTTAATGTAGCAAACCAAATACTCTTATTTAATTAAATGAAGTCTTTAGTTCAGAAAAATCAGAAAACTGCACCATGGCGCAAGCATTTCTCAGCTTTGTTTGGCCAATCGTCGGTGGTGATTGATTGGCAGGGTATTACTTCAGGTATCAACACAGAAAACAGGCACGCGCAAGCGCACTCGTGCTCAATCGCAACAAGGTTATTCGTAGTAGAACGGCTCTACTGATTTACATACCACCCTTTCACTGGTAAAAAAGTTTACCTGTGCCAGGGAATTGTAAGTAAAGCACGCCAAAAATTAAATAAGAAATTAAACCTGAACCCCTCTTTTTATTATTGATCAAGGCCTTTGTAATTAACTGCGTGATTTTTCAAATGGAATTCGGCAATATTATACGTAATAATAATACAAAAAACGGTAATATAATTTAGCACACAATACCGGTGCTGTTCTCTAGTGGTCAAATGTAACATTTTATATTTGCTGCAACCACCATCGAACACAAATGTATGTCACTCATGTTCATCTCGTAACATTGACTGTAAATTGGAATATATTGCATTCAAAGGTATTGTCAAAAGCAATAATCTAAAACAAACAAAAAAACAAAAGAAGTAGTATTTTTAGTCTACCAATTCAATTACAATAATTTCAGTGAGGGACATTTATACAATTTATTATGTGCTTCGTTGCTATGATGGCGCCAAAGTTACCGTTTAGATCTTCTCCAGTATCATATTATAGATAGATTTAAGTCAAGCTCCAAAGTTAAAAAACCTCATCCCGAACCGGGAATCGAACCCTGGATTTCTGCCTTGGAAGGAGGAATAAACCCATTAGACTAACGAGCTACACACATTATAATAACGTTATCGTGTCGAGAAATTTAATTGCTGACTTGCAAAAGACGGAATGCTGACACGGTAACACGTGAGACTCTAATTCGAGAGGTCGCGGTTTGATTCCGGCCACCGACAATCCTGGATGAAGTTTTTCCGAGGTTATCCAGTGTTATTGAATGCTGGGACTGAGTCCTAGCCCTGGTGGGACATTCCTTTACAACTATCCAAACTACTTCTGTTGTTCATGTAATTAGTCAATGAAGAGGGACATTTAAGATACAACTGGTGCGCACCCCATACAGCGGGGATTCATTAACTGATCACGTTTACATCTAAGAACAATCTTATTTTGGTGTTGAAATCAATGAACCGAAACAAACATTGGCATTGGAAGATGTAATAAATGTTCTATAAAAACAAAAACCTCTTACGGAAATCAATTTATTACTGATACTGGTTTTATACGCTTTGTTCGTAAGTCTTGATCGCCTTGCAAAAAAAAGACATGCATGCGCCTAGCATAGGCTACATATCAAATACGTTTAGCTGCATTAATATTAATAAGAAACTTAGAAGAACAGGTGTGTGATTAATGAGAAAACGTTATTGGACTATACAATGTTTTGTGTTTGTATTGGACTATGCACTGAAAATAACACTTTTGACAATGAACAGTGTACAGTCCAATAACCTTATCTTATTAGCTACGTTAATATGTACATAAACAGTATTGTTTCTTTAGTGCACAATTACATAAAACATGGTACTTTACTTTGGATACCAAACAAAAACCTAGGCTCGCGTGAAGTCGTTCATCCGAGCACGGAGCGCTCCTATCGGCGCCGCGTGCAACTTTGCCCTCATCCACAGTATCGTAAATATGAGGTCGTGATGCTCCTGCGTCCTGCACAGTTGCTGAGAGATTGATGACATTGCCTCGATACAGACGATATTGATAGAGGCACGTGGAAATATTAGATCCTTGATTTTTATTTTCAGGATTTTTTTTTTGAATAATCCTGCAAAAACACGAGGTCTGATTATAATTGCAATAAGCTTTGAATCCTTTTAGATGTTTGCAAAAACCCAAAATAGAATGATGATGTTACCCAATAATTTAAGTTGTCACTGCCGTTATGGTATCCTGATTGACTTTTGCAATGTGTTATGGAAAAATATTTAAAATCACATCAACACTCATAACGATGAACACGAACTCCTGGTTATAATATATTTTGTGTAAATATTTTTCCGGAACACAGTTTGTCACGTGGAGACAAATTTTAGGTAAACGTTCGTCACCATCAGCTGAGATTTTTCACGATCTTTGGAAAAAAGGGGCTTGTAAACTCTATTTTAAGTTTGTATACGATATTAATTAATTATCACCTAATCTTGTTTTTCATTTAAGTATTTGATCAATCCTGTATTGCACTGTGTGTGTGTCAGCCTCACTTCTATAAACTGTAACTGTTTGTACGAAACTATATCTCAGACGGGCACCTGTTATTGATGGGAACTAGGGTGGAATTGTTCACTTGCGTTGGTGACCATTCAGACATGCGGCCACGTACTCGCCTGTGTCTGGGTCTAGATAGTAGTAATCTTTGCTAGTACGTAGGACTTTTCGGATCATTTCTTTCCTTTGACTAATTTTCCGCCACCGCTCTCGTCTTGATTTGCCATGAGTTAAATGTGCTTATTCCAATTAATGTTTAAATACAAATTATAGTTACACGCGTTAGAAGTACAGATTTTACGGGAAAATATATTTCGAAATCTTGAGCGGATGGTTGGCTGCGATATCAAAGTTTATACAATTATTACGTAGACCAATTATCATTCTGTAATGTCCACGCGAATGAAGCATTGCAGAACATGGCCGCATGCCTCGGTATTAAAACGTGCTGATTTTTATCAAAGATTTCTAAAAAATCATCGTAATTTTCAACCTTTTCGATATTTTAAAACACTGATTGTGATGAAACTATTGCAGGGTTAAGAGTTCAAAACGAATTGATTGATCTGGAAACAGTAAAGATTTCTCATGTTGTCGTCAGGCGTGGAACAGAAATATTCTTGTGGGTGAAAGTTTCCAAGGTTGCAAATTGGAGCACACAATTCATTCAAGAGTAGGAGAAGCTCGCTGTTACGCTATGTCTACTTTCACAGTATCGACCAACCACAATTAGTCTTTGATTTCAAGATGGCGTCCGCAGAGCAATGGTAACTTATAGGCGTGCAACGTTTTATAAGTGTTTGCTATTGCCTGTAGGCCATGACTACCACAATAAAGCGCCTATGTTTTCAGGTCCGTTATGCAATACCATTTATGATCTACTTGTTTGTTTTGTAAACATTCACGTACTGAAATGATATCCATTATATTCTAGAGATCAACTCACAGATAAGACAGTTGCAATACACAACGTGGGGCCAAGAGTACTAAGATCACCAAGTATTCCACTCGGCGCTCGGCATTGTAACGTGTGGAAATATTACTGACACATTGGCGCTATGTTACAGCTTAAAAGAAACCGCGTAAACCAAAGGTTTATAGTAAAATCTTAAGAACGCTACATTGTGCATGCTATTAAAAAAGTGTCTACACTAAGTAACCAATTGTAAGAACTAAATTCTGGAGTATGGTAAAAACATTTCAAATACTGCATTCATTACGATTACGGCTGTGTTAGGAAAACCAATTGATATTAATATTTGGCTTCCAAAATAATAATCGTTTGGTTTAAAAGCTCTCATGTTTTAATCCAGTGTTGTTCTTAGAAAGCTAACTGCTGTTTAGTGGTTATTAACCACTTTTTCAAAATTGTGTATCGTTATCATGTTATTAATAAAAACACGTTAATTCTGCGCGCTTCTAATAACGTAACTATCCCTCCTCGTTTATCACTAACTGGTTTATATAGCGGTTGTGAGAGTTGACTGTTCTATCCTAGGTTAGCCATGTAAACATTCATTCGCAAATGTTCTAACACCAATGGATACTCGCCAGTTTACTTTAGTTTCAATTAAGGTTTCCATAAAATTGTTTTCACTAAGTATTAATTAACTAAAATAATATACAGACAATCGGGACTCTTCACCACAGCTGGATAGAAAAAAGTTTCAGTATATTATTATTATTATTATTATTATTATTATTATTATTGGTTGTTTAACGACTTATCGACAAGTATGATCATATGACGTCGACAGGTGTTTACAAGTAGGATCTAAAGGGGAAAAGGGGGAATGGGGAGGACACGGACACACTTCGTCAGGCTTTTCCACCTCGACTTATCCGGTTAGGGATGGCTCTACCAAAAGCATACGCTTCCGCCGGCATAGTTCTCGGGATCAGCAAAGCACACTAACCTGCGCACTACGATAAGGTAGGAAAAGTATCAAGATATAATAATTGAGAATAAACATACAAATACATATTTTTTAACCAAGGTCTTCACACATCATTGTATGAGTGGGAAGACGGCTAGTATACAGAATGCCACTAGTAGGTGGGCACTCTCTCCATGGTCTTCTACAAGCTTTACAATCTATCAGACTAATATTTACAAAAACAAATTACCAACATATCTGTACCTATACAGCAGGCTAATTTTTTCAAGCCATTACTCTTGGCTATCAGCTCCGTAATGTATTGTGGTGGAGTAATTTCCATATTTTGGCACAGATGCTCCCTAATAGCGAATCGATTATAACGCGTGCTAAACGAATAGCTATGGAAATCGTGCAGCGAATCTGTCATACCCCCTCCCCCTCCCCTCCCCCCCCTGTTACCGGTGGCACACACATAAAACGATTACTTTATTACGACTGTACGTGCGAAATCGCGTTCACACTTAATTTACGAACATGTTGAACGAACTTATTTCATGCTATGTCAAAACAAAAGACCGCCAATGAAGTTCATATTCCCATATAGCTCGTGTTGACGGCCAGTCTACGCCTCTCAGAGCATAATATTACAGTAATTGTCGAATCACTGCTATCTCACATAGTAATTACAAGTGAACAATGCCTAGTGTAACTTTTATGATGTGTGCAACGCTGTTGTCAATATAATACCAGGCCTGCAGTTCAACAGTGGCATGCAGCAACTATTAACATACCTCACATACAGTATATCACAGTTTGTAATAGTGGCGATGTTAAATCGGTTGGTTTCGTTTCCATCTAAATCAGCTGGACAGTGCTGTCTATGTGGCAGTGTAACATGCTGCCTATTATGTGACAGTCTAACACACGCAACAGATGGTATTAGCAAAGATTACAAACTAGGGCCTAGTTTGTAATCTATTGGTATTAGTATCGTATAGACGATTGATTCAAAAGTATTACTTGAAAACAGGTAAATTAAAATGTCCCAGATAAAAAAGTCATTGGTAAACTGCTGCTTGTTTGGCTAAAAAATACTATAGTAACAAAGAAGTACTATAATATTAAATAAGGGAAAATACGGATACTAGTACAGATAGAATGAACATGTTAGGGAGAAATAGATCCAACAACAAATCAAAGATTAAGATTACTTACAAAAACAAATCGTGCATGTTACAGGCCAACAGACAATAACAATGCAAACATGAAGCTGCAAATAAATTACCATTGGTGCTCAAATTAAACATAATATCATAATTTTTATGTTTTTTATTTTGTGTGCAAATTTCAGTAGGTATAACCAAGGAAGGGGTGTTTCAGCTACCCGTTCGTAAAGTAGACTGGAAACAACTGACATGCGCTCCTCTATTGTTTGAACTCTAGACATCATTATAGCCTTCTTACTAAACTACCTGAACCGACTGGTTTTACTAAAATCCCTGTGATTATATAGCGAACCACCCTTAAGAGCCACGCCCCTGTAACGTCTTCGAGACCGTCGTCTGCTGACCGTGGGTTCGAGGCGTAACCGACGGGAGTTGGGTTGGAGTCACGGTAGCTCTCGCTATCACAGATAAGGTTGAACATTTGAGAAGGCTTCTTGACATATTTGAATTTTAGAATATTTTTGGCAACCATTTTGACGATGTCATTACCACTGACTTGCTGATTTCTATATTTTTAAAAGATTTACAATTAAAATTAAACGTATGTGTAAAACTTACCCTCAAGTGAACTGCTGGTGCGTCCGGAAGTGAAATGCGTCTGATTATTCCAAACACTATAGGCCTAAGGAGGCACGTTCTCTCCGCTACGCACTTCTATCTACTTCAGAAAACTTAAGCCTAGGACGACGTCAAGTATTTATGCCATTACACAGAAATGCACAATATTCGGCATCTGCGTGATTCCATCCGTTTATTATTTGAGGACTTTGTACAACTGTTACCGAAGAACGTAAAACCCTCAAGTTACTCCCCTGCTACAATCAGTCCCTTGTTCCAAAAGTCCAAGATGCCAACAATTCCGACGAAGCAACAACAAATCAACAACAACGGAGTCCACAACATTACGCGATACAGATAGGCAAACAAATTGAGATTGAATCACCTCCAGACACTCTTTATCCTCATCACGCACACATCGGCTGATTCTGCTTTCCATACTCCTCTACTTCCAAGTCATTCCAACTTGTTCAGTAAACTCAAGTTGGTTTGCATCTTGGCTACGTACCACGTGCTTCTCGTAAAACAAATGTTCCTTTTCGTCAATGGTTTATTTATTGTTGGTAGGTATGGAACAATTGAGTAAAATGCATTTCCAACACCTGGTTCAGTTACATATTTTGCACAAAGTCTCAGCCATCCATGCGAGTAGCGCAAATACGTTTAGGATGGTAAAGTGGTGGTGGTGTTGGGGGGGGGGGGGGGGTGGGGGTGGGGGTGGGGAGGGGGGGGGGAGGGAACATAATCTAAAACAACTTTCAAAATCATCATATATAGATTGAATATGACATGAAAAACTTAGTTTCATAGTTTCATGTCTGCCTATAGATTATATTTAATTGTGTTAGAGTTTAAACGGCATACATATTTAATAGCCCATGTCACAAAGATCACATTTTGAGAAACTTATACTGCACTGTCAATTGTTCACTTAAACCTTTGACACGTTGCAGGCTAATATATCTTTAGCCAACGGTTTAGCCGCGGTCGCTTAGCCGGTTCCCATACAAGCATTGAAGTTAAGCAACCTCGGGCTAGGTCAGGAGGTGGATGGGTGACCACTCTCCTCTGAAACACTAGTTACCGTTGGTTAGAGCATATTGGAGGGTTCGAAAGCTTGTGTAACAGCTTCGTTCTTCTCGTCAACTGCTCGGCAGTCCAGGTTAGTGGAGGAACCTATATGACTGGTCAAAGTTACACCGTCCTTTCGGATGGGACGTAAAGCCGATGGTCCCCTTGGTACTTTTTGATAGGAGTAGGCTACGTGCTGGTACCAGGCTTCCCCTCCTCCCGTCCTCATTATCATTCATCAATCATCACTCATCAGGCTAAAGAGGGAATTGTGCCCTACACTGGCCTTAATTACAATAAAATAAAATAAAATAAAATAAAAACAATATGTCTTTAGGTACACCATACTATGGCAGTGCCGAATGTTCCGAATATATTTATTTTGTAATATTCAGTTTTTTATGTGTTTGGTTAGTTATTGACTTGAGGCTAATACTTAGGCATTTCTATGGTAAGGTTAAAGTATAATGTTATTGAAGTGTGTCCTTGCGGCAAAGTGGTTTTTCTGCATTAATCTAGAAATTAAAAATAAAGATAAAAGGATTGAAAAAAAAAGTTCAACAAAATCATTACCATCTTAACTTATGTATCCTTTTAGAATAACACTTTTAAAATAAAAAGTGAGTCCTAACAGGGTAAAACATTCTTTTATTGTGGTTTTACTTTTTTTAACTAACATTTTGGCTTTTGTAATCGTCCAATCATAGCAAGAAATGTCCTAAGGACAAGTACTTGGTTGGTTGTTGCCTTAATAATGATTTGGAATAATGCCTTGTAAATTTGGTCGAACAGCATTAATATGTACCCCTCTCCTATGTGGCAAGGTCCGTAAATCCCCAGGCGGAGACTCGGGTTTTCAGAACATCCGCCAGGGGACTGACAGACCTTGCTATGACGGTAGAGCATAATGCCGGACTCAATAAAAAAAATTTACTCAGTTCATGTGTGTTTCATGTATTGTTAAAGTAAACATGAACTAATGTGGCATTACAGTGGCTTATTCGTGATGCTACACACAAGATCTAGATGTAACGGTGTGTGCGTCCGTACCCTTTCTGCTCTTCTAACAAGTTTTCTTCTCCAGCAATCGCCAATTAGTATCTCCATGAACAAATCATTAATCATTTTTATATTTTGGCCCAAAAGTCTGTTTTAATAGCCATCATCATCAGTCTCAACTGAACGCAGCAGTGACTTGCTGCATTCCTGGACCATGGCTTGACGGCGAGGCCCAACGGAGCGCAGCCTCCGTCGGGATCCAGAGGCAGTGATCAGAATACAAGAGCATCTCGAAGGCAGTGAAGGCGTGGTAGCTTGCAGCGGTTCACCTTGGCCCGCGGGTCACAGCCATTGGCAACAGCTCCACATCAAAAACATCGACTACAAAACAGAAGTACTTCGTTCAAAAACTTTACAATTTACATAAATACATAAAATAATATAATTACTACAATTTTAAAATTTGGGTCCGAATGCGATGTGTAATTTTTGTATGGCGCAATTAGCTTTTGGAAAAAGTAGACCTAAATCACGATTGCATCTTTGTATTCTATAGTCTATGGCTTTGAGTGAGGTCTATCTAAATGATGATACAGTGGAGAACGGTTGTTTTAATGGTATTTATCACTTCGAGTATGTATTTGTATTTGAATTTTATTTTCACACAAACCAATATTTGTTGTGTGATTGAATTCCATATTATTCGCGAATCTGAGAGCTTCAATTTATGAAAATTTAAGAAAATTATATTTAAATATTAATCTCTTAAATAGAACTTGCTAACAGTAACTCCGCTAACTCGTACAAAAGTACTTTTAAGAAACGTGGTAGTAAGGAGGTTTTATAAATCTAATTGTCTTCTTTTCAAATTTACCCATCTATAGTTATTTCTTCTTTAGATAAGGCGCACTGTTCCATATCCTCAGCTAACGTGGTATTCTCGCACTCATCGCAACAAATTACAAAACCCGATCAACCGTATGATAACTATAGTTTCTAAAGGGTGCAGATCTACATGCTGCATGAGTATCTCTCAAGGGACTAACCACAATCATATTAAAGGACATTTCAAGAGTTGGGAGGAAAAACCAAGGTCCTAAACACTAATCATTATAAGCCTAAACAAAAGTTAAGGTCAGGACTGCATGTGGAGGGAATTGAACCATCTCGTCTATGATATACCTTCTGTTCTCTCAGTCGGTTAACTCTGTCGGAGTCATTTCACACATTATTAACATAGAGAAGTTCAAGCCACACATAAGGCGCCTACATATCATGTCATTCGAAACTAAAATAATGCTTTTTTGTAGGTGCATTCCTCTCTTGCCAATAGATGATTTTCAGAATTGATCTAGAAAGCCGTGATTTACTCTATCTAAGCATGGATTTATAATAGTAATGATCTAAGCATGGATTTATAATAGTATCTAAGGGTCCTTATAGTTGTCATTGAAGATAGATAGAGAGCCGTGATTAGCTCTATCTAAGGGTCCTCGATCAATTCTGAAAATTGTCTACTGAGGATGGCTCAGCGGTAAAACGTATGACTATAAATTCGAGAAATTGATGATTCAATACCTGTCACCGGCTATCCTGACAGTCTTTTCAATGTTTTTCTGTGACAAGGTGAATGGCGGGATTGAGTCGTACCAAATATTACTGAGTAACCGTTGGTCGTATTAACAACTTAGTATAGTGGCTGTTTACCAGAAGTTAACGTAGAAGGTGTAAGGATCGATTCCCGTTTCAGGCTGGGGTTTTTTAACTTTTGAAATTGACTCAATATAATATCTCTATGGGACTGGTGCAAAGTCGTTCCACAGCAAACTTGGTTGCTGACTTCATGAATGAGTAAGTATTGGCCAACCAAATGTCAGTATTTTTAAAAGCGTGCACCCGCTGAATGCCTCATACTCAATCCAATCCAATGTCCATAAAATACCACAATTTTATAAAAACGTGTTACAATTATTCAATACAATTATATAAGACAATTTTACTCAAATTCTAACAGGGCAATGCCAGTTGCCAACTACGTTTTAACATTTTTACATATTTCGTCTGAAAAGTTTGCAAATTTGTCATTAATTTTACCTTATCCGGTAACATACAACAGTGGAATAACATTATTTTGACTTCAGATTGTGTTATACTTATATTAAATAGCACCCAGGAAGATCCCATTGGCTAAATAATATTATAATACCATTTTCCTAAACGATGTTGAAATTTTATTACTATCGTAGAATTTGGTTTTTAATTAGGTAACTGATAATAGTTGTGCGTAGATGTTTTGTGCTGGCAAACGCACCAATTCGAGGCTCTTGTGCGACACCGCAATTCTGGCTTACGAAAAAAGATTCCTTTTCACAGGTCTGTTATTATTGGGGTAACAATTGCTAAACTGGATAATGAGTGACAGTCTGAGTGAAGAAATGTAACCATGAGCTTAAATCTTAAAATCCTGAATAGTTTAATAGAATATACTGTTCAGGTCTGGTATAAAACATTTACATCATACAAATGTTTACGTGCCATACAGGCAAATGTCCTAAATAGTATACGTATATACAATGTACAACAATTTTTTATATTTTATACCTATCACTATATTTGCAGTGAGGTTTCGTTCAAATGACAATATTGCATTAAAGTTTTTAAAATATTTCCATAGGCCTACACATGCTGCACTTGTTAGGGGGCAATAATAAATGCCCACAAGTTCATATGAAACATGTTTTGTTTTCTTAGTATAATACAAAAATGGCCCACGCCAATCGGTTTCCTAATTGCCAGTTATTTTATATTTAAGATATATTTCAAAACTAACCATTCCAAATCTTACAATGTTAAGTCGGATATTTTTATACCCAAAGTTCAAATAACAACACTCATGAGTAGATCTCTTGGGCTGAATTGTCACATGTTCTAGCATTAATATGAACACGACATGCTGTACGTTTATTGAGTTTAAAAAATCAGTTTTATCGGTCACATAAATGTCACATATTCTGGTTGCGTAGTCGTATATTTCGTCATATTTTTGGTGATATTGTCACATTTCACAAGAATAATCTATAATCGTGTCTCACTTGATCCAAGCTACAGTAAAAACTGTAATTATCTATTTTTTAAAGGTCAGATATTTTCATTCTCTAGCCGAAGCATAGGACAGGTTATAATAGATGACGAGTGGTCGACCCCAGAGTCTGGAAATAGTTTAATCTGCAACTGTTATCAGATAAGCATTATTTGGATTATACTATCCTGCTTTATGTTATATTTATAACTTTTGATGTCATATCACTATCATATCATGGGATAATAGTATGGTGTTGTGAATGAGAACTATTTTCGTTAGTGGTAGAGAAGATATTATCGCAATTACATATTCTACATTATTCAAGGCGTATGTGTCTTCGTTTGGAGATTGTAACCACGAGTGTAATTGGCAAAACAGCTAGACAAAACTATTTGTGTTACTTGTTTCAACTCTGCGACACACAATTTAAATTGCTTTTAACTTTTTACAATTGCAAGTATTTCCTTTGTTTGTTTCTACACAATTAAATTATATGGAATCGCGTTACATTCTTGTCATTATAATATGCCAATTGTAATTTTCTTTTATGATCTCATTAATTAATTAGACAAGTAAGCCTATCCAGTTTGTATTGGACATTTAAAATGGGTTCGTCACTTTGACTTTTATTACGAGCGCGCTTACATAATTCCTATACACTTACGTTACTCTGATTAGTGCTTCGTCGTTTTCCTTGTCCTAGCTTCTCAAACCTTAAGAGTTAGGTTCACGATTATTTTAATCATATAGTACATGAATACTTTTTGGGTACAAGTTTAAGACCGACATTGTAGTATAATATGCAAGTGATGCAACAGATAATCCAGGGTATGTATTGCATTCTAAATATCTAGAAAATAAGACTGTAGAAAAGAGGAAGAAACGTTGAGCTAAACACAAACATAATAACTAATAAAACTTGTTGCGTACTTCATTTCAATATCAGTAAAAATAAATATCTTCATTTAGCAAACCCAGGTACGTAATTCAAGATTTTATAAAGTAAATCGTTTAATTTCTATTAAGACACTAATTTGCACATTTTTCTTTCCCGCGTATATGAAATGCTGTATTACGTCATCGCGAAGTACATAACGCTGTACTACACATCTGTTGAAAAACAAAGGAATTCATTGTTGCCAATCGCTCGACAAAATCCACGTTAAAATCATTATTTTATGGATTTCTACTTGTCGTTGTCATTACAGTTTTTAGTATTCTTCGTCAAAGTTAGAAAATACTTTTGTCTGCTAAGTTCTTACAAGTTTAGGCCTTAGAACAAGTTTCCATATTAAAACACGAAATGAACGCATTGTGTGGTAAGGATCAAGGATATGTGTTTGGGTTGAGTAGTAGTTTCATGTGCACACCACGCTATAGCGTACAAGCCTGAAAGCAGAGGAAATCTGCAACATTCCTTGATTACAGAAAAAACGAGCTCCACAAGGCAACGCTGCCACATTAATTGAAAATACACATAACATATCTTATTGTACGTTTCTTTAATTAGTAACAACAAATCCTAAAAATTTATTTTGGGGCAATTTTCCCATCAATTTATTAAACAAAAATGGGAATGTTACTCACTTTTCTCGTATCTTCCGTCAATGACCGTACGGAAATTTTAATTTCCCACCACCCAGAATTAACTGTAAGTACCTGTACCTCCCAGGTAACATGCTTGCTCCGTCAATTCATGTAATCGTATCCTTGACTTTAATGTTAACCTTCGGCTTTGGTTGTTGAGGTGTGTTAGACAGTATGTCTGCGTAGCTTGGGACAAGACAACTAAACCACATCAGTCGAACTTGCTATTAGAGTTAGTTAAACATAAAATTCATTAGAAAGACTTTGCGACCGTTTAATCTACGCGACGACAGATTATCCTACCGAAGAGATCTACTCGAGAATCGCTTGAAAGAGCGTTTCTCCAGAGTACATATTTAAATCGTCGGCAAACACAAGTCAAGCCGTTATTAACACATGTATAAGTGGGGAGAACTAGTCAAACAGACTCACTAATGAACTTGTAAAGCTTGTGTCATAGTTACGAGCGGAAAATGTGTGTAATGTTATTTGTTGTTAGAGTCATCAACTGAAGGAGGTATTTCTCTGATTAGCCAACGCAATTTGTATTTTCTTTATACCAAATCACAATTCAACAATGGAGGTTTCGTTGCCCATTCTTACAGTTCGTCAACGATGTAAACACAAATTTTAAAGATAAGTGAAAAAATGGCTCATGAAAAAGGGTGACTATGACAATTCCTTAAAATTGTGAAATGACATAGGCCCTACAATAGTATTGATGTTCATTATTATGACTTCTTTCATCATTAATCCATTTAAGCATGCATTTTTAATGTACTGTACCGTTTATGTTCATTACCATGATTTATTTCGTTATTTATTCTGTATGTTTAAGGAACTGTTCCCACAACCAACACCTGACGACCACTATTTATATGTTTCACTAGGCATGGTCTTTCTTGTACAGCGTCTGAAAATGTGTAACATACTATGTAATGATTGACTATGTAACCACACCTGTCCCACACCTTTCCACCTATGTTACTACTTGGTAAATTTTTACATTTAAAATACAAACAAATAAGTCATAAATATAGGTAGTAATATGAGTTTTGGCAACCAACAAACAATAGATACAAAATTTGACTGGATTTATTTTTTATACAATCAATCAAAATGATGACGAATGATAATGATTTTTTTGTGGTGTACTGTAGTTTAAATGCCGTACACAAATAATGTCGTAGACGCACTATCTGGGTGACTGTTATTATTTTAGTCACAATGTGTCAAAATATGCATATACTTGGATTACTTTCTAAATGGTGTGTACACTGTACAGTGCCATCAAAAAACAGACGATGTGAACGGTAATTTCAAAGGGCAGTGGGTATCCCAGACCAATGAAAAACAAAAGCACGTTTAGTTTGAACAGCAGTTACCATTTGAAACATGTATTACAAAGCTCAAATCTCCATTTAAAGTTTTGCAATGAATCTCGATTTCAATGCGGCAAACTATTTCAATTGCATAGTTTTTAATTTTGATGAGCACGTGCCTTGTATCCCCAACCATAATTACTATGCTATATCTTTGTGTAACTTTAAACCTGTAATTCATGGTTAAATGTAAATTTGAACTTTCACCTACTCTACTGACTGGTAGCATTCAATCTTTGAATTCCAGGCTGTCAGTAACTATATGACTATTGACTAGTAATTACGTTTGGGTACATTCAAAATAGAAACTATAATTTGCAGTAGTTTTACCGTTCTGAATATTGAATGAACAACTGAACGAAAATTTGAACCCTCCTACAGAGGCTTTACGAAAAAAAACAAAAAAAACAAGGTCGCTGGCGCGACCTTGTTCCCTCGCCAGTCATTTCCGGGGCATATGTTACAAACTTATCAAATACTGACAGTGTCACTTGTTATAATTTATAAAACGACGTGAAGTAAATAAATATTTTAAAAAATTAATAGTTGAAAGAAACACATTTCGCCCTCCGAGATACCAGGGTGATGTAATATTAGCTCTAAAAGAACATCCACGAGATTAAAAATAATCTGCAGATACGATGATTCGATTACATTAATTAAAATCGTGATACACAACTCTTACAACACTATATCGACAACATTAGGATTATGATTTTATCTGTAAATGGACTTATGCCATTTACTGTAGGGCGCGATCAATTTAAAAAAAATATATATAATGGAATTGGAACGTATATAACAATAGAAGCTCATTTTCCCCAAACGTAAATAGGACCCATCATTTCTTAAAAATGAATCATATTTTAAAATATTAAAACGGTCTTCTGCTATGATTTTAAATTGCCATTTAACCAATAATAAAAACTAAAAAGTGTGATAAGATAATCATTATAAATGTTTACGCATATTGACAAAATGTAAGGATAAAATTGAATTGTACACCATTTCATTTACCGAACTACTTATAACTCCAGTCCTCCAGACAGGCTTTGTAAGTCCCTGTCTCAACTACATACTGCACTTATGGACTACTCACACTAGGAAAACGCTCTGTTTGACGCGTTGATAAACGAGCGCGTCCATATGTCCACGAACTTTCTGGCGAAAAGTTCTCAAAGCCATCGTCATTATTCAATGAAAGTGACAAAAATGTGGAAAGATTTGAGTTTTTACTGTTATAGTTATTACACTTCCTGCCATTGTTCAATAAAAGATCGATTGTCCATATAAATTATAGCTTGGATGTTTCGTTGTCATAGTTACTTCACTACAATTCAGCAATACAAAATTGTAATTTGTACCTACAATTCTCATCGGATCGCGTTGAAATTTGTATATTCGTGACCGGCTTGAAATTTACTAAACAATGGCTATCTCACATTTTGCCGCCATTAGCTATGTTTACATGGCGTATTGAGTATTGGATTGGGATTGGATTGGATTCAGATCGATGCGTTTACATGACCCGAATTTATCACGCACTCAGTTCGTTTTCAATACCAAGCGATTGCAATCTAGCGGTGTTTTTATGAACTTCTTATCTACCGCCATCTTTAATCTAGCTATCAGAAAGTGGATGCATTAGTTGGTGTAACACAGGCAGTTGTACCATAACCTTAATTTTGTTTTGTTTTTTGTCATGTTACCTCTTCACACGACCACACGTTTCGTTTAGACATTACTGCTCGATTTCTTTTTAAGTAAACACGCACAGTCCGACGTCTGAGTTTGCGGTATGACGCTTTAAACCGCGTGCTGATTGCCGTCAACTGTCACAATACACACGTACAACAACAACAACCTTGGTAAATTCGATACGATACTAGAAAGTCGTTTACATGCACAGATTCAATACAATCTCTCAATACGATCCCAGCTTTTAGGGGATTGGATTCAACCGATCCAATCCGAGTTTAAAGTGTTTACATGGAGGATTGAACAGCCGGATCGTACTCAATACCGTATTGAATCCTCCATGTAAACATGGCTATTGTGTTTGGGAATAACTTTGTAATAATAAAATTGTAACTTTGTAACTTTTCAACAGATTTGTCCACAAAACTAATGACGTTAAATCCACATCGAGGCTTGTAGATGGTCCAAATTTCAAATTGATCGGACTTTTCGTTCGACCGCTATCGCGATCAAAAAAAAAACAAACAATTTTTTTTAAACCCCGTTTAGTCACCCCTGAATAATAATTGTACGTATTATTTAGTTTTTTCTATCACACACGACTGGATTTACAATATGAATGTGTATTTTTCGTAACAATGCATAAACATTACTTCAGATTGGCCATAAAGTGTAAAACCAAAAACACACTCTAAAATTGTATGAATTTTCTGTAACACGTAGCGTCGCACAAGTACTATCTACACACGGCCTACACATGTGTTCATACTACGTGCACAAACAAAGACAAATAAATATAACACACACAAGGGTGAAGTGAACACCTTAAACGCAATATCCAACAATCACTTCATTAATGTTGATACACACTCATAGATCGTCGATTATACAAATCACATGGACAAGTCAACACGCACCCATGCACTCGCTGTGAAGACTACTGCATATGTGGACGGATTTTGTTCTCATACTGATTTTAAGAAACAACCCCCCTCACGCCACATAAATATCGGAAACCATAACGGCCACGGCCAGGCACAAATTCTGTGACACTTTCCAGATGAAATTTGATCCTTACAGTCAGCCCCACCGATTATAGCATGACCAAACCATTACGCGGACCACAAGGCATCTGTTTTCACAGCACAAGAAATTCCACACAAATGGGGGAAATTAGGACATGGCAATAATCCGTAAACGATATACCAGGAAACATAGAAATCGGTAGGCCTAACGAGTGCATCAAAAAAATCATACAATACATATCATCATGATGCACAATGATCATAAACTTCATGAAACAATAAATATAACAGATTTCGTAGATATTGTTCTAAGTGCGATAAAACAATTTGAATTCAGTAAAACGTAATGCTTTGATACTTTGACTTTTGGGCAAGACACGTACTACATACCAAAATTATGAAAATAATAATTATTATTGGTGAACCAATAATATTAAAAATAAAATAATTAGAATCCTGAGACACAACTCCCATAAAACAATCCCGACATCATTAGGATTTTGATTTTTTACCTGTAAATTGGACTTGCAAAAAGGAGAATGAATGCTATTTCTACTATATGAATATATTAATTTCTTTATGCATGTCATGTAAGGGCTGAAATTTATAATCTGATAATGTTTCTACATACTGTTGTGGCATTAGAACATAGTGACGAACAGTGTCCAGATAGGCAAAATGAATTCTATCACGGCGACACAGTCAAAACTGCGAGCTATACGATAATTTAGGTGCATGTTCCGTTTTTTGTATAAACACATGGTAAGATTCCCCCTCCCTCTCCGCCTCTGTGAAACAGACCCCGATGTGAAACAGACCCTCATAATTCACTTACCACTAAACATGATGCCATTAACCAATAAGCTGGCAGCGTGCTTTTACAGTGAAGCCACAGTTTACTGACGTTTCGTCACACAACATATCAATTAACTTCAATTAATTAAATACATACAGGGGGAAGTCGGAAGGGTTTATTTTATATCCAACTGTCCGGTTTGAGGATCACATGGGACAAGCTAAGAAAGTGGACCGTATAAAGAAGCATACCTATAACTCGACTATTTCCTATTATACGACCTATTACAATCTTACAGATATCGGAGTAATAGGTCTTATGATAGTTGATAGGTGAAGAAGAACCTGGTTTTTCGAGACGTCCCGAAAATTATTCAAGCCGAGTGCAAGCTTCACCGAAGATATTTTTTATGCATTTTACGTTTATCTATTTCTATTTTTAGGCATCACTTTCTTATTAGCTTTTTAAAACATACATTAAGTGTTAATTGCTTCAGTTTCAATTTTTGTTTTTAATAAATGTTTTGTTATTGTTCCGTGTCGAATGGCAAGAGCTTTGGCTGTAGAGACCGATATTGTTAATGAAGGTTCTACTATCATCAAGTCGTTTGATGTTCTGGTTACGAGAGGTATGTGCATGGTTTCTTGCGAATATTAATCAGTGATACATACGAATAAATATATTCAACGTAATACAACCAATTTGATAATCGCTGTCGTATCATACGAAAGTATACCACAAAGTTGCAACTGCTCTAACTCCGGCCGTACATACAAATCTCTTGCTAATTGCGCTATCGGGTACATCCCGCAAATATTAGAAAGAAAAAATGATACACTGTACACACTTCATAAAATCTTAGTATGTAATATAGGCCTACACTTTACAGTGTAGGCCTACACCAAATAAATACATATCTGTGTAATATTAATATCATGTTTTATTGTTTTCCGTATTACAACTTTCACGGTTTTTTTTCAATAACAGCCATATGCATTTTGCAAGGGTAGCATCGTTGAGTAACTAACATATAATCCGGCTTTGAAGCATGGCGACATACGGTCTGGGCCAGACATTGTTTTTGTATCACCGGACAAATCCTCGGTTTTTGCATTGCCATAATAGTAATTGGGCATCTAACAATGGAAGACTCATTTGCGTAAGTGTACTACAACAGTCATTCCACATTTTGTCCACGCACACGTAAACACGAGCATTCCACTTGTCGTTCTTTATAGCGCGAGGCTGAGCTGAGGATCGTTCAAACTAGAATTATTCATCTATCCTTCAACCAATAGCATTGCTAATTTACATACTATTACATTCCTTTAGTGACAAATGCCATGCAAAAAATCAGTAATATGGGTTGCAATCTTCAACCAGAAATAAATTCATTTATCTTGCCGAGCCCAAAATGCGGGCCAAAACTTGACCTGTTTAGTCACCCCTGGATAATATTTTATGTATTATTTTGTTTTTTTCTATCACATACGACTGGATTTACAACATGAATGCGTATTTTTCGTAACAATGCATAAACATTACTTCAGATTGGCCATAAAGTGTAAAACCAAAAACACAATTTAAAATTGAATGAATTTTCTGTAACACGTAGCGTCTCAAATACAAATGTCAGAAATGTAAATGTTACGCCATTCTAAAGTCAAAGGATTACTACAGGTCAAGTTTGAGTTTCATAATGATAACGCAAAATTGATAGCAGACATTTTTTAAAAAACCGTAGCGATGTGCAAAGTAACAAATTTTGTTGTCTTACAAAACTTGCACTTAGTGGTACTTACGCCCGGCTCAAAATACTGAGATTTACAAAACACATACGTCATTCTACTGAGATCATTATTGACAAGTTTCATTTATATTCGTTAATATCTTCTACTTCAAATAAATACATCTTTCTTGTCGCGCGTGAAATGCGAACGGATACATACATACATACATACATACATACATAAATCTGGTGCAAACTTATAAGGCCGCTGTCGCGCCCTAAAAACGGTGGCTGTTAAAAGTGTGCCCGTATAGATACTGTTGTGTACTCATTGCTCAAGTGAAGAAGACATTTCAAGTTTCAACGTACAACTCGTATTTTCTACTACACGTGTGCATACTTGTTTTTGTTGTACTTCCAAGTAACGTGAATGTTGGCAAGTGTGGACAACTACGATGACTCAGAGCGCTAAGTGTAAGTGATGTTTGGCGCGAGACGCGTTGCCGGACACACGAGTGCAGTGGATGGTGCGATACAAGCCGGTTGTGACGCTGTCACCATCACCATGTTCCCACTGTGACGTCATATAAGTTTCCCGCTATCAAACAATCAAGAGTACAATCAAATACATGTTTATTCCCAAGGTTTTCTGGATCTCAATAAAGTGATTGATTATTGCCAACATTTTGTGATGTAATAATATTAATAATAGGAACAAGAACAATAATACAATATATAATTTGTTATTAAAAAATAGTACGGATCTTGTAACGATGTACATTAGATGTATTGTAAAAATGGTTCAGGGGGGAGGGGGTGATGATAATACGCCCGATCATGCGGAGATACAAAGCTAAAAACAGTAATGCAATGCAGTACGTGGATATTGCGAGTGTTCGCTTGCTATATCTCAGCCATTTCTTCTAGTTTTACCTCCGTTGAAATTGAAATTTGAATCATAAAAACTTGTTCGTTTATTTGTTTGTCAGATGCGATGCGTGAAAAATTATAACAGCTAAGTCGTTATATCTATAATTTTGAAATAAACGATGATAGAAGCACTGATTTTGTTTTATGATTACAACTCGACAAGATATTTTATGAGTAAGAGCGAGAGGTGAGTTTCACGTACATGCTTGAAATACATGGAACCTGTCGCATCGCATCGTTTGAAATTATTAATTTTGAAGAGAAGCTGGCAAATCCCATGTTAAGTAAATAAATACACGTTTGTTGTATATGCAGACTTTATATTTATGTTTGCAATAATATATTTATATTTTATTTTCATTCAAATACTGAATAACTGTTGCAAATAATTGTCACTGTTCATCTATATTTGTGCACTTCTTCTATAGAGTAAAAATATACAATATAAAAAGGAATTGTCTACAATTACATGGCTATATTAATGTAATTAAATTGCCTGTTTTATTATTTATAGGCAAAGCGTATATTCTTATTCGAGGAAGAAAACGAAAACAATAATTTGGAAATAGAAGTTGGATTATGAAAAATTATCTAATGTTGAACGGTGTACAGAAAAAAATAATGGAAGTAATAAATACGAGTAAACTCTTTTACCGGAAAGCTTAGGTTGTTCAATGTAATATTTGCTATTTCACAATGGAACAGCGCTATAAGTATTTCGAAGTATTCTCACTAAAGCCACCAACAAATTTGTTATTCAATTCAACACTGTATTTCGGGTTAATTAATTGCATATTTTATTTTGTATATAATGAATAAGTTAATTAAAATAACTGATATTTCATCAAAGATGTTTATAAAATCACGACCCATTTTCACAGTGACGCCATAAACACAATATATTCACAATTAGGTCAATAAAGGAGGGACTCGTGCAGACGTGGGAACTATACACTGATGCCAAATTGGCCCGCGTTCATGCTTAATCAACAGTTAGTGTTTACATGGTGTTGTGTGTCATGGTTTCAAGGTGAACCCACTACGCTATGTACCTAAAAGGTGCGACAAGAAAACTTGGCATTCATCCCCGATGCTCGACAAAGAGTGATCACTCATTTCACTCGTGTAGCAAGAATGTCCATCGGTGATGTTGCAAACATGGTTAGCTATGTAGGACCACTTGCAAAAATATTATTAAAATATACATTCTTTTGCTGATTATGTCCTTCGGAGAACGCACAATCACTTGTACACACACGTAAGAGTAGGCTATAAATTTAATATTTTGTAATTCTTTGTGTTTTAAGTTCATAAACGAGTCAATGTGATCCATAAAAAAATAAATACATTTCAAATCAGCCACGAACTACCCATCATCCTGCTAGTCAAAATATCTCTCCATTATTCAGAAGAGTGGGAAAAGCCAAAATAGCTATAGCTAATAAATGCTACCTTACTACACTATAGTTAGCTATTATTTTTTTCTCTATAGATTTGAGTATAATTCAGTTCTTCTGCATGGGCACCGAACTGTAAATGTGTTCACTGTTTACAATTTTCGCACTAATCTCACTAAACCCTCCCCAAAACTAAGTTTAAGATGCTTTCGTCACAGGCGAGTAGCTCGTAGCCAACCAGCGAACGGCTCGAGACAAGCCCCCGCAAATGGCGATCGCTGATTGGCTACGTGTGGGGGCGGGTTCCTCACCTGGGGGGTGAGTCTCGACGCTTTTTTCACGTGGAATGACTGCTTTCCACGCTTACTTTCGACAATCGGTAGTCTCCACGTACTTTCGATTCCTATTCCGCGTTGAAGAAAATGATTTCTATTCCTTCTACTATTTTGCTGTCGGAAGTACATTCGACTGACGAAAGTGACGTCAGAGCATCATGTGTTCCATGGAAAATGGACGCATCGAAGAAAGGCAGGGCTTAAATATCGTATTACCTAGGTATATTCAGGTCAAAAGTGATTAATTAAATTAAGTTATGGATGAGTGAAGTACAATAAACTATTAAAAAGCAATAATTCTATTTTTTAATAGGCCTGGGGCCCTAGGCCTGGGGCCCTAGGCCTGGGGCCCTAGGCCTGGGGCCCTAGGCCTGGGGCCCTAGGCCTGGGGCCCTAGGCCTACAAACGGCCAAATGAGTTTACAATTAAGATTGCAAATTTTCAGCCGCAGCCGTGGCTCAGCGAGTGCGTCCGCGCTTTGAACCAAAAAATCTCGGGTTCGACTCCCGACATATCCGTTCTTTTTTCGCTCTTATAATCTAAAGTGTTGGCACTAATAATATACAATAATTAAATGTTTTTTCCTTAAAATGAAATTTCGGGTTTTTAATCGTGTTTTTGTCTACCATGTTTTGTATGCCTAGTATCTTGGGCCTTTTTACGAACGTATAATTCTCTAATTAATAAACTACTTTGTTTAGTAAATAACATGTAATTCTAGTGTATTGTGTTGTTATTTGGACATGTATAATACGTGCATCAACAATAACGGCAATAACTAATGATAGTTAAAAATTAAATAAGGCGTCGAAGACGAAGTAATAACCTTGCAATTTTGACAACGATACATTTGTTCCATTTCAAATGACTGGCTCGAAACCACGCCCCTCTTTATAACGAAGCTTCTAATTGGCTAAAAAGTCGAGACATTCTGGTCCTAGCCGCTAGTGACGGAATCCTACGTGAGTTTCAATGAACGCTTCCGATAGTCGGAAACAAAACTCGAGACTACGCCAATTCGGAATTGCCATTCCATGCATGGAATCAAAACGTCGAAAGTTGTGTTTCCACGTGGAATTCGAGACTCACCCCCCTGTGACGAAAGCATGAAAAAGGTTGCTGTACGGCCACTTTACAAAAGACTCAGAATTATTTGATCAATAAATCAAGAGCATTTTACAAACCGTAACACAGTAACTAGGCAATCAAGTTTGAAAATCAATCGTTTATTTTCGATGATATACTCATAATGTCTTATCGAACTAAAGTATTATTTTGTACAGGCTTCGTTAATGCTGCTTAGGAACGGATCAGTAGCGTTAGCGTAGTCCTAGTCCTATAGTCGTAGTCGTAGTCGTAGTCGTAGTCGTAGTCGTAGTCGTAGTCGTAGTCGTAGTCGTAGTCGTAGTCGTAGTCGTAGTCGTAGTCGTAGTCGTAGTCGTAGTCGTAGTCGTAGTCGTAGTCGTAGTCGTAGTCGTAGTCGTAGTCGTAGTCGTAGTCGTAGTCGTAGTCGTAGTCGTTGTCGTAGTCGTAGTCGTAGTCGTAGTCGTAGTCGTAGTCGTGGTCGTAGTCGTAGTCGTAGTCGTGGTCGTGGTCGTAGTCGTAGTCGTAGTCGTAGTCGTAGTCGTAGTCGTAGTCGTAGTCGTAGTCGTAGTCGTAGTCGTAGTCGTAGTCGTAGTCGTAGTCGTAGTCGTAGTCGTAGTCGTAGTCGTAGTCGTAGTCGTAGTCGTAGTCGTAGTCGTAGTCGTACGCGTATTCGTGGTCGTGGTCGTAGTCGTGGTCGTGGTCGTGGTCGTAGTCGTAGTCGTAGTCGAAGTCGTAGTCGTAGTCGTAGTCGTGGTCGTGGTCGTGGTCGTAGTCAAAGTCGTAGTCGTAGTCGTAGTCGTAGTCGTGGTCGTGGTCGTGGTCGTGGTCGTGGTCGAAGTCGTAGTCGTAGTCGTAGTCGTAGTCGTAGTCGTAGTCGTAGTCGTAGTCGTAGTCGTAGTCGTAGTCGTAGTCGTAGTCGTAGTCGTAGTCGTAGTCGTGGTCGTCTTCCCTGTTGTCAAACTTAAATCGGATATACCGACACTCATCTAGGAGTCATACATGTCAAATATATGGCACGTTCAAAACACAAATGAATATCAAATACGACAATAATCATACACTTCTGATGGAATTATGAAGTGAAATAAACCAACCTTCATTGCATAATGCGGTGAAATGGGTTCAGCTCAAGGGATGTTGCTGTGACTTGTGCTTCACAATAACATTGGAGGATAGATAATCATTTAAAGTAGTAATCGATTAGTGTTGTCTTCATAAACTGCAGTGTGAATAACTTGGTTGTAAACAATAATCCTCTATAATGTATAGAGTGATAATTGTAGAGGGAGGGTAATATATCGCGATGCACTCGATGATCTTCCCAGCAAAGATCAGGCCGGTCATCATTTTATCTTGCAAAGTGTGAGAAAATGTTAAAATATTTACAGGTAAATAGGCAAGCTTTCAACGATGATCTTAAAACTAAATTATCCCAAACTTTCTCCACAAATCGGTCAGAAACATTGATGCAGCAATCTTAACATACGTCTACTGTCTATTGGTTCTCGTTTGCTCTCATATCTCAGCCACGTCTCGTCTTCCATGGCCACTTTGCGATGGTTTTAATCTGTGTAATTATCTGTTGTAATATCCTATACAAGCAGGGCCACCATCAATTATCGCTTGTTACTAGCTAACACCGAGAAAACACAAAGCAATTGTCCGCCATTTTCTGCAAGGCTGATCATGCACGACATCGCCTTTATTGTTAGCCAACCTTCCTAGAAAACCGATCAAATTTACTGTTATCAGATTTACTATCGTGCTCTGCTTTACCTTCTCGTATCAATAATCGACAACAATTATACTTAAGTCGCGGATAATTAGGATGATTAAGATAATAGAATAATCAGGCATAATAGAATAATCAGGCCATCAACTAACACGTTTCTGAGCACTTATTAGTCACCATAATACGGTTGAGAGAATACGTGTCGCGATGCTATGTATATCTATATAGCCATCGCCTTACAAGTGTACGGATTCAGCTTGTTGCTATCTTCAGTGAACAGATGTGGTCCGAATCTGGGTCCAAGTCTTTCACGGGGAAACAATCTGAGGTCGCAAAGGGAATAATGTATAGCTATAGCTTCATAAGCGAAAATAGTGGGTGAGTCCATTACGAGATTGTACAAAGGGGAGATAAATACTGTCTTCAGTCTCTAAACTGATCAAAAGTCCCTTAGAAAATTTTGCCCCGACTGGGAATTGATTCGGGTCATCCGGACTTGAAGAACCGACGCTGTTGCTGCAATCTCGGAGTCATTTTATGTTGCATTTTAACGACTAAGAACATATGTTTTCGTAAATCGCATATCCCATTTTGGTACTCATACAACTATTGCACTGCAACTTAAGTGGTATTTTACTTACATCGGGTAAGTAGAGAAGACACAATGTTCAAGTAATTCTCTCCTCCCCCCCCCCCCCCCCTATTCGTATTTTACAACATTTTAACAATACATACAACACAAATACAAATAGTTTCAATAACCCTCACTGGCAACGTAAACCAACAAAAACAATTGAAACATAACCTCGGAAGAATCGAGCTTGTTATCGATATTATGTAAAATGATTAAACGCTACAAAGAACACGTTTGATTATATAATTTGCATTACTTGATTGCTTTACGTTTGTGCCACCCGTATTGGCCCGAATGAATCCCCGGCCACTCCTGTAATGCCAACTACTCCCACATGGTGGCACGACAGGTCACAGTACTACAGTCAGTTAGTAATATTGGCACGTTCAAAACACATCACCTCTGAACATACAGCACAGACTAAGATTTCAGTTCAGCTGTAGAATTTGTTTATCGTTGAGTACAATCAAAATAATAGTATGTAATAATATATAAGTTTCATATTATTAGCGAAAGTTAAATAAAATAAAATGGTTCCACAACGACCTAATGACGAGGAATGAGTCAGCGGGTGGCGTTTTCAAGTACTGACATTTGGTTGGGCAATGCTCCATTCACCTATGACGTAAGGATCCATTACGTTGCTGTAGAACGACTTTACAACTATAGTCCCGACGCGTTAACTTGCAAGGTGTTGTCGTCACGGATTATGTAATAGTGAAGTGACGCGTGTGACAACTACCAACCTAAATCTAGTTGCACCCCGTTCTCCTGTCTCAGGTATTATAGTGATAATATCGCCCGCATGTTGTCAGACGTGGTGGGGTCGCATTCCATTCACGGTTGGTGCAGTCAATACAATGAACAATAACAATGCAGCTATCGGGCAATCTCGAGTTGAATACCGTTGAAATAGACCCAGTGATGATTTCAGACATTTTTCCTAGGGGGGGCTGATAAAAATCTGGGGTGTTGCTAGATTAGTAACTCATTTTATGGCTTTTTTTTTGACGCCGTGACAAAAGGCAGGGGTGGAGGGGGTTACGGTCTCTGTTGATGCCATCCTTTCAGTTTTCGAATATGAGGTGATTCCTATTTGCCATTCTTACCTTTACCTAACATCGTTTAACAAGAAAATAAAATGTTGCAACATTTATGTAGATGAGTTTTTCGTGGAAATCGATTTATTTCCTAGTCCATGAGGTGGAAAAATATACCTCATTTTCTTGTATTTTGCATTTTTTTTTTTTTTGCAAATTTACATTACTTCATGTGATTTTTTCAATCTGCTAGGGGGGCATTTACAACTGCCGGGGGGGGCGGAGCCCCCCCCCGGGATATGCCTGAAATCATCACTGAATAGACCGTATGGAGCGACTGCCTCTTCTCAGAATTTTAGGGGACACCTTGCTTCTTTTACGGCGTCGCCAGTATAAATTAGGAATAAATGTTATGTATTTACTTACAAGAACGAGTCAACATCAATTCCTTACATTTCCAAACGAAACTCTACCTTAAGCAACATAATGGCGACGCCGTGAACATGTTGCGTTCCAAAGACAACGCCGCCGTCAATGAGACCAGTGTCGTCGGTGTCGCCCGACACTTCTGCGCATGCCAAGTGAGGCGAAGCGAAACACAGACATATAGAGGAGGTCGGAAATATCTCGGAAGCGGAAACGAACATCGGTGAATGTTAGGTGTCAAACGTGGAAAGTGATATGAAATGTGTATAGTTTTTAGTTGTTAATGCTCTTTGTTCTCAAGTTTCTAAGGCGGGTGGGGTACATCTGCTTCCGGTGTACAGATCACCAGAGACTATCAAATTTATTTAATACTCTTTTAATGGTACACTACCCCAAACGTAACTAGGCTCATACTGACCTCATATCCTTATCTAAGGGAAAAAAATAAATTTGCAGCGTTTTTTCAGCTAGGTTGGCTGTCATGAGTCAATGCAACGAACTTGTACTTACTAGATTACCACTATTGTAATTTCCTTGTCAAAAAGCACTATTTACAGGGGTACGCATATAATCCCAAAATGCATTACAAAGCTAAAGTAATTTATAGCCTTACTGATGTATCCTCTATTCACTATTGGGTTACGCATGTCAGTATTACCAATAAAGGCCGAGATAGACTGGTATTGGTAGGACAAATATAGGTTCACTATTCTATGCTATGGCAAGAGTGCTTCTTGGTATGGAATCAACTATAGCATGCAAATCACCAGGGATGAGATCAAGGCGGGCGCGCACATCAATCGGTCTCACCGCTGTTTGTGTTGCTGTGGTAACACAAGCGTGTATTGTCTTAAGCTTGATTTGTTTACATTTCCTAAATTTGCATTCAAACGGTTTGTGTCTTCATCTTTTGTTTTAACTCGTGATGTAATTTCTACAACAGTTCACTTATAACAATTACAACAAACACAAAACTAATACATCGTGCATCCTTTCGTAAAATGTAATTCTCGTTGCAATTTACTATCTACAATTACTTATTGAAAATAGATTATTGACCTCCCTTTTATTCAGAAGTTTTACTTTTATAGGGTATGTTCATCAGAGCGTAATTACATATAAGTTCAGTCATACGACCAGCATTCTAAAACATAACATGGGTATGTGATACCTTATCGAGATAGGTTTTCATCGCAGCATATATAGATAAAACATAGATTCCATTCATTTTCTGTGCCTCTTATTGACTTATATACGCGATGATTTTAAAACTTGTTTAAAGACACGTACAAAAAACACGAATCTCGTGGACGGTGAATGATGCCTATGGCGAATATTCATTAATGACATGATTATACTAATTAATGTTATTGAATTATTTAATTATGAAGAGCCAGTTTGAGTTAAGTTGTTTTAGGTGTGGCAGTACCGCAAACTAAGTTAAACGTAATATCCATGTATGTGTATATATGGGTGTGTGAGTGAGTGTGGGCGTTGCCAGTGTGGGTGCGTGTGTGCATGTTTTATTTACACAGTCATTATGAAACAAGTAGCTCTCAATATACAAAACGTGTAACAAGATGAACACCTTGACGAATGAATTAGATCAAGTAAGCAAGTCACTCACTAAGCACTCCATGTGGCCATACGAGTTGATGTGATCTTAACCATGCCCGACGAAATGCCTGACCACGCGATGGAGATTAAATCAACAGGAAATATTGCTGTGATACCTAATGAATATTCCATATGTGGTGTGTTGAATACACTGCCACACACTGTACAGGCCTCCTGGCGACAATTTTGCTGTCCCATGGTGAAAACTAGTTTTCATTCATAAGTTTAAACGAGCGAGTGCTATTTACTATTACAGATGAGGAGACTTGCATATAGCGTATTACTCAACAGATTAAGGGCATAACAAGAAAGAAAGTCAATGTGTCTAGCTATGTTGGGAGCTGGACCATCATCAAGCCAGGAATCAGACGTGGCTCAACACAAATCAACTCTGAATCGAGTTAGAGAGTTAAAAATCATTAATAATTGTCTTGATGTTCGTGCCAATAGCTAGTGATAGAAGCCATAGCTAACCACAGATTCTTCATGCTAACGCAACGTATAATCAGTATACGTTTTCAGATCCTAGCGTTCTAGATAATTGCAGGCACTCACTGCCTTACAGAGGTCAGTTCTCCAAGCTTTTATTTACTGCATTATAATTCAACGTAGGCCCCGCTATCCAACATATTTACACTGAGCTCTGGAGATTATGTTCATGGAAAGTATAAACAAGGCACGATGTGATCCCTTACTTTTATTTAATTAAGACGATGATTTGGAAACTTTATTTTCTTGTTTATTTCTTTACAGTCAAGGCATGCACTGGCTGCTGCTAAGTAAGCATGGTCGAGGCTAAAAGTTGTCGTCAATGTGGAACATTACTCACTTAAGCTGTGTAAGAGGCAATACCTGAAAGTACAGTCAGATACTGAATTCAGATCTCATATTTCCAGTCGTTGAGGTTGACGGGGATGACTACTCTATGTTTCAAAATCTATGTTGACTTTTCAGAGGTGTGCTTGCACATTCAGATACTTTTCGTGATAAGTGATTAGAATAATTAACACTGACTCCATAAACTCGAAAATCTCAGGTCATCATTGTCGCTATAGTGTAGATAGAAGCTTGGTCTTCGAAACGTAAAGTTCCATTTGCTTTTAGTATTATTATTAACACTGCTGTGAATTTATGATAGGTATAACTTGTAATAGTTTGTGAGTGAGACTTGTGAGTGAGTGAGGATTTTAGTACACATAAAAGCTAAACAAATTAAGTATGAACTGAATAATAACTGATGGATATTAAAATTAAATAAACTCAAACTCTAGAATAAACACCTCACATATTCAATGGTGAAAATTTGACATTCTAATATTATAGGGATGTGTATAAGAACATTTAACAACAATTTTTCGTGAAATAAACTCACTTTCAAACTTTCTAATTGGCGCTGCAAATATACGCTCTTCAATGTAACGTTAGGATAATTCATAAGCGTTCATATTTCATAGGTCTTAGTATATTCATAATATTTCAGCATACGAGGTAAATGTAATGTGAGGTTGGATATAAAAACAACACAAATGCAAATAATTAAATCAAATCTGTCTTTGCCAATAAGCTGGTAATTAATATTTATAATATTGCATGGAAATTTAATTGCACTTTATAAGCTTTCCTACCGTTAATACACTTTCAAACTTAACAAAGTAAGATAGTGCACACATTTACTTTAACTGCTGCAAAAACTCTGACCTTACTCTCACGCACTTTGGCAAAGTTATATTCACAGATCCTCCCACAGTACTACTTTCCACCCGTCTTCGGTTCTTGCCCTTTCTCTAATAAAACAAACATATTCTAAACACGCTGGGTTGTTACAATGTATTTAATTGTGAGTTTATACCTCTGAGAGCAGTAAAAACAAACAGTGTTATACTTATAATTTCAATATCAGTTTGGGGAGAATTTATCGGGAATATTCTATGGTCTACTTTCACTCACAAAGAATGACATTGTCATTATAATTTGTTGCTCATAAAGTAGCTCATACTTTAACAGTTCTTAGTTTATACTTTTGGACACAAATTCTCAGTCTTATTAGCTGTACTGTTGTGTATTCACTTACTTAATTCTTCGTAAATAAAATCAAAGAGTAAAGCGCAGAAATAATTCGGTCTGTCTTCGATACGACACAATCATGCAATTAAAACAATGCTCATTATATTTCAATCGCTCTTCATCTTAGTTTGCAATAAAATTAAACTGACATGTAAAACAACCGTTTGACCGTTCCCGAACGGTTACGCCCGGTCACGGCTACACCGTGATATGAGTCATGGTAATTAACAACAAAATGCATTCGGCCTCATTTGTAAACATGATAATATGCGAACCCGCTATGTTCGTAGACATTGGATGCTTGGTTTGCTTATGTAAATATTGCTCCTTCTCAACTCGAGGAGTCTCACACGAGTTATTGACGAGATTCTCAGCTCAAGTGAATATTGGCAGTTGACTTAATGATGGTCGGTGGATATACTGGTTCCCATGTCAATGTACGTACACTGTACCGTGTACGTGAACGTGCATTACAATCTCGTAGCGGTACTCTGGGTCATTCTCGTGAGACGGAGCGGTTTCGGGTTATTGTTTACCGTTTCCACTAGATAAAAATCTTAAATGATTTATTGATTTTGCAATCCATCACTTAAGCCGGACGAAGCTTGCGGTCACTGTTTATAACTTGTTAGGTGGCAGTTTAATTAAAATTCAGACTTTGTAATACAGAAATAAATTAACTGTAGGCTAAATAGTTGGTCAATTCAAGTCGGTCTGTATTTAAAACATGAAACTGACTTGGCCGGTGATTAATGAGAGTCTATTGTCTGGATCGACGACGACGACGATGTTGTAGGCGCTGGAAGCTGCAGTCAGCTGGCGACTCCCTTGTCCGGCTCACGCGATGACGTCACCGCCTATGCCACTCCGCTTAGAGTCAATACATAATTAACAAACACATCGACACATATACGCGATCAAAAATACGTCAACACAATTTTCATAATTAGTTGATGTATCTTAATTAGCTATGAAATAATCCCTGTCGAGGTGGGTCCCCTAGTGGTGCATTTGAATACATTTCATATAGAAATTTATTAGAGGGGAATTGTTTTATCTTTTCCTCGTCTGGCTTGTATAGCATAGTTGCAAAAAAATATAATGATGATGAAGAAATTCATTTCTTGTTGCTTTAAATCTCTTTGATTGCAATTGCAATTATGCTATTCGAGAAGATGGGGGGGGGGGGGGGGGGTTCATAGATGATGAAGGACAATATTACAACAACAAGAACATGCCTAGCGCGGGATTCGAAACCACGCATACGCATTAGCACTTGCATCCCAAACGGAGCCATAGCCGGCGCAATTGGCCGAGGTCGGTTAGGTGTTGGTCTAGTAAACCGCGGTCTGTACATTCCAGGTTCGAATCCTGGCTTGGGCATGGATGTCATGTGGCGTTTTTTCATCCTCATAATCACCCACTCATCGTCATAATTAGCCTCATTGCAAAAATATGGGACGTAAAACCCCAAATATCATCAACATCTAACGGAGCCACCGCGCATGGCTGCTCCAAATATCAACATTGCTTGTATTAAATATTACACCGATTCCTGCAGATGTTATAGGAAAACCCCCTGTGTGACGCGTTGGTAGTTAAAAACAAGGAGCACAGCTAACAATCGAATGCTGAACCTGCAGACATTATAACCCGTAAGACCAAGTTCACACATTTACTAGCGATACTAATGTAATTGAATAGACTAAGACGTTGTCACTATTAATATACTATTTCAATGGATAAATAAAGTAAACAAAATAATGTTCATTGAGACTAGTTGCAGATACAACTGAAATCTGTGATTTTCGGTACACAATTACATACACCGTAAGGCACAAAGTACACACAATTCACAAATCAGTTGAAAAATCTCTATTGTATCCTACTTGTCAATTTCTTTGTCACATTTTCTGTAAGTATATTATTTCCGAGTCTCACGGTTTGGATGTGGATATCAGGTAATGCAAGATAATATATGAATAGAGTGTCGTACATCGCCCGTCTTGGCAAAGAATAGTCACGTATACGATCCATGATCAAGGGTGAGAACAGGAAGTGATTGGTACGAATTTTGGCGGTACTCCATAGATAGTTACTCCCACAGTGCCCAGCGTGTGTATTTCCGATCCACGCTGTCATATCCAGTGAATGGCATTTACAGATAAATGTATCTTCATACGTGTTCTCAAACATGTAAATTGGTCCTAAAATCCATACAAGCCAAATTATGTAGATTCATTTCATATTTTTCTTTCTTGTGAGGTACAAGTTTAGATCATACTTTACTTTTCTTTTACCTGTGAAAGTCCTGTTCATTCTTTAGTACAATAACTAGTTCAATATAGCCTTACTTTAAATAAACACTAGGTTATTAACATTTGTTCAGGATTATACGTGTGCATGTTTTGGCTACAGTATTTGAAACTAAACTATTAACGAAATAAAACTAACGAAATTAAACTTTAACATTTGGATATACGAGTATGTGATTGAAATTTGTTCTAATTTTTGTAATTGTTTCCAGAAACTTTCCTTCTCGTCTTCGGACAAAGCAGTCGGCGAAGGATTAAGGATCCTCCTTGCTACTACCCGCTGTTTCAGTTGACATAGATTTATGTTGTTAACTGGTAAATCGACGCCATTTTTCGTAACTACCGGTTCCGCCAACCCCTGTCGTGTGAGAGATGGAACAAAGCTGTCAATTGTTCCACAGCGCTTTTTGCCTCAGCCCCCAGGACCACGAGTGACGTAGGTGTATGACTACACGGGATGATTCACGCCGCTTGCGCATGCGCAGGCTTATGACGAAACAGTGAGTCTCCATGATGTATCCCCAAGAACCTAGACACGTTTCAAATACAACTGTGTTTTACTTTAGAGTGGTGATTATTTTACGAATAATAAAAATCCTTCATCACGATGTACGAATCGCACAAAAACGCGTTATATTCGAACGCAGGAACGAGTTAAAACATGTTTCAACCATGAAACAAGAACATTATATAGATTAATATATTGCACTTTCTTAGTACCTCCGTGTTGGCGTTCGCCCATTTCTCACTTTATCGGTAGATATGCATGGAATGAATACTTTAAAAACTGAAGCGACGGACAACACTTGTAGGTTCAACACTTGTGCATGGGATAAGAAAAATAAACATGATATAGCTGGTTTAATATTAAATACATGGACATGTAGGTTGTAAGCTTAATTCATATTAATCATGTGCTTTGAAAACCTGAAGAAGTCGTAATGTCTGATGAACATCTTCACGGGAGGCAGATTCAGAGTAAACGTGTACAGTTAGAAATGATATTCTCACATTGCAATCCAGATGGAGTTGGACATGGCGTACACAAATGGCAATGCAGGTGGGGTTAAACATGACATACACACATCACAGATATCCAGTTGAATGTCTCTTCAATTAGATTGTTGATTACATCACGTATTGCTTATTTTCTTTGCGAATAACTAATTACAAAACGGATTAATTGTTAAACCCGATTTATAGGTTGCAATATTTTGAACATGAATGATATTAGGGAAGTCATTAGTGAATTAGTTTTATTTGTTTCTAGTCGACCTCTAGCCCAGAAGAAATCTGTGGTTGCACAAGAATGTATTTTGCGTCGTCTTTGTCTGTGAAAACATAACTATCTAGGCTTTTTATTGATGGGGGTACGCACACGTGTCAAATACATTCGCGTGCCTGATTTCAATGTTCTTAATTTTCAAACATTTTGGGAAACGATCACTCTTAGGTAATATTTCTTCACCCTTCAATCACAACTACAGAACAGTTTCATACACGTCAATTTTATTTATATATAGACACAAGTGTCATGTGCACTATAAATCCTTTGTAACCAGTGATATACATTATTCTTAAACACCAGTTCCTAGAGCGTCTGCGGATGGCTGGGCAAACAAACAACGTTGACAGTCCATAAATAAATTTCCCGAATATCATCATAAACAAAGTAAAATGTAAACATAATCACATATTTGTATGCGGAAATAAATAAAAAAGGCTTGAATTTTCGTAGGGCTAGCGCAGCACACGTAGCCTACCCAGACCACACACCCCTGAACTAACAACGGACGATGGCAATTACAGTATACACAAATCAGGCACTTGCATAAATGAGTTGTTTGTAGCAGTTCTCCTATACTTGTCTGAGTAAACGAACTCTAACGATCAACGACTGTAGGGTCGCATGTTATAGCCATCACTGTCATATCACGTGAGTTGTGTAGTATGATACTATGAGTTTAAGTCTCAAACCAGCTTTATGGTCCATTATAGGTGTATAAAGCGATATCAAATTATTGTAATCAAAGTTTGATCCGACTGGGGATCGAAGCCAAATTTTCCTCTTATATCTAATATATCCTCTATCTAACGTGTTTGGCTTGCAGATAGTGGGCAGATAAATGGGGGCATACATCGTGGCATAGTCATAATTATTGCACAAAACATTGTTAAATGCAACGTACAAGTAAAGTAAAAGTTTAGACATTTTCCTAATTTGTTGTGCACGCGTTCTCATATTAATATAGTA
Source organism: Isoperla grammatica (assembly GCA_945910005.1). Lineage (NCBI taxonomy): Eukaryota > Metazoa > Arthropoda > Insecta > Plecoptera > Perlodidae > Isoperla > Isoperla grammatica. Next base: position 15,410,409 of record OX246738.1, on the reverse strand, counting down.
CAGTATAGTGCGATATGACTGTGATAAATCATGATTTTGAAAAGTTCAGGGATTCAATGTGAGTTAAGGCTAACTGATCCGGTGTATACAGTCCGCCATTCTATGAGGGCTTCCTACAGATCATTACGCAAGCCACGATCAGACCAACCAGAGGTCCAGTAATTGCCAGAGCCATGATCTATTGTTTCATCATTGACTCTATAACACGCCCCATGCAAAGTTATTAATAGTAATTCCGGGTTCTGATTGGCCGGTATGACTGTTACGAGTAAACATGTAGGCAGCCTGGCGCAAACGCAAGTAGATCGTGAGAAAGTTGGTCGGGGGCTGGACTGTGCTGCAGCCACTGATGTCGGCAAGATAACAGTGATTCATCTAAGCAAGAAGTAGCGAGCGCTTGTGCAACGGATTGCGAGGATAGACGATTTTAAGGCATTGTATTTTATAGTAAAATATAAATTCATTACATCATTAGGAAAATGTGTATATTTATTTCTAAATAAGTTTCATAGACTTATCGATTGTTAGATTCTACACCGAAATGATTGACTAACGAGATAAGTGTATTTTCTTGATAATATAATTTCGTGTGATAAAGCAGATTCGAGATATCATATCCAAAAAAGTTGATTCGTCTTATTATCGAATAACTTTCTTCAAAAGGATATTTTCTTTACAAAACATATGGTAAAAACTTACAACACATGAATTATATGACACACACATTTGCTGCATTGAAGGAGATAGTAAAATAATTATTGTAGCCCAAAGGAAAGGGCGCCACTTATTTTCCCTGCCATAAGTTGACAAGCGATCATGCAGCATTGCATGCAGCGCTTTTGCCAAGCTCCGGTTTGAATTAATGGATGTAGTAGAAGTAGACACATTGCGTATATGTTTTATAGGAACAGGGTTGGCACGTTGGCTAAGTTGAGGAGAAATTAATTTCGTATAGGTTTCATCGATTAGAGAAGTATTTTAGGTTAAGACAACCGAATTGTGGTCTTTATTAAACAGACGATACATGTACATTGTACATTGTACAGCATTGTCTTTCAAATTAATGAATAAATTAAACAATTGTATAATAGTGTGTTTATAGAAATACTCTTTACTGTCATAAACGCGGTCGAAACGATTGTTTCGCTGCAGAATGCAGAGATTCACTAAATCATTCACATTTCTCTAAAAAGTAAAAATGTCAGGGTTAAATGGCCCATTCAAAACAATTTTTTTTAGAGAATATCTTAATGTGTACTATATATAATATAGTGAACCAAAATAACTATGAAAATCGACTTGATTCCAGTTGAAAACAACCGTGAATGTGTGAATATAAGGAACGGAAGTAAAGGAGTTTTAAAACAACTAATATGACACTGCGTTTCAGTCCCGACACTATTCGACCCAGGAAACGAAGTTATGAGTTTATCTGCTAGTTGACAGAGGCCACTACATCGTCCATTACAAACCTGAATTAAAACGCACGGGCAGTACGTTGTCACATTATTGCATCCTGCAATGAATCATGGTCGTCATGGAGACGGGGTTCATAAGGTCGCACGCCTCGTGATTTTAATTTTCGTATCCCATAATGTAGTTGACATTTCGTTAAGTGTATTATGAATACAATCTTTACTTGCTTGAACACCTGTAGAAGGGCAAATACATTGTGAAAGAATAAACATTGGTCATTGGATGTCAATTCAGTACTGTGACATACCGTACAGTACAACATTCATTTTGAATAACTAGAATGCCGTTATGTGAAAACGAAGGGCGAAGAAACTTGTAATGAGCTGTTCAAAAATTGCTTAACTCCAATGTCATTTAGGATAATAGTAAGCGACACTAGTAAAAAATCAAAACAAGATGTACACACAATATTGTACACACATTAGTATAACCCGTTAGGACAAACGTGCCCAGGCTAACGTGTCCAGGGATTGATACCCCTCTTCAGGTATAAGTATATTGAGGCATAGTTGGAAAGAATCAAATTAAACAAATAAAATCAATTTTCATTTAAACTTTTTAAGGCTGTGCGGGCACGGTTTTTCAGTTTTTTAAAATATATCCAACGTACCCTAGTTAAGCTTGGAAATTGAAACCAGAACTTCTGAAAGTTACAAAATTATTTTTTTCGTAATTTTGATTGTACCGGTACCGTAGATATTGCTAGATGTACGCCGCTTCATTCCAAACATAACTTCGCCCAGAAATACACATTTGTGATAGCCAACTTTTATTGTAGTTAATGTACATACTTTGTTCTAGAACGTGAGAAATTTTCAGTTCGTTATCTTTAATGGTGTGTGCTATGATTTTTCTCATCTACCGGTACAAAATAGCTCACTGTTATGATATAAAAGAAAAACTGAAAAACCGTGCCCGCACAGTCTTAAGAATATTATTTAACAAATTGAAACGTTTTGTCAATACAGCAAATACCATTATTATTCCTGCATTAATTGATAGTTTTAAAAACCGAGGGACACACCTTTTTCAATCCGATAGTAGGTAGATAGAGTTAACATTATTTTGTCGTAGGAATATATATGTTATACGGTGCACGTGCACACCAGCTTTATACCTAATCAGGTATGTTGACTGAACTGCACTGTGAAAAATTATTTAGAAGAGAGATGCGAGCTGTGGGAATAGATAGAACCACGAAAACTGTAGGAAGACACAGGAAGATGACATAAAGTAGGAAGAAGCAGGAAAGACGAAGAAGAAGAAGAAGTGGAAGCTAAGAACATGACAGGCCTGGCAAGATGTCCACGAATACTGGTGGCTGACCACCCTCTAACCCGACTTATGTATATCAAAATAGAACCAAGGAACAGTTCCTCTCATATGTATTGCTACCAGCTTTCACAATGGAATATAGATGAACACAGTAATTATCTTAAACGGGTTTGGTTCAAATTTTGGATTTATTTTGAAGTATACACAATTCTAAATTTGAGTCAAAAAGAAAGGTAAATGGTTTGCTACAATGTAATGTAAATCTCATTTTAACCACCAATTACCATTAATCTGCAATCATTGACAATACGTACAAATGTAGGTTATGTCTAACATCCATGTGTGTATGTGCATTCAATTTCTATGCCACCATAGCCGGTGTTGGATTGTTATTGTTTTTAAAGGTGTATATTATGTGAATTATAAAGCGCCTTTATTTGTCTCGCGAAATGTTAATACATATTATGTTTTTGTAGACACCTATTGTAGGATATACACCCTTCTCTCATGTGACTAACAAGTAAAGGGGTTTCAATAACAAGAAAAGAGACCCCTAAATTCCCATAATAACTCGAAAACATTATAATAGGAATTTTCGATTCTGAGATTTTTATGAGCAACTTTGCAAACCAATTGGCTTACGAAAACTTGAACCCTCTACTGAGGTATTTCCGTTATAATTGCACTTTACAAAGGAGCTGACTGGTTTATATGATGGTGTATATGCAGCGACTTTTTGGATGAATTACAAAATGAGGAATCAAGTGTGTGACATAATGTCAACATACCAACCTATGCTGCTTATCTTGTGTTATGATTGGTTGATGATCTTTAGTTTTAGGGTCTGTAAAATACGGTCAAGGGTGTCGTACCAATCAATAATGGACTTTGAAATGGTATTGTCCAGTACCTACACGACAAACTCGTCGTAACTCGTAAGTCGTAACAATAAACACAAGTAATGTATTGGTCTACCATCAGGCGCGTCGGAACGTTTTTGTTATGGGGGGGGGGGGGGGGGGGGCAATTCCATTATCAGTTTAGATGGTAGGTAAACAAAAATGGATTAAAAAAAGTTGTTTTATATGTATGATTATACAAAATTTGAGTCAGAGGTTACCATGTCTAAAATACACTTTTGAATACATGATTTAATTGCAATAGGCTTATAAACGTATATTTTTAATACCACATACATATAATATATTTTTAAAATCTGACCCCCCATGCCCCCATGGCATGAAAGTTAGGGGGGGCAATGCCCCCCTTGCCCCCCCCGGTTCCGACGCCAGTGTCTACCATTGTCGAAGAGCTATCTGCACAAATGCTAAGTTCGGCAATCTGGAAAGGAAATGAGTATTACATAACGTGATGTTTTGAAAGTTAGTTTCCATAGTGTATACATATCTTTTTTACTCACTATCTAATCATTTTGTGTTTGTATTATTTGTATGTTAAAATGTTGAGAGTCTGTTAACAACTCAGAGAATTGTATACACAATGTATGTCATTTGTTGTTTTGCTTGTAATTTTTATTCTTCCATTGAAATCAAATAGGTTGCAATTTGTAACAAGTTATCGGTACTGTTCTCAAGCATCGAAGCAAGTTTGGTAAATAAGGCGTTGTGTGAAGCTGAAGCGCGATGGTCCGTGCTGACCCCCAGCCTCAATACAACGGGTGTTAATGCAATGCATCGCACGTAATATGCAAGACATGATTAACGGTCTCTTGGTGCATTTCACACCCACCAGTTTATAGAATTGATATCTTTTATTGCAACGGTGTGGTTAATTGACTTTTTCGCAATGGAGAATGCAGACGGTTTACCGTTCGAAGCTCACAGGTCAAATGTCAATTATTTAGGAAATTTGTGCATGTCCTCTTTGCTTGATTGATATGACCGACGTTATAATCTTTCACCTACTTGTATTCACAAACCTCAATGACACCATCGCTGCCACCTTAAAATCCATGTCACTTACAACCACGCAAATAGTGAGAAGAGATTGGTAAAAAGATGGAAAAACATTTCATTTTAAAACTTTAAATTAAGGTCTGCGAAATTCGATTAAGGGAAAACAAAAACATCAATTAATATAACTTTACGCCATGGTTTCAGTTTGCATTCCAGTTAGGCTAGCTACAGTTCAGTGTGTCATACAACTTATATAGAAAGGTGTCCCCTTCTAGTCTGAACAGTGGCGTAGCGTTCTGTGTGGACGGGGAGAAACTATCCTGATCTTAAATCACATTGAATAATTTATAAAGCAAATACAAGTACGGGTAATCGGTACAATATAGAAAATGGCTTTGATAAAAATGGTGAATACGATGAGAAAACTGATGGTTCTTTATTTATATCGAAAAACGTTTGAAATAAGTTTTTTACCAACGATAAGATTAGTAATATACATATGTCAATGTTGTGTACGATCTCCTATAAAGATTGACAATACACAAACATGTTAAGTGCTCTTTGGTATTGACGAATAAAGTGTCTCAAAAAGTAATTTAAATCCGAATTTGATTTAATCGATGAGTGCTACTCACTTAAGGTCATTCAATTGAAATCATTAACACACAATAAACGTGAATAAAATATTTCAATCACTATCCCGGCTGCGGTTTGAAGTTAACGATCAGTTGGTTGGTCAGATAATTAGAGACGTCGGGGGGGGGGGGGGGGGAGGAGTAACATAAACGTTCTTTCACTGGAAAAAACAAAAGTAAAGCTAATGTTGAAAGTGCTGTTTGTGAAGCCAGCCACCAGTTGCGTCTGCTGTAGCCCAACATCATCACGCTAAGACATCATTAGCAACGTTGCAGCAGAATCAGGCGGGTTGCTAAAAGAACGGTAGGGCTAATCGTGGCCCTCCATTCTAATAGACACGTTTTTACAGCGTCTGGTACGTGAACCATATTCCGTGGCTCGACATCCGAGATGATGCTAGGGACTCGGATGTCACTATACGTAAAGCTCATAAGCTGATTTAGACTTTAAAAAGGTATTAACAAACGAATAGTCGGCACATAAATTTGTGACTCAAACCACTCATTGAGTATTTATACGAATAGTTTGAACAGTTTAACGAAATATTTCACAAAATAGAACCTCTTTGTGGATATCGATGTATCCAGATATTAGGGTTATTAGTTATTGTCATTACGTGGAGGGGGTTGGGGGGGGGGGGGGGGGGCTCAAAGGACTAGATCAGGACTAGATATATCCTAAATATTGTTGCTGAATAAAATATCGTCATCCATTGCTTAAGGTTACTTTAATTTTATTGCAATCGTAATTATTAAAAAAATATGTATATTAGTTTTGGAGTTTCCAAGAATTATTCTAAAATGCATTCTTAAAAGATACAGTATAAATAACCTTTCAAATTGTAACAGTTTAGGTTAAGTTTAAATATTTAAATATAACTAAATGGGAGACATTATGTTTTGTACTCTTTTCCTCATATGATAAAATAGTGATTATACCTATTTTAAATGTAATCATCAATGTGCGCCATGATGAAGGACTAGGGTGCATAGATTATGAGCACCGACAAATCTACGGCGATTCTCACTTGTGTTTTATGAATGTGAATGAACATGCTGACGTCCTTTATGGCAATGAACATGTGAGTGTCCAAATCTGTCAATTCGAGAACTTGTTGTTTGTATTGGTGGTCTGTAGAGGGAATATGCTAAACATAATGTTTATATGTACCGTAAAAATTAAAATAAAGTGAACATGCGTACAGGTATACTGTCTTTGTTACTGGACCTGCGCTCCGGTACTTGTTTCTTCCTTTTGTTTTGTTTCTCAACTGTAACTTATTTTATTCCCGTATAAGATTTAGAATACCACTAAATAAGCATTCAATTTTTCATTTAAAAAATACTTTTATTTAGAAAAATTCTTACAACACTGTTTTATAAGAGAGGAAATATAATTAATTTTATTTATTGGGTGTGGGTGTGGGTGGGTGGCTAGTCTGTTTAATTATGTGAAGCTAATGTCACGTTACGTTACAAAAAGATGCTCACCCCTGTCCCCTGTTGTAGGATACACATCACAGTATTTCGTATATATGAATAACGCAGGTATAGCTGTGGTATGGCTATATTTGAGAAATGTATACAAGAACTCAAAAGTGGGGGGAAGGGGGGGGGGGGGGGGGGTGTAAATCACACCACCCCCACAGCATGTTCCGTGCATTGTCACCACGCTGACGTGAAGAGCGCCCTCAGATAAAGGTGGTGATATTTGGGCTTTACGTCTCATTTATAGCGACGATGCTAATCAAGACGAAGATGCCCAGGCCAGGAGTCGAACCTGCAACCCAGGTGAACTATAGACCCACGCAGCCTCATCGTCCGCCAGGGTCGGGGACAGGAAAGTGCAAGTACCGATCGCGAGTGTACTTCGCTACAATGATTGATCGTCTGCCAGAGATCGGACGGTAATTTCAGCCACTCGCATGATTGAGTGATCGATGATGCTTCAGATCAGCGGCGAAGTCCGTATCCTTATTAATTTAGTTTTGTTTTCGATCAGATAATGGATTAATAAAGAAACCTTAGGCGTGTCTAAAAGCCGAATTTAGAATTTAATTAATTACAATAATATGTGATTTTTTCTTTGAAATAAGTAGACACACGCATACGCACACGCACACAAGTGAGTACACATCCACTCACGCAGACGGTTCTGTGAGTGTCAATACTGGCGGTCACCGCTCCTATATACTTCTTCAAATAGTTTTCAGACGTCTTAAACAAAGGATTTTAATGGATTGCCAATGCCTGAGATTTCATTGATTGACTCATTAAGGTATGTCATCGACGGTGAGGTTGAAAACAAAGATTGCACCAGTGTTTGGGTAACGGTTAAACCTCCTCTGTATGCTTTGCTATGGATGCACAAACTTATACACTACACACAAAGATACCTTAGCTAAAGTATAGAGGAAGATGCTGTATAAATATAAGTGTTTGGACAACAACCATTGTCCACAGCCATTACCAGCAAACTTATTTAAACCATTACATTATTTAGTTGTCAGGTATAAATGAAGTTCTTTCTAGTTTCTACTATAACATGTTCAAATTAGTAAAGGTAAATGATATAAATGTAAGCCCATTTTCACGTTTTTGGATTTTGATTGAGACGCAAAACTCGCAGTGCGCCTTTCCTTAGTCGCCTGTTGAAGTTTGAACATAACTTCGACTTTTCAGAATGAGTGAATGATTGTTCGCTAACAATATACAATAATACTGTACAGCAACATAAAACTACAACTACAACATCAACAATAATACAACTACAAAGATAATGCTCTCTCTATAATATTGATTTATTTATGACTTAAAAGTATCTGTGCGAAAATATTTTCCATGACCTCCGTGACAGCTAAGTTTTACCATATAGTTATTATTCTGTTATTTGATGAAAACTATCCATGAGTACTTTTATAAAGTACTTAACTACATTTGTTTTATAAGACCGGGAGATATGTACATAAAGCACCACATGGCAGTAACCATACGGTTACATAACAACAACACTCGAGAGGGTCAGTACGTGATGTTTAGTGTTTGTGCGCTGATGATTACTGTTGTTATTCGGATATTTCTTGGCAAAACAAATAATACAAATTTATAAATGTATAGTATCATCAGAATGAAACATGTTTTAATGGTTTATTGTCTTTTCAACTTTGAAGTGTTATTGTAAGTGTTGAAAAGTTGAAAAAAAAGTTGAAGTTGTGAAGTGTTGTAAAGTTAGTAACAAATTACTATGAATTAAAAACAAAATTAGGACATTTATAAAATGAATTAATAATATTTACTGTGTAGTGGGCAGTCTAATTAGGTAGGGAACTGTCCCGTGATCCTTAATTCAGTTGACTAATTAAATGTTTCCAGTCCCCATACATGTAATTATCAAAACTTCACATGAAGATTTGGTCTTGGGGTTTCCGGTCAGTAGCCACACGAAGCAAACAATTTAGAATATCCCGCTATTTAAAAAAGTAGATGAAATTTAAAATACGTTCGAATTCTTCGAGCATGACCAAAATATATAAAAACAATGACCCTTACTGCACTGGTCCCTAATTGGATGTGTATAATAAAACGCTGCAAATGCAACAGATTGTCCGTGTGTCCTAAACGGTTATGGAAGCCCGTGTCTTGTTTGGCCATTGTCTTCGGAGACTCTGTTCACGATTAGGGAATGAGATACCCGCAGAGAGGACACGATACGAAGCCAACCTCAACAGCTGTTTTGTGAGGGAAAGTAGCGAGGAGTGTCTCGCCCACAGATACATCGGGACCCCAAGCCGTTCAAATAAATCCAAATTAAAACTCCCGTGGAGTTGAATGCCATATTATATGAGGGCGGGATTGAAAATAAGTCGCACTTATTCGCTTTCTATAAGTTTTGCCGCGCTGCCGAGTGCCGACAGCCAATCCGAGGCCGAGCCGTGTGACATTTCATGGGGGTGGTTATAACTTTACAAACATACAATAGACCAGACTATGGGAAACAGGGTGTAACGATGATGTTATGTATGCACGGTTGTTTTGACACAACGAAACGAAACAAAGAAAATATTCCAGGAAGTCAAGTACTTTTTATAAGCAGTACCGGTACTTCGAGTAATATTGTTTAGTAAACCACTATAAATAGTTAAATGGTATAACATCGGCATCATCTTTGAGAAGATATTGGTTCCCTGATGAATATTGTGTATATCTTAAGGATAATATAATTTTGTAGCCAAATTATGTGCCCGAAGAGCAAATAAATTTCTACAAGGTTCGATATTGACAGGGACAAGCAGCGTGAAGAATGTTATAATCATTACATTAATTTCAAATTATGGTTAGATTATGGCGGTAATGTACAATGCCATACATGTGAAGTAACTATCATTTTTAAGTACAAATTCCTATCCTTCTTTGAAATGCTCCACATGTTTTATTTATTGGAATGTACTCTTCATCTTATACAGTACTACATCAATATATATTTAAATCATTACCTTTCCATTAAACATTTCTATACTGTTTAGTTTAGGCTGTATATTGTATAGAATTTGTAGAATCGTAACAACTCAGTTCAGTTTTCAGACAGGCTGCACTGCACAAGTCTATGGGTACAGCCGGTAGGATTGGGTAGGCCGTAATATTAAACCAAGCAAAATTCACGGTATTTCATTAATATATTGAGAACGCTTCAATTTTGAATTTTTTGTTTTTTCAAATTTTGAAATTTGAGAATTCTTCAAAGTCAAAATGATGATGGCAGACTATGAGTGGATGACTTATGAAGATGGAAGAATGACGTGTAACATACATTCCAAGCCAGGATTACAACCTGAAACGCAAGTGCTACAGTTAGTCTATCTATACGGTTCGGTTACATGTTGGCTAAAATGAAGCTGTTGAATGAATGAGGTTCGAAATTCGAATTCTTGTCACACTCACAGACAGGTGTAGAGTTGTCCTCTAGTATTCCTCTTAGTTAAAAAGTATTTCTTGCATATACGAGTTGACAAGTCAATTATTTTACCAAATTAGATCATGAAGGTTTGCCAAACTTCTTATGATTTATGGTACGTTACGATAGAACGATACCGACTAATCGAACACCGTGGGCTATTTAACAAGGACAATAACATCCTCTGGGTATTGGTATATCAGAAATGAACAAGCTAAGCACCGGTCGGGCGCGAAGCTAGGCGTAGCCCCGGGCAACATAGTGGGGCTAGCCCCCCCTCCCCCGGTGCTTGCAGGGGCAGGGAGGGGCAGGACACGACATCGTGCTACCTGCAGCCAGTGATTGCTCTAGTGTGCGGCGCCCCAGGCACGACCAAGCCCACCTCTAGCGCAGCCCATGGGAACCCTAGCGTCGAGAGAAAGCAACTATCATATCGGAAGGTTTCGACAGTGACAATTATAACTAGAATGAACAGTTGGATCTGTTTGAATTCCGATGGTAAATGTGCGTTATTATAAATTTTCATTTCCTGTAGACTTTCGAACTGATGACGTCAGTTCGTACGGAATTGTAGGGGCCATCCTTCGAGTCACTAATAAAAAATATGTCTTAGAAAGTAAACCAAAGCAAGAGCCTTGATGCATTCAATAACATTCGATTGTCGAGGAGTTGTTGAACGGCGTCGGATAAATAGAATGTTCATAACACATTGAAGCTGTGTGATCTTATTATGTTGTCGTAGCTGTAAATAAACAATAGTTTTCTTATATTTTGAGAATATGAATTTTAACTACGGTGGATAAATATTATAGATAGTTATGGTATTAATTAAAGGCGACGACAAATAGTAATGCAGATAACAACATATGCCTGCCTTACGCGCGCGGGATTCAAGCAAAAGTCGCATGAATCGTGCATCCCAACCGTAGAGGCCACTGCGAGAAAATCATCGTAAATACATGTCTGGCCAAGTACATCTTCAGTACAGTTTGTACACAGTCTTCAAATGCATTGTCAATAATAACGATTGAGACGGTTCAACACATATGTTATTAAGGAATATTTATTATGGTGCACGTTATTTTGATTTTAGAATAAGATAGTGTGCACGATGAACGTCCAGGGGTTAACAATCGTCCTTTTCATTCAGTCTACATTTTAATTTGTGTGTGATGCTTTTGTTTTTGCTTTTAATTTATCATATCTATATATAAAGATTTTATATTTTTTCTTTTTTATATCATATTATAGTAAAAGTAGAGGATAGATGCTTTCAAATTTCAACATTCACATAGTTCAGTCATGGGAAAATTTGCTATGCCAGTGGCGGTTGGTAAGTTTTCATTAAAAAGGTGCCAAACAGGTACCATCAACCATCCACCCCATATGAATAACAGAACTGGGATGTTTTTAGTTTGGGCATATTATTTAAAAGGGATGAAGGAAAGGGAATCCACTTTAGATAAGTTAAACAAACGTTTGGTCGACCTATTATTGATGGCCACATATCCACTACAGCAAACAAATAAAATAGTATTAGTAGTGCTATTTTGTTGTTGTCGTTGTTGTTGTCGTTGTAGCGAAGGCTAAGCTGCTTTCCATCCAATCATACTATTAGAAGAGATTTATGTATCGTGGGCGTGTTTTAGTTTCATTATATTAATAAAACGTCACTTGTTCACAAGAGAAGCGAGTTCACTGTCGGATTGAATCCCCTTCACCACCTGTAAGGTCATGTGGCGTAAGTGGTGCGGCCACGTGGCAAGAGTGGTGCTTCCAAATGGTCAGGTCACAAAACTGAACGTAAATATGAGTTGGGAATGCAATGCGCACAATATTATGATTGGCTCGGTTTTAGTGTTAGTTAAAGTTTATCAATGTCATAAAAACTAATCGTACGAAGAAGCGTATCTCAGGCTTCCACGGTTGCAAATTAAAACAAAATTTATTCCAACTTAGGGTATAAAACCACAAAGTAATTGCCAAGTCATCACAACATGCACCAAATTCGAAATTTCACTATCACCTTTATTACTACGAAGTTATAAACTTTGAGTTTATAGTCTTGATTCTAAGACAACTGGAAGTTTACGTTTTAAATTGGATGACTTAAAAGTGTTTGCTAATTGGATCTGCTCTGATCCTGTCCATTGGTCACGGACTGAGGCTGTCTGCTTCTTGTCTACACCAACATCTGATGTTTAAGTACTAATATGCCTCGTTCTAAAACATCAACAACGAAAGAGCCACACCTACTTGAATCATGCGGACCATTAGGGTTTTATACACTCAAGATGAAAATATGTTTTTATTTCTTGAATAGTTATTGATGTTATTAGATCGGAGCTATGTGTAAAATTATATTTTATAAGATTCAAGGCTTACACGGACTCCGTACTGAAACCTTAATATTATCCCAGAATGAATAACTGCAGAATAAAAAAGGTATATATACAAATTTTGGGAAATGGCCTATTAATATGTAATGTTAAAATTGAGTGAACCATACATAACAGGTTAACGGAAGATTCAATTTTTATTTGAAACCTTCTTTATAACAACAAAACCACAGTAATTCAAAGAAGATAGCACTAACCCACGGCTAGATAATTTAATGATAATAAGGGCACACAATCCAATAATTGTGTGGCTCGCGGTGGTTTTCAACTCTCTAGTCTAAGAATGATGTGGAAAATACTCAGATCTAGAATTTAGTTGAATATTCATAACTATTTTGTATAGTCAAAGTGAGTTCTTTACGTTTTTATGGTGTTTACAATTTAACACTCATAAAATGTTGTTTTATGGGAACGTAGCTCTACAAGAGAGCAATTTATTATTTCCACCCAAAAAGTTAAAATAAATTCACACGATTAGTTGAAAATCAGAGCGAGTGTGAGTGTGGGGCATGCTGGCGTCAAGGTAGAAGTTAATGTTCCATAACACATGCAAACATTATTAGACATAATTTCCATTGTTTTGCTTTAGACTATATTTGGTTAACATTCAGGTTCATCGCATGAGTTATTTTGTTTGAAAACATTGCATAAAACTGAAGGATAGCATTGTTTTCGTTTGTAATCACATATTAATTTGTTTTAGACATTGACGTCAAACTTGTCAATTCTACTTATTTTGGTAGACGAAGTAATAAAGAAGGACGAAAATAAAAAATGAAGAGAATACTGAAAATGCAGAAAGAAAAAATGAAACGGAAAAGAAAAAAGGAAATACAACAATACGCTCATACATTGACGCGTAATTCTAAGATAAGCACAGGAATGTCATACATCTAGTGAATTTTGTTATATTATAATGCTATGTATATACGTTGTGCTAGTAATACGTACGTAGTAGTATATTTCACAAAATGTATACTATAATGGAGATTCAAACTAAAACAGCTGTTTTAACTTTTTCAAACTGCACAGAAGGGTTTTCTAAGGTATGAAAAAAAGTTGTTCTTCTAAGAATCTAATCAGTTTCAAACACCACAATGATCACTATGAACATGCATATTATAGCAACAATACAATATATCGCCAAAATAAGTAGACTGTTATCGCACTTAAGTTGACCCGCTTACATTAGCAATACCAGACAGATCATCAAAACAAAGCAACAGAAACGTTGTAGGGAAACGTAGTTGGCTTTACGCGCCTAAAATACAACACAATCGTACTTTCCAAATTTAAAATAAAAATTAATTATAAAAAATGATAGAATGATTTTAAATGTAATGTAAAACACGCCCATTAAAAATGAGATATAAGTAAAAAGAATTTACCCATACAAATTAACATATCAATTTAATTCATTCATCTGTACGTTGTTTGATACGGATCGTTCGCGTGAGCGACGGTAAGGCCGTTGGCTAAGAAGAAGAGCGACTACCTAATAATAGGACACCACTATATACTGTCACTTGTTGATTGGTGGCTGCACTAAACTGTCATGCCTAGAAGACTATCATCTGCTTTATGATGTAATATTGGGTTCCACCATCTCCCCCGGCGGAACGCATTATTTCACAGTCGTTGTTGTAGCTCTGATCACTGCAATGCCGGAAGCATAGGTGATATAATGACGCGGTTTATACACTTAAACTCCTTAATTAACTTTACACAAGAATGGTGGTGGTCGTTAAGTGACTAAAATTGGCAATACCAAGTTAACTATTAAAAAGCCATTAGATTTCAATTTTTGGTTACGCAAGTTTGTAACTTAGAAAAAGCCGTGTAGAGCCGAGATCCCGTTCAATCAGGGGTTGAAGTTAACATTTTTGTCTCCAGCCCTTCAGGCTAGCGGTAATCACTCATTACTAAACCAATGCCGTTTTCACCAGTCCGTAATAGAAGTACTATTCATTAAATTAATAGGTATTAACCTATCAATGAAGCAATTATTAACATAGATACAAAATTATGAATTATAAAAGAAAAGGAGAATATAAATATGTAAACAATTCTTTGAAACCGTGTGTTGTTATACATTGATCCTAAAGAATAACATCCGCGGTTGAAATAATGTCTATATTGAGAGCACATAATTGAAAGTATCAGTAGACCTGTGTGGTCGTTCGTACAGTCCCACGTAGAGGTAACGTAGCTCAAGATAGTAATGAAACGATCCAAGTCTCTAGACAGGTTCACTCTCCACCCCCGATCCCGGTACGCAGATAGTATTCGCTACCTAGGTAATTTATGCACAAAACAAAGTAATACTTCAGTAACGTGTCAGCCTAGGAATAGCTGGCGCACAAGTGGATGGAAATACATGTTTCTAGCTTGATTAAAAGTGTAAGCTTATCACGAAACTTTTGAACCGGTTCAGTTATTCGTCGCCCGTGTAGTGTCGTGAAGAGAGGTATTACAAATTAGAAGCACACGAAGTTGCCTCAGCCACAGCAACAGCCACAGCCACCTCCACCAGACCCGTTTTGAACCGATACTCTTGTCTGCTGATACTAAGGGCACAGTAAATTAGAGGGCAGTGGCGTGCGGCCACTCACTTGCAAGCTTGCTTTACAACAATGAAACAAATAAAATGAATCGATGGACAAACAACAAGCTGTCAAACAATAAAATATTATGATATTCTTTTGAAAACAAATCTTAAAAAAAAAGAAACATACAAAACTTTCACAACTTGGTTGCCCATCATTAAACGTTTTAACTGGTGAGCAGCTACAATCGCCATACCTCGTTTTCTTCATAATGTTGCAATTTTATTATTTTTGACAGCTCGTTGTTTGTCCATCAATTCGATTCATTTGTTACATTGTTGTAGTTCGGCTGTGACGTCAGTTGCCAGTTCCCTATAGTACCTTGCCTTCACTTAATAATCTTATGGTATAATCATTTTATGATTATTTTGGCACAACTTATATTTTAGGTATAATTAACGTTTTTTATGAAACTTCGATTCAATGTCGTAAAGGCCACAATTTCAAACAAATTAGTTGTTAATTAACAAGTTTGTTTTCTACTTAAAAAACCCACTTCAATACCAAGTGAAGACCAGGTAGAGGGGAACTTCAAGTTGTAACTATAGAAGTAATTTACTGCTATTTCCGGTTGTTATTTTGCTTTGAAAAGTAGACAAATAAAACTCAATTGAAATGTGTTTAATTATATTACCATGAATGACTTATATAAGCAAGGCTACTTTTTTAAAGTCTATGCAAGCCGTTGGTTACCGGGATGTATAACATAATAATATACTATCATTTTTGTTGTAATGGGAATTATTTCCATATCTCTAGTTTATTAGCAACATAAAACTTGGATGTCATCCATATTTATTGATATCATTCACTATTTACACACAAAAATGGGGCCGCGAGCGATGACGAGCGAGCTAATACAATCGCCACTGTTTACGAAATCGTAGATGCATGAGAAAAATGTACTAATACTATCTAATATCTATCTATAATGTATAATGATTGTAATGAACTGTTAAAAAAAAGTATAGATCATTAATTCACTTTACACGATACAAAATGAAACCACATCATGACAAAAGCTCATCGTTAGCAAAACGTGTGGGAATAATTCCATTCCGACTGCGAGGGCTGATACTTGAATGCTTTCACACGTGCACTGTACAATCAAACATGCAAGCTCATGAAAGCAAGCATAGTTGTAAATTACTAATTTATGTGTACAAGTATTAAGTATTACTCGTTAGTAGTGTCTACAAACACATAGCTGCTTAATGATGCGGCAATTATTGCTTAACAAGAAGTTGAATAGGCCGACGTCATGGGAGAGACGAATACGTGAAATTGTTTTCGGATCTATATTTGAGTTGGAAATGTAAGGAATATTATGTATTTCCTGCAATTATTTTTGGTGTAACTATAATGAACAACTACTGAACTTTGTCTGTGTTGCAAGGTACGAGTAATACGACTCTCAGTTAGTCAGTCAGTTAGTCAGTCATTCAGTCGGTTTCAGTAAATTTGTGACAATCGAATGCACAAAATTCCAATTCTGAGACAAGCGTCATCAGCGTTGTTCCTTTCTTGGTTGTGCTATGTAGTTATGCTTGTGTAAGAAAACCATATGAATGTTTGAGATTTTGATTGGATTTGTTTATGTAACGCCTATCCTAATCAGTTATAAAACCAATTTACCAAGAATATTTTATTTCATGCTAGGACAAGAGTTTGTCATAAATTTAATCTGAACACTTACCATAATATTATGTTATGATATCAAAAATAATAGAATACCATATTTTGTGACCAATTACATCATGATAAAGAATGTTTCTAGTTTTTGATGTTTTAGCATGTTTCTTATATTTAACATTATTTCTTTTTCGTCTTCATTCAATAAAACTAGTTTAATACAATTACAGTAAATGAACGTGTGGTATAAGTCGGACATTTTCACAAAAGATTTGCACCAATGTATACGTTATTTTTTAAAGTAATATCAACTAAAGATTAATAAATTCATTAATAAACAATCCAAATATTGCAATTATTATGTTGTTATAGCCAACTGATGATTGGTCCATGACCATGGGTAGGTTTTCCACGAAAAATTATTATTATTATTAATTGTTACTATTATTTCGTTGATGATGTGGTTTACATACTTATGTAGTCACGTAACAAGCAGTCTTCTATCATGTAGGTTTCCACTAAAAGGAGGGAAACTTACTCCAGGGTGGTCTTCAGTTTGCACGGCTAAGCCTATCTCCGTAAAGAAACGTTTACACAAGTTTGCATGGTCATGACCAGGTGGCAATAAGGGAAACTCTGTGTAAATATGCTTTTAATGTACATTCCGTTGCCATTGTTCGAAACAAAATAATGCAAATAAAATAAACGGGTTGAAATATTTTCGTCGATAAATCGAACAGAAGTAAAAAATTAAAAACAACTCATTTTAATACAATTTTACACAAGCATAAACCTATTAAATATCGTATCGTGTTTTCATGATGTAGCAATAAGCTTAACATTGCATCTCACACTCGATCGTCCTTTATCCGTTTTTGCAAATTGTATAAAAATAGTTACGTAGTACCAAAGTTTGTAATCTTTGGTAGTACCTCAAAAATACCGAAAAAGGACCTTACTAATAAAAATGATGAAAACATGCGTTTTCATTTTTCAGGAAAAATAAAAGACAGAATTTTGGCATCCGCATCAGTAACATTTAAAACTTTTTTTTAGACATGTATACCAATAGAACAAAAATAAAATCTCAGGAACATCCGTAATAATATTATTTATATTAACTGCAACAACAATAATTATAATACGATGCCAACAGTGTTAAAATAGGCCAATAGCTAATGAAAACTAATCGAATGATTAGATGATTGGCAATCTAATTAAGAACGCTTATTTGTGATTCTACTCCAGTGAATAATTGGACACCGCTGCTCTGTCAAATCACACACATGGAAGCCGCTTCCACGTGAAGCAGGAATGCCTTGAACACGAGAGTACCTACTTGATTTAGTCAAGGTAAACGAGTGCGTGGTTACAAAGAGTGACACTTGATTTAAATTCGACCAATGTCCTCCCAATTAACAATACCGCGAGGTTCTGAGCAAACGCACTCGATCATCAAGTACAGTAATCAACTATCATGTTATTTAGTTGTTGAAAAGAATTCCAAACCGCATTGAAAAATCCCATTGAAAAACTTGGATCTAGAAAATGTTGACTCATTAAAATATTTCTTTTAAAAATTGTCGAGTGAGTTGGGACAACCTTATGTTATAAACACTACATCCCGTGTGCTCTATCATCCATCTAATTGCCCGTTTAGTCAATCGTAAAAGCACAACAGAACGGGCGGCTTGGTCCGCTGACTAACCACGAGCTGACGCAGACAGTAGATCCAGATCTATACGGAGGGAGAGAATTGTCATGAGGTCCTGCCAATTAAACAGAAACACGATTGAGATTGTTTGCTCTATAAAACTCGTTTACCCTCCGAGACTTCGGAGTAGAACAATGTCGCCATTTTGGCTTCATATCTGCTTACAGGAAAGTAAGAAATGGAGGCTTTGGCTTAGATATTTGCGACACAGAGTGAAGATTTGGAGTAAAATGCAGACCATTGTAAATTGTAATGACTATGTCTGGTACTGAATTCACCAGTATGGAAAAGTATAAAATATGGTGTACATATTCTATTGATTGTTACACAAATATAATTTTTACAACAATGTATATTATATGGTGGCAGAAAACGTCTCCTAAAGATGCATAAGAAATATATATTTTCCAAGAAAAGAATCGTTTGGCATGGCCACATAATATTCCACTTTTATCAGTGACTATCACTATTACTATCATCATCATCATCATCATCATCATCATCATCATCACAATCAACATTATTTTGACTCACTGGCAAATAAGTATGGATATTTCAATTTTCAACATATTGTCCACGTGCATTTATAAATAGCAGCTTCCTGGAACATGTTGCCATTTTTCAAAACAGGGCGTTTAATAAGAAGGCTCTGATATCGGATTTGCAAAGAAAACCTTAGAAATTTAAATACATTAAACATGCAATATAAAAGTAAAAAACGCGCACTAGCGGGATTCTTGTCATTTGCGAACTTTTCCTTGTTACTTATCAGTCACCTATAAATGTTATCTATAGCACCTTGTCATCTCAATAAGCCTTATTGCATTGACAATTGACGTTAGATCTCATTATCAGTTGATACATTAGTCTCACATTCCTAAGCAATCACGTCACAAGTATATAATCCGGTCATGGCTCTAATGGCAAGTGCATGAAGGTGTTTTCTGTTTTGTATCATCTTGGACCTTGCAGATGATGTCATTCTCTGCAAACAACAACATTGCTGCTAAACTTGTTTACACATAGTAATAATAATAATAATAATAATAATAATAATAATAATAATAATAATAATAATAATAATAATAATAATAATAATAATAATAATAATAATTTTTTTTTTTTTTTTTTTTTTTTTTATTTACAATATACATTTGTCCCATTACATAATTAGTTGCATAATATTATCCGGACATCCACAAGTTGCACAAGCAACTTATCTGTGGATTTAATCTAACTTAAAAAAACACAGTATAACACTTCTGAACTAAATAACTAAAGTATGGTATGTTCCATTCGAAACAAAATAGTAATGGAACTGAAAAAAAATAAAAAAATATAAATGCATTACAAATAAAAAAAACATGACACTACGCAATGTAATAAAAATATCACTCTTGATTAATTGAACTAGTAAATTAAAAATAACTACAATATTATATTATGAATCAAATACATTTTTAATTTACTTTTCAATTCCACGAACGTGTCTACTATTTTAATCTCCATTGGCATTTTATTAAAGTACAAAGGTAAACAATAACTTAATGATCTATTTCCATATTTGTTATTAACTAGTGGTAACCTATACATACCAGCACTTATTGCCCGAGTTGCAGTATCATGAACAATAGGAATTTTGTATTGTTGTTCGAAAAAGTATTTTAATATTAGCTTGTATATAAAAATTTCTCTTACTGGCAAGACATCAAATAATAAATATAAATCATGTACACTAATACTACTTTCTGCTTTCCCTCTTGTGCTCATCATCTTTAATATATTGTTTTGTATGGAAATTAAGTTTTTAAGTTGCGAGTGGGAGGCGTTTCCCCAAGCTAATATCCCATACGAAATGACGGATTCCGCAAGAGCGACATACACCATTTTTAAATGTTTAAATGGTAAAAAGTCTCTTAGAGCATAAAGCTGATGAGCACAAGATCTTAGGCGCTTACATATTTTTAAAATTTGCATGTCCCAGCAAAATTTTTGATCTATTTCTAAACCTAGATATGGATGACTGTAAACTGAAGCGATGGTAGTGTGACATGAACATTGTACGGTACTGTGATTGCCGGCGTTTCGATGTAGACATTCGAAATTATGGGCGTGAACAGTTATTGTGGCATTCCGATCAGAGTTAAGGGGTAGACAAATATGAACGATTCTAGTTTTTTCTGTATTTATAATCAGTCTCACATCGTGATTCCATTTTAACATATTTAGAAAATCGCTTTGCAAATTCGCTTCTGCTACTTTCAGGTTCTTGTGTATTGCTATTAATGCTGTATCGTCCGCATAGAAGAAAGAAAGGCACTTGACAATATATTTTACCATGACATTCACGTATACTAAGTAAAGCTGGGGTCCTAAAATTGACCCCTGTGGTACACCACTGTTACTTGTTTTAGCTTTACTATAAACTTCCCCTATTTTTACTATTAGTTTCCTGTTAAACAAATAATTTTCAAACCACGCTAATACTTTACCCCTCACACCTATTCTGTCCAACGAATCTATAAGTATTCTGTGGTCAAGAGTGTCGAAAGCCTTCTTAAAATCAACAAACATACATAAAATATGAAAGTTGTCATTTAACTTAGAGTTAACTAAGTCAGAGAATTTTTCTAACAAGTCTACTGTGCTTTTTCCTTTTTGAAATCCATATTGCTCTCTGTTAATGATATTAAATTTAGTCATATAATTTATTAAACAGTCAGCCACATAACGTTCTAATATTTTTTCAATACTTGAGAGAATGGCAATAGGTCTGTAATTTTTATAATCTAGATGATCGCCTTTTTTATAGATAGGTCTAATGATTGACACTTTTAGTGTATCAGGAACCACTCCCTCCTTTAAAGACAGATTTATAAATAATGCAATTACTGGACTTATTTCATGTACAATATTTTGCAGGTCTCTCATTCTAATACCATCAATGCCAGCCTGTTTATCGCTATTCATACTGTTTATTATCTCAGTGACTTTATTTACGCTAATAGGAGGAATATACATTGACTGTATCTGCCGTTCACCACCGCCTATCGTATCGTTGACCACACATCGGATGTCACAACGGTGAATTATATTTTCAATATCTTCAACAAATGTACTTGCAAAGTTGTCAACTACATTATGAATTGTGTCACCTTTGCCGAGATATTTATGTATTACTTCCTCTACTGTGTTCTGCTTTTTCCTACCAACCAGATTATTAATATTTTGCCACGTATCCTTTATACTATATCTATTTCTTTCTATTAAATCTTGATAGTATTGTCGTTTCCTTTCTACTATTTTTTTGTTTACATTATTCCTAAGAATAGTGTAGCTTTTCTTATAAACACTTTTATAAACCGATAGCTGTGGACATTTTTTCCATTTTTGAAATGCATTATCTCTTTCCTTTAGTAAGCCGAGTAATTCTTTTGTCATCCAGCTTTTGTTAACTCTTTGTTTTCTTGTAGAATGTTTAGAGTATGTCGCCTTTCCGTACGCTACTTTAAAGTTACAATATATCGCGTCATATAAAACATTACAATTATTTGCTACTAATAAATTCCCCCATTTGATACCTTTTAAAATACCTAATAGTTTTCTCTCGTCAATACACATTTTTAGAGGTGCTGCTGACTGTTCTCCAGTGTTATTTTCCCCCATACTTGTCGATATAAGTACTAAATAGTGATCACTGATTTTCGTCGTATAAACAGCTGACTTTACATTTAGGTCAATGCCCCGTACGTAAACATGATCTAAACATGTACTACTAAGCCTATCATTCACAATCTCTTCCCGTGTCGGTTTAGTGATGCATTGAATGAATCCGTTGGTTGCCAACATCGCCTGATAAAGTTGGACTTTATCATCTCGGTAATCAAGTGTATCAATGTTAATGTCACCCAAATAGATACAATATTTGTTTTTGTTTTCCTGCCAATAAGTTTCTATTTCATTTATATAATCTACCTTTGTGCTGTAACCAGGTGGTCTATAAACGCATAACAACGATATTATCTCATTTTCCACAGTCAATTCGCCAGCAATACCCTCAAAATTATTAAATAACACTTCTCTTTTTTTAAATGTTATGTTGTTATTTACAAATAACATTAACCCACCACCCCTCTTATTAACCCGTAATTTACAAAAACGAGTATACCCTTCGAGATGAAACAAAGAACATTCTTCCAACAAATTCACTTCACTGAGAATTAAAATATGAAATTTTTTAACTTGGTCCTGTAAGGCAATTAGTAGCTCATCCCAATTCGTGTTGATTGATCTTATATTTAGGTGTAAGGCAATAATTCCACTACAATTTTTATAACACCAGCCATTTAAGTCATCTGTAAT
This sequence comes from Isoperla grammatica, assembly GCA_945910005.1. Lineage (NCBI taxonomy): Eukaryota > Metazoa > Arthropoda > Insecta > Plecoptera > Perlodidae > Isoperla > Isoperla grammatica. The sequence continues at coordinate 15,387,443 of OX246738.1, read as the reverse complement.
TTCACATTCAATTTCTTCCCAATCATTATTTATTAAATCCATACACACGAGCGATTTACTCTAATTGATCAATGTCAGCTGCTGTTTTTATTTTCAACACTTCAGGCGTATGCTCGTCTTTTCGTACAAATATATTTCCTTTACGAAACCAAACAAACTTGTACCCAGTCACTTTAGCCCTCTGTTTAGTGAGCCAAAAAAGATTACGATAGTGTGGGGATAAATGTTCACTAATAAAAATGTTCAGATCTGCTCCACGTACTACGCCCTGAAGGATGTTAGTGTTTTTAATAGCGTTGGTTTTCTTCGCAATCAAGATTTCGTCCCGTTTTTTTCGGGACACGAGCTGCACTATAATCTTGGGGGGGTAGTTCTTATTCCTTGTAGGAACTCTGTGCACTGCGTCTATATCGGAGCTATCGAGGTTAACTCTCATCTGACTCACAATGTCAATCACTAATCCTTCTACGTCTTCGTCCTCCCGTTGAATAACATTAGATATCTCCAAGTTCTTGTTCCTACCGTATTGATCTAGTTCCTGGACTTGATTGAATAATTCTGATATTAAATTGTCCTTTTTCTTCCCCTCTTGTACCAATTTCATAATAACTTCCTCGTTTTTTACCACTTTTTCTTGCAATCCTTTGAATGCTAATAGATCCTGCTTTATTTCTTGAATATCAAATCTCAGTTCGTTAACTACTTTTAATATTTCTTGGGAAGTAGCGTACTCTGACTCACCAGACTGACCAGGTTTCGGTGAATCGTCACGGCAACAGTAACAACGCCAGTCTTGTTTGGCCTTCTTTGATTTGGATTTTTGAGTAGCTTTACTAACACCCGCGCACTCGTAATGATACACTCTTTTACACTTGTAACACTCTACACAATCACCATCACTAGGCAGATTGTCGGCGCAGTCCAACTTAGAGCACTTCATGACAACAAGCAACGAGACTAACAGCCAATGCAGCCTATAGCAGCGGAGCGACTCGGGACACGTCCGTTCAGTTCAGAAGCGGCCGAACGAATGAATAATAATAATAATAATAATAATAATAATAATAATAATAATAATAATAATAATAATAATAATAATAATAATAATAATAATAATAATAATAATAATAATAATATTCATAATAATAATAATAATAATAATAATAATAATAATAATAATAATAAGAAGTAAGATTTTAATAAGGTTAACGCATGGAAATACTTGACATTTTGTGTCCGTACAACATTTTTATTCTGGTTTTGACCGAGTTTGTATGTATTGCAACAATAAAATAATAATAATAATAATAATAATAATAATAATAATAATAATAATAATAGTAATTATTATATATTATATATATATCAACTTCCGCTTATCTCGTGAGAATTGGCCCCTATTTCCGAAAATTGTCTCTGTGACATATAACCAAGTATAACTACAAGGAAATAGCACGTAGAGTGCGGTTTTGTGTAGCGTTCCATCATTGTTATACTGTGAGTTATTTCACAAATTGCCAACTTTCAGGAATAGAAGCCCTGGTTATATGATCCTAGCACATACAAGATTCAATATATGACAGCCGTTTCACGAATAACTAATTAATAGTTATTTATACACAATCCGTTATCTGTTGCTGTTGGTTTTGTTATCTTATCATTGATACAGAAGGATCAGTGCTATAGCACACGACAGGGCTCTTTTTTCGTAAAGTCGCGGTTCGATACCCGTAACCGGCAATACTGGCTGAAGGTTTTTTATTTTCCTCAGTCACTAAGCGAATGCTAAGATTGACTTGTACTAACAGTATCAGAAATTCCATTCCAATTATTCAGACACCACAATACATAGTCACCTGGAGGCTGGACCCTCATTGCAACCGGTTGCAACTTGCGCTCGTGTTTCGGAATAGGGGGCGCTACTTTACAAACTTTACAACCGGCTACAACCGCCTAAAACTGTTCCATGGCTGAAGTGGGGCATGAATTGTCCGTAGGAGGTTAACATACGAAAATATATTATTATTGCTCTGTTATCATATTGCCTATTCAAAGTTTCAATTTTTAAAACCAACTTTCAAAGTCCTAGGAGAATGAATAGGATGCTATAAGTTATGCATGTATTATTGGCTTCGCTAAATGTACTCCACCTATTTCAAGTCTAAAACCACCGATATAACGGATTGTAGGAATTTGTTATCTGTGCTAGAACTTACGAAGAGCATTTTGAACTCGCAACTCCCAGACTTCCTGGTCCCCTTAAAGGGTAATAAGAATTGTGCATGATTCACACGATAGGTTATGTGATACATATACTATCACAAACAAATTCACAATTCACAAACAAACTGTCATCGTCATAGCATAAGTGTTGAAAATGAAGATATCTTGACCGTCTCTTATTGATATGTTGTGTCTGGTATTGGCGAGTGTACAAGAAATGGGAAATCATGCGGGGGACACTAACAATATAACATCCATTGTGACGACGATGATGATGATGATTTTCTGTTGCGTATCGCCTCTATTATTGCAATAATGCTATGTTTTTGACCGTGGTTATTGTTCGTGTGTTTATTTGTGTTTTAATGCAATAATGCTGTTCGAGACGATGAGTGGTGATATATATATTATATATAAGACTTATTTATGTGAAATATGGTGTTTATAGTAGGCCTAAGCCACTATAAGGTTTAAAGGATCCCGCCCGGCAAGTGAGAGACTTGAGTTCGATTCCCTGCGGGGTCTTTTTTTACTTTCTTTCTTAGTTCACAATATCAGCCCAAGATGCGAAGGATTAAAAAAAATAGAATGCCGACTTCATCATTTCTTTCTGTTCTTCCCTAGCGGTGGCGTCTTCCCGTCTCCTATAGTCTGTAGGCCTACATCAGTTCCAAATAAAGTTTGTCCATGGATTTACAACTATCTGGATGTGCAACATGGTTGGAATACGCGTCTGCGATTCTCTTTTCCGGTTTTTGACATTCTCGGACATTTTAGCCCCTATCGCTAAGCAATTAGGCTACACATCAACAGTCACAACAACAATGTGAACAATGTCAAAATCCGAAACTTAAGGGCTAAAATTGCTGCCCACCGCCTTCTTCCATGGCTATTTAATTGGTAAATTGATGTGTTAGCTGATTCAAGTCCAGTAACGAAGTTTCTATTATTAGTCCATAAATTGTCTATGTCGACAAGTTGCTTCAAGTAACATAATATGTATGTGATGAAGGACAGTTAAAAAAACATGCGTTATGCAGGAGTTGACCCTAGGTAACGACGACCTGTGCCCCAACCACACGGGCCATCGCGGACGGCGTAAAATAGTCTAAACGATAAGACTCAATGGTTCTAGCCAGACTATTTATTAGCCGGCTGGGACAAAATCAAGTTTTTCCTGGTCACAATATCGGTGGTCGCGTGCGCATTGAATAGCAATCAATCGATACGCGTGGACTTCTGAATCGATCACAAAAAAGTTGTCTTTTAGCGAGTGGACCTCCAAACTGGAATAGAGATTTGTTTGAAAAAAGAATAAAGTTAAGAAGAATTTTTATCGTCTCAATTTGAGATACCCGTTATTTAGTGACACAGTAAAAATTAAGCCGTGCCTGTATAAGATAAACTATATAAAGCAATAAGTGGGGCAGTTTTCGTAGAGGAGTAGTATGTCGTAGGCCAATAGCAACAGAAATTCAGGAGATCAAATCATTGTTAACACTGTTTATTTATATTTCCTTTACATACAATTTGGTATACTTTTGAATAAAATCTTGGCTATTGTATAAGTGCATGTTTTCTTCCCTGATATGTGCAACAATATACAGCAAACCTTCTTAAAGAAAAAAAAAAAAAAGTGCGCGTCAAACAATATTAAATACTGGTTTACAATATTACTTTAATCGCAGTAGTGGGGAAATTCGATTTCCCGTTCTAACCTAACCCTAACGCAGGTTACAAAATTTGTTTCAGCTTTTATGTAAGAATTACTTAACAACGATATTTATGTTCAAGGTGATTGTGATATGGATATAGTTGAAATGAAAAAGAGTCCCGTAATGTAGAAGGTTGTGTGATAAGTTTACATGGCATAGGGTTAGTTTCAGTAATTTTATTTCGGGCTTTAAAGCAGGCTCGATATTCGTATTGTAGAAAATACCCGTTACTTATATGACATGGACCATTTGCATTTATATTGAGAGTGTTTGATTATAATCATTTCAATTTTCGATCAAAATATGTTATTTTCGAATTCGGAATCACGGAGTGATATGCCAACGTGACACGCTTTTCTGTTATAACCAACAACAGTTTCACAATCGTTAAATGGCACTCATTAGAAAACCAAATCACGAGATAGGTTTTAAACGGAAGCTATTTGTTTGTTGTTTTTCCGATTAAATATGCTAACAAATCCGGTAATTGGTTGGAACGGGTTCTGTCCAAATTTTAATATATCTTGTAATTCAGTGGGCATACAGAACTGTGGATTATACTTACACGGAGTCAAGCTAAATTAAATTATAAAGGTTATTATAAACTACTACGACAATAAACAAAAACTATCATTATCTTCCCGTCTTTCTATGAATGAGGTACGTTAAAATAATTAATTGTCAAACATGTAAACTTGATTTGTTGTTGATTAGTTTAGTAAATGCCACAGGAAAGCGCAAAGATGCGTGCAAAAAAGTCACGTATTTCATTGGCGCGGGTTTTCTTCTGCTCTGGGTCGGTTATTTTTTGTGCCGAGTTGGAGGATAATCTTTTGACAGCACGACAAGCTATGGCACTTGGGGAATGCACGTTATCTCCAGGTATGCTTTAATTGGCTTTGGAGTTGGACCGAGGTACTGCACGGTGAAAGATCGCTTGAAACCTGCTTATCAGCACTAAAACACAAGACCCAATAATAAAATGGACCGACATCCTTTTCCCTAATGAGCTGATGAAAGAACACAAGCCACGTCACCTGTGCATTGTTGGCACATATCATCTTACAAGGCCGTTGTGCGACAAATGTCAATCGTCACCGTTATATGCCGACGCCATAAACCAGACAACCAATAGGTTCACTATTTAAACTAGATGAATTATTGATTCATTTGAAAGTTGATGTGCACTAATTGATATTATAATTAACACGAGTGTCTGCCATGTTAACGCTGGTAATTTCATTTCACCATCAACTGACAACTAATGAAAAGAGGAGATGTTTTAGAACTCGTTATTGCCTTATTATTGGCAATCAGAAATAGATTCAATTCAATAACCAACCCCAAAGTGATTGGTCACCAATTGAAGTACAATTCAAAAGAAATTTACATATTTATTTATTTATTTATTTATTTAATGTCGTCAACTTTTTAGTATCTTGTGTTGTGAAGCTGTGGGTAACCGGTGGACTATTCCTTTGACAGCGGATTTATTTACTGAAACATAAAGTAAAATATTGTGCAAGTAAGTTTTGTTTATGACGTGACAACTATATTTTGTACTCAAAATGTTCTAGATGGAAGACTTTAATTCGTGTGCAGATATTCTTTAGTGTACTAAAAATCGACTTGTCAAATTCTAGCTTACAGTTGTCATTTAAACAGAACACCTTATGCACAAAATGATAAGGGCATTCTAGCAAAATCTGACACTCAAGCTACTAACAATAAGTATGGAATGGTATAAATATGGAGTGTTCAGTTGTTCGAATGCAGAACGTGGAAATTCTTATTTTGACAGAAACAGAAGTTGGAGCCATTTGAGAGTTCTTTCATGTTTAAAATCGCACGATAATGTTTTAATTTTTCAATTATATCTTAAGAATGCTACTCAAAAAATCGAAAATCTGAGAGCAGAGCACAATATGGTTTGTTTAAAGACAGACTGAATGCTAAATATACCATATACATAACATTATAATCGGCACGTTGGTTATTTTTTAATTTTTATTACTAATTATGCTTTAAATAACCCCCATGGATGTAGATAGATAAAAAATGAGAATGTTTTGGGAGCAATGAAGAAAGAAGGGGATGGAAATACTTAAGGAAAGAGGGGGGGGGGGGGATCGTTTGCTGACCGTGTTTTGCAGTCACTAATATGTTTAGTTTGGAGCCATGAGATGAATATTATTATTATTTTTATTATTTTATAAATAAATGATATTGAATATTTCATATCAGGAGGGGGGGGGGGGGGGAGGGGGGGGGATTTGATTGTATATCATTAGCACACTAGCAACGATGAGGTTTATAGTGGAATCTGCATTTCGTAATAAAGAACTAGAACTATAAAGTTTCTACGACACGACTCATGGCCAATGAACCACAGCTGTAACTAAGTGACATACGAGTGCCGACTGCCGACCGCATTTTCAATCATCAACACTTATGTTGAGTCAGATACATAAATCACATCAATGCGCCCTGAGTAGCTCGCGGGACTCTGACCTCTCAAACAAGATGAAAACCAAACGGCTGGCGAGGTTTACACCGCTGCGTTTTATAAAAGAAATAAAAAACAAACAAGCAATTAGCATAAATACGAGCCAAAACGTCAGCGCAACAAATGTGGGTATTTCTAAGCAGCGAAACATGAAAACGTTTTATTGGATTTATCACTGAATTGTTTTGAATCTGTAATACCGAGTTTTTTAAATTAACTTTCGCAATTATTCACATATCTTATATATAGCTGCTTACATGATAAATGTTAAAATTTATTTGTTCCCTTTTCTAGACCAAAGGGCATAGATAGAATATAAAAAATTGCTTGTTTATTTTAGATAAAAAACAAACAAGTGTAATATTAAGTTTAGTTTAGCTTTAGTTTACTTTAAGGCATTAAATACTACAATCAAAATTAATCTTAGTCGATGTTCACTGTATATTAAAAAAAAGGGTAAATTATATGTAAACCTGAACCGCCACAAACCTATGTTTATTGAATCAGGTATTTAAGCAGGTACAAGAAAAAAATCCAAATGTGTAATGTACAAAAAGAGGAAAATAAATAAATAAATAAAATCTACGTGCTGTATGACTTCTTCACATTTTATAGCCTTATGTAAAGTGATCTACCTAGAAGGACGTTTTATTAAATGGGTGTGAAAACCTAAATGTAGCCTGGCATATTTTCTAAGCCAGAATTCAACAATACTCAATAACATTAGAGTCAGAGACCAGGTTACCAGGTTTCAATATTGTATATATACATTGTATTACGCCCTTTTTATTAATTGTAAATCACTAATGGTTAATGATACATGAATTAAACGAGACGTTTTTGTGGTCAGAAGATGAATAAAGTGTCTGTATCATAAATATGGGATAGTTTTTGTAGCCTGATTACTTATGTTGGAGTATACTATCTGGCTATCAGCCATCACTATCAAATCAGTAATCACATTGTTCGAGCAGCTTGCGCTTATATTATGTTATATACGTCTCCACTGGCCGAAGATTGCCAAAGTTTGATGTGCACTAACTTCGTTTGCAATGACCCCTGTTCTGCTGAGGTTCGGCGGGCCTCAATGTCCCCGAAGTCCAAACCGTAAATATCTTGATGTTTTTAGTCAACTAGTTTCTCTTAAACAAATAACAGGATTATTACGATAATTTACCTACTTTGAGAGGGATGTCATATCTACGCATGGTATTAAGTACATTTGTGACAAGCCTGCTCAAAAATAATTTACTCATGTTTGAATTATACAAATAAATTACTTACGTCGAAAATGTTCGGCGAAATAATACAGAGAATCTGTTTAAAAATAGGTACATTATTTTTGAACAGGTTGGTGACAAATGTACTTAATACCATACATAGATATAACATCCCTCTACAAGTAGGTAAATATTTATAACAATCCTACTATTAGTTTAAGAGTAATTAGTGGACGGCCATTACATTTGTAAAACTCCTACTGCCTAACGCTCTAACGTCGTGGATGACTTGCTCGATTAGCTAAATTAACACGGCATCTTCGTATGATCGAGTCCTGACTTGGGCATGGACATCGTGTGTCAACTTTCATCTTCACATGCCACCCACCACTCGACTCGATTGTGAATATATGAGCAGTCCCCGGATATTATCATCAGTGGCCAAGGTGTATATATATGATCTCTAGCGAAGGTCTACTTGAACCATTCAGCAGGCTGTGATGTGATGGCGGCATTTTGCCAAAGACATTGGAATAGTAGTAGCGCCACCATAGTTCAAGCTCTTGATCTCCGCCTAGCGAAGGCTCGTTGAACTCCCAAGTTAGGAGTTCGACGAGCCTCCGCTCGGCGGAGATCAAGTAAACCTTGGACAGCAGCGTTAATACCATTTGCAAAGCTGTGGCTTTCTCGATGGCATAGCATTGCTAATTGTTGGCAACTTCATTTTGAATTGTTTAAATCAAACGAAATTTCAGTGAGAATCGAAGCCGTGTTCAAAATTTAGTGTTTTCGATGATTTAAAATTCAAGTTTCGTAGAACATATATCAAAATTTGCATCAACTGTGATACACTGGCAGAACTTCACATAAAAGTTTCATGACCTTACGTCCACATCGGTTTCAATTTTCAGAAACGAGATGGAGACCTCAGATAAAATAGAACAACTGTATTTGCTCGAAGTTCTCATCGACAAGGTTGTTCTGAAAGACCTTCCACCGGAGACGCCAATACGCTTGAGGGTAAAATTCATAGAGTTTCCTTGTTTCGAAATCACACCAGAAGACTTCAAGAAAGATGACAACTCAGATACCGACGGCGTTAACTTCAACAGCGGTAAGTCGTTCCTGTTTCCTATGGTACCGCTGGAGTTGATCAGAAATCTGCAGCGCCACCCCCTGGCCGTGACCGTGTTCCAAGTGAAGGAGGACGCTCCCCTCCTGCCCGAGATCGTGGGGCAGACCCGGGTGCGGATGTCGGAGGGTATGTCTGAAGCAGTGTTCGCCGCCATGTCTTGCAGCTGCGACAGCGAGTTGCCAGTCTCTCACACGCTCACAGACACATTCTCTCTGCGGAACATGGGCGACGAGGTCGGCACGATCGCTCTCTTCATCAGGCTCTCGTGTTTCGGCCAATCGATCGTCACTCAATTCCAGCTGATGGGGGAGAAGAAGGCGTTCTTATTCAAGAACAGCAAAGCAGACAACTCTTTCAAGTGCAAGAAGTCTAGCAATGATGATGATGGCAACGAACCGACCAAGTTTGACGTCTTACCCGTAGCACCGTTTCTTACCAGCGAAGACAACGTGTGTGACATGTACTCGCCTACTGGAGATGCCGATGACTCGACCGTCACGTGGAAGGTAACACCCCCCACTCCTGCCCCGTGTCCAACGTGTGAGACACGTCCCGGATGTAATCCCCCCCCGAAGTGTCCACCAAAGCCCCCCGTGCAGAACCCTTGTCCGAAAAAAAAACCTGGGACACCACCTTGCAGTAAGTGTGGTGGAAAGCCCAAAAGTCAGAAACCAAGCGCTGAATCCAAGAACCCGTGCAGCGTTTGTGGCTCGAATCCAGTTCCAGCTCCAGCTCCATCCAAATCCCCATGCAATAAATGTGGTTCAAGTGGTGCTCGGGCTGGAAAGTATGACCCACAGATGGATGATGCGGGCTCACCTTGTGGAACTGCTTTTGAGTTTGGAGGTTCTTTCGATTCATCAAACAGCAGTAAAAAATCATTTGTGTGTGCGTTTTGCGGCACGAAAAAACCACCCAACAAGGCGACAAAGATATGCTCGATTTGTGGTAGCCCTCAAAGCGAGCAAGCAAAAACATGCAATGTTTGCGGCACACGTTGCCCGTTCACCGTGAAGCAAATGGAGTGCTCTATTTGCGGTATGACTTGTCCTGGTGACACGAGACCAAGTGAAGCCGATGTTTATCCCCCCGTTCGCTACGATACTACAGGAGCTCTGTCGTCGGCCTTCATGGGGTGGGGATCTAGCGGAGATGTGAGCAACTGCACGTGTGATGACGTCAAACCAACATGCGGCCCCACCTCTTCCGGGCCACCACCCGTCCCAGTTCGTTACAACACTACAGGAGCTCTGTCACCGGCGTTCATGGGATATGGATCTAGCGGCAATGTGGGGAACTCGTGCAATTGTAACGGCGATGACGACAAGCCATCATCCGTCCCCGTCCGTTACAACACTACAGGAGCTTTGTCACCGGCGTTCATGGGATATGGATCTAGCGGTAATGTGGGGAACGCGCGCAAGTGTAGCGGCGATGACGACAAGCCATCATCCGTCCCCGTCCGTTACAACACTACAGGAGCTCTGTCACCGGCGTTTATGGGATGGGGATCTAGCGGCGATGTGGGGAACGCGTGCAACTGTGATGGCGGCGACGACGACGACATACCATCACCCGTCCTCATCCGTTACGACACCACAGGAGCTCTGTCACCGGCGTTCATGGGATGGGGATCTAGCGGCGATGTGGCGGACGCGTGCAACTGTGACGAAGAGGACCAACCATCACCCGTCCCTGTCCGTTACGACACCACAGGAGCTCTGTCACCGGCGTTCATGGGTTGGGGATCTAGCGGCGATGTGGCAGACCCATGCAGTTGCGACGAGCCATCATTCGTCCGCGTCCGTTACGACACCACGGGGGCCCTCTCTCCGGCGTTCATGGGGTGGCCAGAGAAACCACCCGAACCGTTGCCGCCGTCCCCGTGCTGCCAGTGCGGCGGGGAAGACGGCGATTTCGCGAGACACTCCGGCCAGGGGGACGGCGATGCGAACGCCGGATTCTTTGCTTCGAGTCCAGTGTGGCAGACGGGCTCCGCGCCGGACGTGATGCAGGCAGGCGCAGAAACTGTTTCTCATGACGCCCAAGTAAGGCCCAAGACCGCTCCGAAGGCGCAGCAGGCCAAGAAGAAGAAGAGACGCAGCAAATGGACGCACAAATGGGGCCTCCAGTATCCGGGAATCAAGTTTGGCCACCGGAATTGTTGCGAGCAGACTCGTCAGGTGCCACCTGAAATGGGCTGGCTTTGGACTAAACCCAGTGTTGGACATAAGGTAAGATTAGGTTTAGCCTAGGCCTATATTATTGTCCGCAGTAGACGATATTCTGCACTTGCTGGGGTTTAGTCCCGAATAGAATAATTAGGAATAGGATAATTGATATTGTCCTTGAAAATTCAATGATGCATTACGTGATGGGTATAAATGACGGGTGCGTAGGCCTTCTGTAAAGAGACCGATCGGTTGGCCCTTCACTTCGCGCTTGTTGAACGCGCCCGCTCAAATTACGGATCACCAACCGGACGAACCGATCGCTTTATGGGAGGCTGCAGCCCGGGAACGTTAACGGGTACGGAATGCTGACTTGGAAAGCGTGCCGTCTGTGTTACCGGGATACGGGAATGGGAAACTCAATTGTGCATCGTGCCGTAAGATAACACAGGATCCAATTTTCCGTTCCCATTGTATAACGTTAACGTCCCCGGGCTATTGTGCAGCCTCCTTAGGATATTATGGTCGGCCTACCTATGCACTTGACGTCGTGGCGTGTGGGTGTCATAGAATAGGCAGCCATTTTTAACATTAAGGGGGTTGGGCCTACTTGTGACTGGGTCTTAGCGTAGTTACGAATTTTTCTTTTCATAACGCAACAACATGCCTAAAACAATAACCTCGATTAGCAGGCCTATAAAGCCTAGGTAGCAGGTTGTGCTCAGGAGTAATGATATTATAGGTCTCCATTATGTAGCCTATTGCATTTAGTTTCTAGTAGGCCAAATATATAGAACTAGACCCCATCAATGGGGAAAGGAACAAACAGTATTTTTTTTAAATACATATTTTATAGTTCCGATTAATTCTACGCGATTAATTTTACACAACCGTTATTATCCTTGGGAGAAATAGTGGAATGAAAATGAAAAACTACTACGAATTTGCATTTGTTACATCCTGTTACACATTACACAACAAATGGACCCGTAACGACGTGTGTTTTTCATATTTTCACTTCTAAACATGTCATGTAGGCCTAATAAAATCGATCAATCAGAATCAGCCAGGCTTAGGCATAGGCCTATTCCACCAGCGCTTTACAAAGTGAAGGTGACGTTTCTGACGTTTCTGTAAGACGCATAAACAAAAAAAATTCTATAAAGCGCGCGCATGTGTATTTGATTTTGAAAATAATGTATTTGGTATAGCCTGCTGGATGCAAAGACATTCATTTGATGGTTTACATACAACAGTTGTCCATATAGCCTAGACCATAGAACATATTACTTTATAGGCTAAACTAAACAGAAACTAATCCTAGTCTAGATTTAAAACTATGGTGAAACTAATGGTGAAATAAATTGAGTGATCACATCAAGGTCAATTTACATACACTACAAAATTAAAATTTACAAATTTTAAAGTACACAATATCAATTTTACAATTTTGGCCACTTCAATGGCACGTAGGCCTTCTAACAAAGAACTTGGCGTCCTCGAGTCACTGCAATTTGGTATCAAGGTAGCATGATGTAAAATACGATAGGAAGTTTGTTTAGGCCTACATTCTAAAAAAATAAATTTTCTTTGAAACAAGATTAAATGCCGTCGTGGAGAACGAAGGGGGCCTGTTTGGACATAGTTAAGCATATTATGTGGAGTGATAATACCTCCACAGTCCTCGCTTGGATGAGTTTAAGGTAAAATAACTATTAATAAATAGCCCTGCGTTGCACTGTCAGTGCCAAGGTCCATCGTTCCCCCGGCGGAGGCTCGGTAAACCTTGGGAGTTTGACGAGCCCCCGCCAGGGGATTTACGAACTTTGTGTCAGTGCGAGTTCTACGTCATTTCGCTGTCTGCTTTCAATTGGAATCCAGGTTGCACTAAAGCCGACAATGCGCGTGTGGGGTTGGCTGGATGCGCGTTGGTGCTTATGGCCAGCTTGCTTTGGTTGTGATAGTTTGTGATCATGGATAATAGTAACTTGTTCTGATAATCGATACCGGAAGCGCTAGTCTTCATACTGCACTTCTTTCGTTCGAAGCTGGAAGACCTCCCCAAAGGGGAAACTTCTTCATCGACTTTGATGATATTGATGCTTGAGCAACCTGAATGTATATATAATCAGGCCAAGTATGTTCTGGAATGATGAATGATCGTAGTATTATAACAGAAGGCATATTACTCTAGAGATACTGATTTATAGCTGATGCCATACAGGCGATGATGATGATGATATTTTGGTTTTACGTCACATTTTTGCAGCTTAGTCCCCTGTCAAACATGGCCCTTCGTCCTCCACGGCACCAATCAATCTTGATTCAAAGAAAGTGTTCTTTTTCAGAATGTAAACAAAGAAACAACTTCCTGGTCGCATTTTACACCATGCTAGTACCTTGATACCAAATAATTGCAGTGACTCTGCCTTAGGAAGTCAAACTCAGATTAGAATCCAGCCTGGACCGATCATGAAGTGTCAACGCCAGTTGCCCAGTTGGCACTGAAATGTTAGTCACTAGCATAACTATGCATGAATAGGCAATCAAATCAAATCGAATCATGGTGACCGTAATAGGCCATTTCCGTCTCCATGAACGAGTAAAACCATTATTGCTTTGGTTCACAGTACCACAAAGGTTGGAAGCCTGGTGCAGTTGGACCCACAATAAGCAAGCTGATCAATCAGCATCGCGAGGCTTCGGGTCGTCCACCCCTCGGCCAAAAGTCTAAGGCAAAATGGAAGTCCGGCCGCGGCGGCAGAGGGGGCAAGGGCGGCAAGGGCGGCCCACAACCTCCCACCCTCCACATACACCGACGCGAGGGAGCGTATTACATCTCAATGCACCCTCTCGACCTTGGGCCGGACGCCGTCAACGTGCCCCTGCAGTTCAAGATACCGAAGAGAGAGCGCGAGGAGGGTGACTCGTCATCGTCCTCCTCGGAAGAGTCGGAGCTGGAGATTGAGTTCATGGCTCCAGGGGCGTTCGAAGAGAAGGAGCCGCCGCCAGAGTTCAAGAACACCGGCACTCAGTATCTCGACGAAGACACCAATGTACCGAAGGCAGCGTCTTCACCCAAGGTGGGCAAGGGCAAGAAAAAGAAGGGCGGATCAACAAAGGGCAGTAAAAAGGGGAAGAAAGGTAAGGTCACCATAGAAATGCCAGCTGTACCTCAGACTGACGCTAATGTTTTAGAGATTTTCAAAAGTGGCACAAAATCCCCTCTCGGCAGGAAAGTAACGGGGTTCGTGAGGAACCCACCGCCTACGGACGATGACGTCGACGACGAGCCGGCCAAGGGTGCGATCTGGGACGCCGACACACCCACAGCCGTTGCCGGCAAAGGCCGGCTAAAGTTCAAGTAAGCGTCGATCCACTGGCAACTTGCTTCTAGATTCAAGTTAAGAGAAACGCATGGTTTGTAACTTTGTACTTTTGTAAAAGTTTTTAATACTTCTTTGAAATTCATTCACTTTCATGATACTGTAAAACATTAGGAAATTAAAATTGCCAATTTAAATTCAAAGAAATTGTATTTTTTTTCTTTTAGAATTGCATGAAAAAGTATCTGTATAGACCTAGAAAACCTGGCGAACTAAAAATTGCATTATTTGTAAAAATAGAAATAGAAAATAGACTAGGGTGCACTGAATGTGGATTTAAAAAAAAGTTGACTCAAAAATGAAAATGGGAATATGACTTTCAAAGATTTGTTAAATAATAAATTGGATAATATTATCGTTAGCTAAAATACCCCTTGCTAGGTATTTTATTACTATAGACTAATCTCACTAAGTCCTGTGGTGCATATTAGTTTATGCCTCAACACATGCGCACATTTGGGACGCCGTTCGTCTATAGCACTACCCTGACCGCCCTGACGTTATACGTACCTAGGCCGAGAAAATTGAGTGACGCTTAGGTGCCAAACATGTCTTCCATGACCCTATATGCGTTGAGACGACCGAGTCCCTGGCAACTCGAGCGCACGTCTTGCGACCTAACTCTCCCCCCGCCGCCCCCCTTACTTAATTGCTCTGTGTGGAGGCATTATAAATAGTGTACGGTCCACAAAAGCTCGAAAAGCTCGAATTAAAGGGGAGGCATATGAATTGAGAAGAAGACAATCATTGTCAAAATGATGGCCACAGATAGATAATCTAAAATAAAAATAGAAAACTCGAGAAAATTCGAGAAAATTAAATGAATCCAAATAAATCAATTTTGTAACCATTCATAGTTACTTGATTACTTAGCTTGTAAAACACTATCTTGGTGGCGCAAAATGACCTAACTGGTTGAAGCGCCCTTAAACCCAATAAATTCAAATTGTAACCATATTTGAGAATATCCGTAGATATTGATCATTCCATTCCAAAAATGTTGATATTGAATGTTAATTTGAAAATGCAAACAAAAAGTCCCACGCTTTTCCCGCTATTTGTGTCGAACACTATCTATAGATAAATATTAAAAATATATATATATTTTTTTTTTTCATATTATGATATAGTCATTCAAAATTGCACGCATCTCTGAGGCCTTTGGGAACAGATACAACTCCGTTGTAAGATCCCAAAAATCATTTATTTATTTCTTAATTAATAATGAATGAATGAACGGACGAATTTATTTATTTAATTAATGAATTCATCCATTCATTAATTCATTAATTCATTTATTAATTAATTAATTAATTAATTAACTAATTAATTTATTCATTTATTCATTTATTCATTTATTCATTCATTCATTAATTAATTCATTCATTCATTCATTCATTCATTCATTCATTCATTCATTCCTTCATTCATTCATTTATTCATTCATTCATTCATTCATTCATTCATTCATTCATTCATTCATTTATTTATTCTTCTTCTTATATCTTACATTGAATAATGACGATAGCTTTGAGAACTTTTCGCCAGAAAATTCATAGACATGGACGCGCTTGCTTATCAACGTGTCACACACACCGTTTTCCTAATGTAAACATTACTAAATATTTACTAAATACGTACTTATTGAGTGGCTGTCTCGGGCAGGTTTATCAACGCCCATATTATTTGTTTGCATTTTTTGTTTACTTTTTCATCATAGTATCGGCAATTGAAATGCACCAGCATGAAATTAACTGGCAGGTAAATAAATATACATTCCTATTTACTTGGACACAAAATTAATACGTACAAATAGTATTACTTCACATCTTGATTCACTTGCGCAATCTTTCGTAAGAACGTATAAACGCAATGAATATCAAGTTCAGCGGAATCACGCTAGAGCGCAGCGCCAACTGGCCAAGCTAGTACTGCGCTCTGCCGGCAGTGTTGGACACGTCTGGGAGACAACGCGGTCATTTGAAAATCGTGTAAGTGCCGTCACGAAGCAATACTACTTTTATTCATTTGATAATAATCTTCTTGTTTTTAATTCAATTCAATTCAATTCAATTCCATTTCAATTTTCAGATCATTTTATTCCATAAATCATAAACATACTGAACATTTCCATACATTATCACACGTCATCAAATGTTGAATATCGCATTACTAAAAAACGTATTGAATACTTCTACCACAGATAACAAATTAACTACGTGCTTCTACTATCTGTTGATCTACTATTTGTTTTAAGAACACAAAATATGGGCATAGGTGTATAAATTCAAGTTGCAACAACGTAAGAATTAACTCATGCTTACTAAAATTAGCCGACTTCAATAGTAACAACTAAACTTTCTACTTCACTAGTTTCTACCATCTAATTGAAACCAGGTCCATTAGTATTACGGATAATTTACGACCTTCGGTTGGTTCCCTAGAACAGGGGGCGTGACCGGGCGTGACTACTGACTGAGGCTTGTGCTGTCTAATAAACGGAATACTATATTGATGAATGTATGAATGAGCGCCAGGAATCTGTTGGTTTTATTTGAATCAGTGTGCATGAAAGGGGCAGTCGATAAGGATCTGAGCGGTATACGACTATTTAGGCCTTCGTTAGGAAAGCAGTATTAATAGGCCACTTGTAGACAAGCAACGATAGCAATGATAAGATCTCGGCGCTTTTTTGACAAATACTTTTGATTCTGATTATTATACGATCCAGAGTCAAGCCCCTCCCTCCCCTCTTAAAGTATTAATATCAATTCAATGGATAAAGTTTATTTCACATTTATTACGTGTGATATTCATATTAAAAGTAAGATTGATACTGTGTTAATTTTCACTGGTTCAAATTAGCGCGAAGTGGATTCAAAATGCAAACCTGATGGTAAAAGTTGTGCAAGTATAAACATTAGAAAATCGCTCTGTATGTTTCGGGTTCCGTGTATGTCTTGCACGGTTATTAAGCTATTTCGGTATAATTTAAATTAAGTGTTTTACAGTGCGTCCGTTGTGTTTCCCATACGATGTTTACCAAACTGACATTTAAAATTGAACTTGTAATTAGTAAATACTACATTTCATCGTATGGACAAAAAAGGGACTTTTTTTGTATGAATGTGTAAGATCGGGTAATTGCTCAAGACGGGTGATGCATGAAATTACCAATGTTGTCACCGATGAATTATGCCACAACCCCCCCCCCCCCCCCCCCCCGCCCCCCCGCCGCATGCGCCATAGTGTAGATAGGAGAAAAAATCGACAAATCGATCATTCAAATTGATGTCCAAAAGATACCTAAATTGAGTGCATTAATATACCATAAATCATTAATAGAAAATGGAATTACTGACTATACTTATTAAAACCAAGTGCGCATTTCAAATCGAGATGTTTACACGATTTTCCATCTACCATTTTCATTTGAAAAAGAGAGATTCTATAACCATATATTCTCTACAAATGTCACAAGCATTTATATAAAACCACAAATAATTCTAGTTTAAGCATACCAATCAAACCGAAATGGGAATTAGTTATGAAAACGAAATTCATTAACTTGGAACCTAGTGCGACATACCTAGTTGCACAGTGTAATGCCCACATTGAACTATAAAATTATCTCTCCCACGTCCCATCTGTCGCGCCAGGTAGAGGTGGTGTTGCCACGGGTTCGCCTTGGCCACATTCGTTTGACTCATGGCAATGGTGTTTGACTCATGGCATGGTGTGTGTGTGGATAGGCAATGTTATATGCATTACATGTTATTGCATCTTGTCTGTACTGTCGATTCCTATTTATATTAGGCCTATGTAATATCTCATGTTTTTTTGTTTTTTTTATGTGTTAACCTATATAACGTAAGCCTTAGTCTTAATAAAAAAAGATGTGTTTCAAACAATGTAATTTTGCTAAAGAAACAAGGCAAAATAAATAAAAATAAATAAATAAATCTTCATACGAGGGAAAACGTTGTCCCAAAATGCGACACAGTCTTGTAATGTTCCTCTAACTGTATATTACATGTTGGCCAAATGTACAAACAACGATATTGTGTTGAGAACCCAATTACATCTTTCACGGTCGTATGAAGAACTTATAATAAAATCAATAAACGACACGTCTTGCAAAACGTCTCGGTGGTGCAAAACGATCTAACTGGTTGAACAAATAAAATTCAAAATTCACATGGGTTTTGCGAGGGAATTTTCACTGGGCACTACTAAAGGCTCGTGTACATCCACTTTGCGTACGTGTGAAAATTATAGAAAATTATAGAAATTACGGTAGCCGTTCCCATCGAATGTTGATAATTTTCTTAAGTAAACGTAAACCAATCAGAGCTCATGAATTTCCCACCAATAGGGAACTTGCAACTGACTTCAGAGCCAACAAATGAATCAAACTGATAAACAAACAAGGAGCTGTCAAAATAATAAAATTGTAACATTATGAAGAAAACGAGGTATGGCGATAGTTTAACTGCGCACCAGTTAAAACTTTTAATTATGGGCAACCAAGTTGTAAGAGTTTTGTATGTTTCTTGTTTGTTTTGAAGATTTGTTTTCAAAATAGAAATGTATAGAAATGTTGTGATGTGGTTTGGTTTGACACTTCGATAAATAAACAATGTAAGCTGTTGGTATGTTTTCTCTCTATTGCGCATGCACCAATTAACCAAATTCTAAAAATTAGAAAAAAGTCGGAGTTGAATCAACTTTTCGCGTCGTGAAACGTATGATAATTTTCCTAATTTCAATGTGCATTGTTACATGTAAATTCAATATGGCTAACTCGGTAATTTCTGGAAGTTACGTACGCTAAGTGGATGTAGACGGGCCTTAATGATGAAATACGAGTGACTGTTTTCGTACCACAGTATAGGGTGTATTCACATATTGCGCATGGTGGCCATACTGGAGGCCACAATGTCATGTGATTGGTAGTTCATTGTTAGTATGTTTCAGCTGGCATTTAGTTGAAGTTCAGCTGTTCTCCAACTTCGGTTTGCTATATTATTACTGAAAAGCAACTTAGATCAATTATTCTCTCTTATTTCGGCCACTCTTTTTGTTATTTACAATGGCACACATAATCATTTCCGTAAACTTTATCGTGGGACATACTTGTTCAAACTCTCATATTTCATTCGTTTTCAATTGACAGCTAAATGAAACTTGAAATAGTACTATAGGTGGCCTCCAATATGGCCGATGTGACGTCACGTGAGTTAGCGTAGCAACGTATCGCTTCATATATATAGCAATTACAAGAGCATCAGTCTTCTCTCATTATTGCAACATTGTCTCGCAACAGGTGATCCGTAGTGCAAACGGTTGCGTCCCCTCCCCTGGCACCTGTGACAACAGACGAGGTATTAGAAACAATCCAGTACACTATAAAGTGTGTGAACAGCTGAATGGATCGACTTGTACTCGCTCATTGGCGCGTGAAACTCGGTAACGAACTAGATTATTAGACCACTCACTTGCAGACTATAGGGCAAAGTATGTATTAATTAATTAAATAAAGAATATACAAACAATTAAACTAAAAATACATAACTTTTACCCTGGGCCCCGATCGACGTTCTAATATAGCGACGGCCGAATCAGACATTGCCGGGGTCGTCGGAGCATCCAGTTGAGCGCGCGGGTGTGGGGGGGGGGGGGGGGGGGGCGCATCATGTCGCAAAGAGCTGGCAAGTGTGTATAAAGAATGTTAAGTTGTAATTGAGCAAAGATGAAGAAACGGTACTAGATGTTAAAGAAATAAACATAGATCCTTCTTTGCGGGCACCGGTCACCACGAGGAGGTACTCATCTCGACCGGAATATGGATTCCTTTTGCCTTGTTGTTGTGTGCGTCGTTCAACAGTAAATATAATATATCATACAAGTTATACCCCGCTTCATCATCAATTTTGTACCATGCGATGTAATACCGAGTTCGTGAGTGCAAAGATGACCCGTAGGGAAATAACTCAATTGGTATTCAGTTTTGTTAGTACAAATACAAGTAACATGTTCGAAGCTATTCCATGTCAAGAAGGGATCCATATTTTATAATCGGGGGTCATACGCGCATCCAGGCTTTTAATGTGATGTTATGCATTACATTGTGTACACCGTGATTGATTGATTGATTGATTGTCAATAATAACAATACCTACTAAAATGGTATATTATACTAAGTGCATGTATTCTGGTATTATTTCGTGTAAAATGTTTTATCTCTAGTTCACAGAAATTATGTCAACGATGTTCTAATGTTAGAAATGGAAAGGGTGGTGTGGGGGGGGGGGGGCTTGCCAGTATGTAGAGAAGAATTTGAAAGTTGGAAAAGGAAAGATTGATAAAGGCACATTGCTACTGGCTTGATTGAACTACCTTATAAGAAAATTTGTAAACCGAGCTTAAACGGAAATGGTGATTGTGGATGTGAAATATAGCAAGATAAATAGCCAGCCAGATAAGTGCTTGCATTGCACAATCCAGTGATTTTTCGTGTTAAGATTTGATTTGCTAGACCGCCTTGGGAGTTGACACTTGCTTCTGGTTGTGGATTTAACAAAAATGAAGGACATGGTGCAGTGCGATACCTATAAAACATCAAACGAAAGAAAATACGCACCATGCAAACCACTAAGACCGACAACAATAGATAATAGGGTTGTATGTATATCCCTGAAAGTGCATTCTTTGAGCCTAAAACATACAAGTAACCATAATCACAGAGAATGTGTTTCGGTTTCAGCGAACGGTCTCCGACACAGCTTGTGCTTGTGCTCTACCCAGAACCCGTCTTGATCGCATATCGAGCTCCCCCCACACCTTCCTCCTCCCGGTCATCCATTAGATTTAGATAAGACTCCTTATTCATTTAGCCCGTTTTTTTCACCACATTATAAACTACCTAGTATGATACAGTTTGCAGGGATGGCTGATCGCTATTATTTTACGAATCTAATGCACAGATGAGTGCCGAGGATTTGGGAACATTATTCTAACAAAATAAATATATACGAAATATCGATACAATTTTTCAAAATCTAATGTGATGATGATTTGTAACTACAAAACCATTGATGATGCGCCATAGAGGTGCTTAGTGATTAGAGTTACACGAATGTTATAAGCCTGTACTGTCATTGGGTTTAAACTGTCTACCAAATCGTAAATTTGTTCTAAATACACAGCTGTGGAAAGTATGTAGGCGGTCAAAATGTATTGAAATTGAAGCTTGCTCCAGTTATACTCTATAACAATATTTGTATCATGGTGGTGTGGGGGTGGGGGGATCTGATATGCTATGTTACAGCTTAAAGAAGCCTAGTTATTTTAACATTTTCTCTTTGCATTTCGATCGAAGTATCAAGTAAAGTGACCGATAAGTGTGGTCACATACACAGTAGGCCTAACACAGATACAGTCATCATTCATACAGAACGTACTTTAAAATTAAAATAATTATCGAGATCAATTAGTGCAAAATAATAAGCAGTAGAACAAAATTGAGCAACGATCGTTGCTTTTGAGATGATTTACTCGATATTATGATACATACAGCTTCCCATTAACTAACACTACGCAATTATTATTATTAATATTAATTTTTATTATTATTATTATTATTATTATTATTATTATTATTTTTTTTTTTTTTTTTTATATCTGCTCCCTGTGTCCAACAATGAAGTCGGGTAGGGGATAGGAACTTAATCCCATCATATTCTGGCCCCTAGGTACATCGAAGCCGGCTGGCCATGCCTGACGCTTCCCTCATGTTAACTTCCTCCGGCTCCTCCTCTTCACTTTCTTCTTCCTCTGCTCTTTCTACAAATTCTGTCCATACTTTTCTATCTTCCCACCATCGTTCCTGATTGACCTCTTCCCAAGTTGCATTTCTTCTTTCCACGTCCATTGCTATCACTTCTTCCCACCTCAGTCTTGGTCTTCCCCTCTTTCTTTTCTTTTTCCCTGCTTCTTTCTCAAACTCAATTTTCGGGATCCTGTCTTCCTGCATTCTTTTCATGTGGCCAAACCACCGCAATCTTTCTTTTCCCAGCTTAAAGTTTAGACTCTCCACTCCAAGTCCCTTCCTTATCTTTGAGCTCCTTATCTTATCAATCTTGGTCACTCCTGCCACACTCCTTAGGAACTTCATTTCTGCTGCTTGTATTGCTTTTTCTTCTTTTCCCCCAACTGGCCAAGTCACCGCTCCATACGTGAGTACTGGTACAAAATATGCTTTGTATATTACCAATTTGCATTGCCTTGGTATATCTTATTATTATTACTATTATTATTATTATTATTTTTATTATTATTATTATTATTATTATTATTATTATTATTATTATTATTATTATTATTATTATTATTATTATTATTATTATTATTATTATTATTATTATTTTTATTATTATTATTATTATTATTATTATTATTATTATTATTATTATTATTATTATTATTATTATTATTGTTATTATTATAATTATTATTGTTATTGTTATTGTTATTGTTACTATTATTATTATTATTATTATTGTTATTATTATTATTGATATTATTATTATTATTATTATTATTATTATTATTATTATTATTATTATTATTATTATTGTTATTATTATTATTATTATTATTATTATTATAATTATTATTTTATTATTATTATTATTATTATTATTTCCTTTCTTCTCTTCTCTCATTTGCACCATCGGGCTCCTCTTGAGCCAAGACGATGCGAGAGTGCACCCTAGCGTGGCGGCCGAAAGATGGCGGTGACAATGTAGCTCATAGGCTGAGGACCTTCCGCACGATATTAGTTGTGCCGAGGATTGCAGCCTTCTGCATGACATTATTATTATTATTATTATTATTATTATTATTATTATTATTATTATTATTATTATTATTATTATTATTATTATTATTAATATTATTATTATTTTTATTACATGTAACACTAATTATTGCAATTCAATACACTAGCATTGGATGTAGCGACAATCATGCCCGTGTAATGTATAGATAGCAACTAATGAAATAATAGGCCGTGCAAGGTGTTCAGGTGATCTCCTCCCCCCCTCCTCCCTCCTCATCCCTAAACAATTAAGCTGTTCTGTAATCCACAACCGATGTCTGGCTTAATAATGCGACGTGAGCTCCAGCTAGTGACAACTGTGTGATTGCGTACGACAGCGAACGAAAAGACACTGTGGATTCAAACGTTAGCTGGCTTGTGGGTAAGTACTACAATCATCACACATACATTTTTCTTAATGTAGGCCTACTAGATTTATAATTAAGTATTGATGACCCGTTATTTATATTGGTGATGTAAAAAAACAAAAAAAAAAACATGCGAGCCCATTGCCCATTTTTTATTCGTCGTGCGATAGTAACCCGAGTTAACATTTCACTGGTGGTCAATTAATTAGAGAAGTCGCACCAAACCAACTAGTTTTATTGTGTACATTGTTTTTTCAATTTTGTTGGTTGCAAAATGTGGAATTCGTATCTGGAATAACGCCGATAACAGGCAAAAAGTTGTCCCAAAATGCGACACTTGTGATGTTTGTCTGACTGTACAGTGTACATCACAAATTGTAATCTTTAACTAGATTGTCAAAAAATAAATTTCACCTGATAATTTTGAAAATACTCACAATCCCAAATTTTTATAAATTTTTTCTAGATTTTTGGAATACAATTATTTCAATGTCCACACATGTTTTCTTAATATAGAAAAAATTAGATGTTTTGATTATGAACTTGAAATTTAAATATAACATACGAAATTAACTCGGAATTAAAAGGAATCGATCCAGGTGGAATAAGAACCGACTTTAATTCGGCGTTTATTTACTAGAATCAAGTTAAATCAACTTGTAAGTGTGATTTATATATACATACGAGCGATTTTGCGTTATTCCATTCCGCTCTATTCAGTGTATCCTGTACAATATTACTAGGTTGTCTCGTAAAATTCCCAATCGCCACTGGTTGCAACTATGTATGTATATATTTTGCATTTAATTACTTAATATCTATAGTATTCAGTTATAACACAAAGGAGGGCAATGAATGGAGCTATATATAAAATGAAAAATTCATAAAATATGTAAGAACCGCAATTGCGGTTTACCATAACCCATTGTACCAATAGAAGAGCTTAAACCACCCAACACGTAATTATTAATACCTCTCAGGGATTTCATACGTGTTTGTTATGTTGTTTAGTTTGTATACGGTACGCCCCCATCTTCCACAACCACAAGGTAAGTCGATCCCCCCCGGGAGGAATAGCGACCTCGCGTCGCGATGGAAGCGGAGGATCGGGCCCCCCTGTCGGCGCCCGTCATCGCCGCTGAGGGCCAGGGGGCGTTCCTACCCCGAGACATCGAGGACCGGCCCGATACATCGTCACCTAGCACCTACTTCTCGGGGGTGCCAGGGATGAACGAGGCGGCCATCGGATTCCTAGACTACGGTAACTAAACGTTTATGGTTGACCGTCACTACACAATTACGTGCTTTTTGTTTTATTTACATTTCTAAAAATCTAATGGTTCGTCTACAACTACGCGTTGCAAGAGCGTTGCAAGAGCGAAGAGAGGGCGCGAGGTTTGCGTTGGACTGTTTCTTGCATCACACAGATCGAACGCGACGCGAGGCGGGGGAAATAAATGGGCCTACGGCAGAACAACAGCATGAGTACGAAATTCATTGATCTTCGTCGTAGGAATATAATTACACGGGTTTGGGTAAATAAAGCATTTCTTGACAAACCAGAGAGTTGTGCCATTGATTTAACATGTGTTTAATCAATGGTTGTGCTTATGTACGTCCGCTGTATTTGAACACATGCGTTTCTACTAACCGAAAATCTACTAGTAGACAAGTAACAAGTAGACTAGGAAACGAGGTTAGGGGTCCACAAGAAATGTGTTACTTTTTACGTAGACATATGGTTTTTACACGATGTCGCTAAAAACTTTCGATGTAGGTCTACTTCTGTCTCGTATTGAGCCGTTATTAAAAATAATAACATTGTTCAGGGACAGTGGCGTAACCAGGGGGGGGGGGGGGGTTAGGGGGTTTAAACCCCCCCCCCGAAACTACATCGAGAATTATATTACCTAATACTACATTTAATTAATACTATATTGAAGGATCCTTAAACCACTTCAGTGTATAACAATCGCAACTAATAACATATCCTTGTTTATACACTTCACTTAGATGATATAAAATTTCTTCAAATAATTCAATGATATTTATGTGTTCATCTACAACTAATATACCTTTCGCTCGAACCACTAAAAGTGAGGGTACCTATAAATAAAAATTCATTAATCTAATATTACATCATCACGTTCTGTGGATTAAAATTTAAATGTATGTGACGTGACCACAATGTTTCACTTCATCTTGAGATTATATTGAACAACCATAAAACATTAAAAACCGAATTTTTATGCAATTCGTTTTTAGAACTATAATGAATGCCTACTGTAACACTGTAACTTCAATATAATACAAACAAACGAGTAGTGGTTCGAGTAGTATTCTTTGAGACTAAAAGGCACGAAATAATTATAGAAGTGAAAAAAAATTTCGCCTCTGGCGAAATGGCCTCCGGCGGCTGGGGCTTCGCCCCAGACCCCTTTCAGTACCCTCGTCTCACTTTTCCCTAATTAACCCCCCCCCCCGAAATAATTCCTAGTTACGCCACTGTTCAGGGAAGAAGTTATCTATGAAGCTGCATGTTTATTACTTTGAGCGTTGAGTGAGAAATATACTTTGAGGTAACTGTCAAGTTCTAGAACCCTAGGCCAAGTTCGGCACTGCCACTTTATAGGTTAGTATCGTTGATACGTGTTCGGCAAACAACGCGACCACAGGATGCGACGCGAGAAAACATTGAACCTGCTTGAACCATGTGTGGCGCGCAGGTTTGCCCCTCGCTTCGCTCCCAACGCTTAGCTGTAAACACACCATAAAAAAGTAATTTTTACAATTTAATGAGCCACCGTATAAATATATTAATGAATAAATAAATAGTCACAAAAATAAATACATATATATATATCGTTACTCTTTATTCCAACATCATTTAGTTGGGTAAAGGGGTGTTTCCACCATTGATCTTGGGCATTCCAGGAATCAGTATCGGCATGCCAAGCTCAACACATCATTTTCTTCAACTTCATTCTCTTCGCGAATGAATTTCTCTTGCCGTTCCATCAACTCTCTCCACCTTTTTCTCTCCTCCCACCATCTTTCTCTTTGCTCTTCCACTGGCCACTTCTCTCCTCTCTCTTCCACATCTACTTGTACCTGGTACTGCCATCTATCTCTAGGTCTCCCCACTCTTCTTCGCTTATTCACTAACTCAAAGGCTTGTCTTGGAATTCTATGTTTCTCCATTCTTATCATGTGTCCATACCATCGTAGTCGGTCTCTGCCCATCTTGAATTTGAGGCTCTCAACTCCCAACTTCTTCCTTATCACACTACTTCGTATCTTGTCCAACTTAAGCCTAGTTCATAGCAACACGGCAAACGTGCCGTGCGTCCGTATAACGTGACACGGTGGTCCGGTAATTATTATAGCTCTTCATAGGTGCACGTCAACACGGCAAAGCTACTCGAGCGCTATCTCTTCTCGGAACGGACGAAAGTGACAACAGAGAATCAAAACGGACGCTTCAAAGAATGTCAGGGCTTAAATATCGTATTTCCTAGGTATATTCAGGGTAAAAGTGATCAATTAAATTATGTTATGGATGAGTGAAGTAAAATACACCATTAAAAAGCAATAATTCTATTTTTAGTAGGCCTGGAGCCCTAGGCCTACAAACTGCCAAATGAGTTCTCAATTAAGATTGCATTTTTCAGCGGCCGTCGTGGCTCAACGACTGCGTCCGCGGCTGTCAGCAAAAAATCTCGGGTTCGATCCCCAACATATCCGTTTCTTTTTCGCTCTTATAATCTAAAGTGTTTGCACTTGTAATACACATGAATTAAATCTTTTTTACTTAAAATGAAATTTCGGGTTTTTATTCTGGGTTTTGTCTAGCATGTTTTGTACCAGTCAGACCCAAAGGCAAATCCAATTTCCAACCAACTCTTCTCTCTGATAAGCTTTTCCTTATATAATCTCTGTGTTTAACATTATATAAAAGGGGTCTTTCGTAAACTAACGTTATTAGTGTATCAGCATTCATTATGCACGTGTAACAAACAAACTATTTACAAACACAAACAACGAGCTCCTTTTTCGCGGGTTCAGGCCGTGGAGGAATGAGCGAGGACGGGATTGGCTGCCTAGTGTCACGTGTGAGTATACGTCACACACGGCAGACACGGAGGACGTCAAAAGATGAAGTTCGGTAATGTGAGACGGCCGTGCCGGACCGGTAGGCACGGCAAGCTTCTGATTGGTTCACGTGACCTGCCGGTCCGGAAAAAACGTGTTGCCGTGTTGCTATGAAAGCGCCTTTACTGTCACCTGCCACACTGCGGATGAATTTCATCTCAGCTGCCTGTAGTGAACTTTCTTCTTTCCACCCCATCGGCCATGTCACAGCACCATATGTAAATATTGGTAGGTAATATGGCTTAGGCCTATACAGCAGCATTTTACATCTTTTAGGGAAATGCTCATTCCAAACCAGCTTCCTGACCTTTTGGTAGAACTTTCCTGCCAGTCCCGCTCTTCACTTTACCTAATTCCCTACCTTTGCTTCATTTGTCACCATACTTCCTAGATATTGGCATTCTTCCTTTTCTTGCAGTTCAACTCCCCATCAGTGTGATTCTCTAAATAAGTCTTGTGGACTTTTTCCTTCTTTGCATCACTAATAACTCACTTTTCACACTGCTAACTTTCATACCAAATTCTTCTGTCATCTCATTTCATTTATCCACCTTGCGTTGCACTTCTTCAGCACTGTCTCCCAATTCCACGATGTCATCTGCATATATCATTGCCCTGGTCTCAAGTCCCTTTTCCTCTTCCCTTCTAGGGTCAACCCTTCGCAGCATCTCGTACATTACTACATCGAATAGTATAGGGCACTAGCAACACCAAAAGACAACAATGAAACAAATGAATTGAATCGATGGACAAACAACAAGCTGTCAAAAAATAATTTCTTCTGATTTTGGAAAACAACACAAAAAACAAAGAAATACACATACAAAACTTTCACTTAGTTGTTGTCTATCATTAAAAGTTTTAAATGACGAGCAGTTACTATTGCTACACTTGTTTTTATTTCTATGGTTGCAATTTTATTATTTTGACAGCTGATTGTGTGTCCATCACTTCAATTCATTTGTTTCATTGTTGTCTGTTGGTGTTGCTAGTGCCCTATTGGTGACAGTACGCTCCCTTGTCGCAGTCCTATGCCGATTGTGAACCATTCACTTAGACCATGGCCTGTTTGGACGCAACTTTCGCATCTCTGGTACATACTCTTTATTCTCTCGACTGAAGTTTTCCTTACCCCTTTCCGCTGCAGGCATGTCCACACTTTCTGCCTTGACAGGTGGTCATATGCTTTTTCCAAGTCCAGGAAAACCATATACAAATTCTTCCCTTCTTCCCACCATTTCTCCATGATTTGTCGTAAAGTAAAAATCAGGTCGATTGTGGACCTTCCGCTTCTGAATCCATATTGTTATTCTCTCAGCTTTGGCTCAACTATTTTGCGTACTTTTCTTTCTATCATTCTCTCATACATGTTTGCTCCCTGACTTTGTAGGGTGATTCCCCTGTAGTTATTACCTTTGTTATTACATTCTTTCCGGTCCCCCTTCTTAAATATAGGTACTATTACACCTTTTAGCCAATCCTTCTGTTCCCATGCAGCTTTCACAATCCTGTTCATCCAGTTGACTCCAGTTGGCCCTCCTGCTTTGACCATTTCAATAGAGAACTCGTCAGCTCCTGGGGACTTGCCATTTTTCATTCCTTGTATTGCTTGGTTTACTTCCTCCTTTGTTACTGTGCCCTCTTCTTCTTCTCCTTCATCTGCCATCTCACTGTTATTGTCTTCTACACATTTCGAATGTGTGGCATTTAGTAGGTTCTGGAAGTATGATTTCCACATGTCCTTTAATTTCTCCGGATCATTGGTCACGCCATCCTTGTATTTCATGAATCTCTCTTTCTCCTTGTCCATGCGCTTCTCCTTCACCATGCCAAAGATAATTTTCTTATTCACATAAACAAATATATTAATAAGTTAATAAATAAATAATAATTTATTACATTTTCATCAGACTACCACCGTCTTCTGGTTGACGTCCAGCCACTGACGGCGTGGAGCGTCGCGACGCCTGAGCAGAACTCTGCGCCCCCGGAGGTGCGCGCCGAGACGCTGGGCGACGGTGTCATGGCCGACAACCACGTGGCCGCGTGGAGCGTCGCGACGCCCGAGCAGAACTCTGCGCCCCCGGAGGTGCGCGCCGAGACGCTGGGCGACGGTGTCATAGCCGACAACCACGTGGCCGCGTGGAGCGTCGCGACGCCCCAGCAGATGACTGCTCCCCCGGAGGTGCGCGCCGAGACGCTGGGCGACGGTGTCATGGCCGACAACCACGTGGCCGCGTGGAGCGTCGCGACGCCCCAGCAGATGACTGCGCCCCCGGAGGTGCGCGCCGAGACGCTGGGCGACGGTGTCATAGCTGACAACCACGTGGCCGCCATCACCGTTCTGCCCAACTCGGCGTGGAGACCTTCGTCAGCACAGCTCGAGAGAGGTCAGCGCAGACTACATCCAATTGAACTACTATTTTGGTTATTCTAGGAATGTCAAACGATATGAAATTCCATATCGATAATCGCAACAACAATAAAAATCGCGATAGTATCGGCGCCAAAAATATCTTCTCGATATTGCATTTTCAATTTTTACAGCGATATATCGTCGCGATATTATGAAATAAGCACTAATACTACTTTTGACCATTGCGTCATATGTGGGGTAGGGGGGGGGGGGGGGGGGATAGTGGCGAATAGTTTTCTTGTGGCTACATCGAAGGAGGGCACTCGGCGGCTGGTCGGCGGTCGCTCGGCTTACGTTGAGCAGGCGCTAAATTTAATTATGCAATCAAGTCGACGCGATTATCGGGCTATCGCTCAGAATTTAATATCGTGCGATTATCGCGATACGGCTAGCTATATCGCGATAACATCGATATTCGATATTATCGATATTTATCGATATGCGATTATCGTTGACATTCCAGTTATTACTTAATAATAATAGTAATAATAATGAAAAGAATTACAAATGTAAAATTTTAGTGAATATTGCCGCCGTCCTCCCAACCCCATTAAAACTTCCAACTAAATTTACTTGTTCTAACTATGACAACCACCGATCAGAAGCTGTGAAATCGTCATCTGACAACCAGAATATTTAGTTGAGACCAGCATACTATTTTTGCATGGCCAAATTAAATTTCCGCAAACAATTATATATTATTTGAAAGTTTTTTCGTTTACGCAACAGTTTGAAAACGATCTCATACTCTTATAGTTAGAGAGAGCAAATAGATAGTAACTGATTGTTGTTTCAGACTACAAGAAGTCAGCCTGCGACCGGGAACGAACACGCATGCGCGATATGAACCGTGCGTATGACCTCTTGAGAGAGCGACTGCCCAGATGCAAACCGCAGGGGAAGAAACTATCCAAAATCGAATCACTCAGGTAAGCAAAGACGTTTTGAAACTGGACAATATGTATAGGCACCGTGTTTGGCCACTGAGCGCGCTAGTGAGATCGATTGAAGCGCTCATGTGTCAGACTGGCGCACCTCGGCTATGAAAACATTGCACCGTCGCAATGGAAAACCACGCGGGAGGTACGAAGTGTATCGTCATTAAATACGGATTTAATAAATAAATCCAGGCTACGAGGCAAAGCAATCTTTTATTGAATGGCAAGGATTCTTTAAATTTGACCATGTTTTTGATTTAACGGAAACTCGAGATGGTGTGGTTAATTTTATAACGTCGAAAGTGGTCAGGCAGACGTCAGTGAGTTTGACGCCCTATGATGTTAAAATTGAAGTAAGTATTGTATATTTTATTTTATGTGTTGTGGTTTATAATTGAAAGTTAGGTATACTGAAAGAAAAATCATTGTTGCATTCTGTGGGCAGACCGGGCCCAGCATAAGCCTAGCGTTGCTAGCATATGGGTAGGCCTAGGCTAGGCTCGTAAACTTGTAAAAGTGAGCGCCTTTCGATGTATTTTGGTACCGATTTGTGCAGCCAACAATACAACAACCCTTGTTGCCACTTCTTGCTGCCCCTTCAGCCATAACTAATAATGTATCATACAATTACGCAACAATTATTGGAAGAAACAATCTCAATTACATGTAAAGGCCATTTATTGACAGCTGGTAGGCCGAGGCGTGATCTTGTTTTGTTATGTCCCCCATTAAATATCAGTCATCAATCAGTCTAAGTAACTGAGTAGGTAAAAAATAAACAAATCTTAATGATTTCTTTTATGGGAGTTCGTGTAATCATTTCTAGAGGAAACTTACTGCACATTTGAAATGTGGAAATGTGTGCTTTTTAAAGTAAATGTGTCGTGATACTAACTATATCATCTGCAATAAATCCTATGATTAAAAACTAAAAAGTCGGGTAGACTCTAAATGTGAATTTTTTTATTTATTTTATTTATTGTAACCAACTGTAAATAATTTTCAAATCATTGAATATTATTGATTATGACGACGGTCCAACCAATATTAGCCATTACTCTAACCAGCTATTAGCCACCCAATAACTAATGGCTGCCGTGAACCCAATAGCGTTGGCAGTTCCAGTGGTACACGACATGTAACGTGATATGGAGGTCAGTGTACACTGTACAGTAGTATATAGCGCAGTATAAAGGGCAACTTAGTTCAAAAATAGATTGTGGCACCAAAAAATCAGACACAATTCAATGTTTAGTAGTAGTTACAAGGCGTCTCAAGTGATTATCCAGTTGCCGCCTATCTTTGGATCCAAATACAAGACATCTCAAGGCTAAACCCATTATTTTATCTGAGGGCATTTTACTATGATAGTGTGGTGTGGTGTGTGGTGGTGTGTCAATCCATCTGACACATTTTCTGTTTAGAAATCAACAAAACATCTGCATCATTTTATATGCAATAATTAAAAAAATCTAATCATTCACAGGTCATACAATCAATATTCATATTCGCAATTGAGATCTTTTGATATTTGTTCTAGTTTTTATTATTTAATGAGAGTGTTGGATAATGTAATAATGTGTGATAATGTCAGTTGAGAATGTGTGCATGCTCCCTAGCGTACAGAAATGCACTAAAAACGCGTCCTAACGCCAAGTTCCGGCAAATACGCGACAGTACGTCAGTACGTCATGTAGGCAGGCCATCGTAGCAGTGGGGTCACGGCGGAACTGCCAACGCTACTAGTTTGCCTTGCAAGACCCGATTATGATAAGTATGACAGTCGAATCTCTCTTGCAGGCTAGCTATCCGTTACATCCGCCACATGGAAAACATCCTCCAGTGTGACGCGGTATTTGATAACGGCCCAGCCTCCCAACAGTGGGAGGCGCTCTACCCTCCGTCGTACACCCGCGAGCAGTGCCGTGCGCGATACGGCGTCGACGATAACAACTACCTGATAGAGCAAGGATACTGGTTACACACGACAGAGGAGGCGATTGACTTCCACCAGTACTAATGCACTCTTATACAATGGTTTTGTGTAGTCAATATTTAGTAATTAAATTTTGTATTTCATAGAACATTCTAGTACGTATAATTTGTAAAATAAAGCTGCAGAAATAAAATAAATGATTTTGTTGTTTAGATACAAATTTATAAATTATAAGTAATACTTTAAGTTTATTGAAATTTAGTATTATGAATAGATCGAACGTCTGTGTTTAAATTTCAGGGTCTCAGGGCCGTTGGTGGGTGGAGATTGAGGTTATGCGGTAATTTTCCCGGTGATGTGAATTGATGGTTCTGCCAAAAAGCGTTCTTCTCGATGTTTCGAAAAGTTGTGGCATTCCATCTTCAGGAGTCGCTGCCGTGTTTATGCCGCACATGGTACAGGGAAAATCATCGCAGAACCTACTTCTCCATGATGTGTTTGTATTTTATTTTTTTATCTAATAGGCGAAAGCGTAAATGCGTAGGCTTATAGGGCACTAGCAACACCGAAAGACAACAATGAATCAAATGAATTGAACTGATGGACAAACAATCAGCTGTCAAAATAATAAAATTGTAACCATACAAATAAAAACAAGTGTAGCAATAGTAACTGCTCGCCATTTTAAACTTTTAATGATAGACAACGTTTAAGTGAAAGTTTTGTACGTGTATTTGTTTGTTTTGTTTTCCAAAATCAGACGAAATTATTTTTTGACAGCTTGTTGTTTGTCCATCGATTCAATTCATTTGTTTCATTGTTGATTTTTGGTGTTGCTAGTGCCCTATAAGGTCGCGTACAACAAACGACTACACTGCAGCGCTTCGAGCGTTCCGGCCAATGAGCTCTGCCTGCTAGAATTCAAATATAATTCCAAAGAAGACAAATAATTTTTCAATGACTGGGCGTCTCAGGCGCGACTTTCTGCCGCTCGCAGCGCTAGCAGTACTTAAGGGTCCAACTCGATCTTTGAAACTCGTTTTCTCAATTCAAACATTTAAGCCGTTTATTTTTAATACTTTTAAATACAAATCATTCATTGTAATAATGTTTTACAAGGTTTTTGACAGAGAATACCTTTGTTATAGATACAAAACAAACATATTGTCGTTTGACAGTTAGACAGTTGACTAACGACAATATTTAACATGGAATGAATTACAAAGTTGGACCTTTGAGGACAGGTGCTGCAACCTACTTCAGCTTTGACCTGAGACGC
Source organism: Isoperla grammatica (assembly GCA_945910005.1). Classification (NCBI taxonomy): domain Eukaryota; kingdom Metazoa; phylum Arthropoda; class Insecta; order Plecoptera; family Perlodidae; genus Isoperla; species Isoperla grammatica. The sequence continues at coordinate 15,353,117 of OX246738.1, read as the reverse complement.
CCCTTGGAAATTTGTGTGTATCCAAAGATTACTGAGTGGAGAAGATGTTTCATGGGAACGTGCATGAATTTTCTACAGCTCTGAAAGTACGTGGAATATATTGTCCTTCATCGGAAGACATCAGGAACCTAATTTAAAAGTTTTAAAATTAACTCATTATACTTCTATAAATGTTCAAAGATTTTGATTATCTGTTTCCCGCACTATTATTTTTAAACGGTATGTGACGTCACAATCCTTGTAAATCACTGCTCATATGAATGACTTTGCATATAACCTCCTTGGATTTTGCCACCGCTTCCTAGACGAAACAATCAAATTTTCAAGGTCATCAAGCTAACCTTGTCAAAATTTGTACTCAAGCCGTTGTCAAGTCTGCTTTATATGAATAACAGCACCCAATTTTTACTGATATTCTATGAAAATAGGTTTGGTATTATTGTTTTTATAGAAATTGGGCTTTAAAATTAATTATTAGGCGTACTAGGCATTAATTCGATTTTATATGATTTTAGATATGATAATTTCCAAATAAGCGTTATTTTATTTATCAGTTTATGATTGGTTGATTGCTGATACAGGGAAAGTGGCGTATGCCCCGTTTTTCCCGCCATAAATATGTGTGAAACTTTCACCTCGTTTTTATAAATTAAACTTTATTCTATGTCATCAAAATAAAATATTTTTGTATTCAGGAAGTTAATCCTAATCTAGTAAAATGCTAAAAAAAGATGACGCATATTCCCTATTCGTCTGCGCGTGTCTGAGCGAAATTTTCTAAGTCCGACGTGTAGTTCGAATTCTCACCGCAAGAGTCGCTCTTCCAAAAGTTTAAAACTCAAGGTCCACTAAATCCCCTGGCACGTACTAGCGATCTAGTAGACCTTGTCTATGTAACGAAGTCAAACGCAAGGTCTACTAGATCGCTAGTAGCCGCCAGGGGATTTAGTGGACCTTGGTCAAACGTGCGCAGGGCCAGCGCTCCTTGCGGTCAGAATTCGAACTTGTGGTGAGACTTTAAGAAATTTTCGAAAAAACTCGCGCAGATATTTTAACACGGCGATGAAACATCTTCCCCTCTCAGTAATCTTTGGTGTATCCCATATTCAGTGACTGTTGGCCAGATCACTCTCAACGCTCTCTGTGCACTTGCTACGCCTCCTCATAGTAACTATTTTTAGAGGTCCCTCATAAATTACGATATCGAAAATGTATATCTTTCTTGATATAAGAGAATTGAATGTGTTTTGAAGTACTATCTCAAACATATTTTAAAACAGGAAAGTATACACAAAACAACATAAAAACAGATTATACAGCACGTAAACTATGGAAATAATCACTACCCCTTAGGGGACGCTGGGCTAAGCCACGCGAGCGCTTAATAAAACAAGTGGGCATTTTTTAAATTTGTTTTTACCATAGCAATCACTACCTACTAAGTTCCAAGCCATAGTTTATAACATGCGTGCAACATCATCTGTATCGATGGTAAAACAAGAAGGTAAGCGAGTATTGTAGTGCAAAAAGATCATACTATATATTATCTGCGGTTATAGTGTTGAATTGAAACATAAACTCACACCGTTGTAGGTTTGTGGGTGCCAACTGTCACCGCCAACCCACCAACGTTTAGACATACATTATATTAGTACAAGTCTGCTAAGCGTATGAAGACCAAAACACAGAAATAATAATACACAAATGTGTCTTAAATAGTTGATATTTTCACCAAAATTAATTGTTGATGATAACGAGAAGCACTTTGAGTTATCCTGGACATCAAGGGAGTCCCACAACTTGGTCAACGCGCGTTTGTTATCTATTCGCCATGTGCCTCGGTAACGGTGGATGCTGGTAACAACAATTAGCACACACACACAATAATTGAAACGATATGACCAACATATTTAATACAAGAATGGTAGGAACAGCTTTGCTTGCTTTCATCTCGAGCAATACCGCCACCTAGCAACGATAATGTTGTTGAGGCTTGCTGTTCCATCCTAAGACCGCCTCCCCTTGCAGGCGGAGGGCCTTAACACCAACATGGATCAAAGTACAGGTAGGCCGACAGAGACAGCCATACGAGGCATAGATACGTTATGTTCATGCATTTAGTGGCTTCTATAGTAGAAATATAGACATACACAGCAGAGATTGTATGCTAGTGCATGGAAATATATCAGGTTATAAGCATTCCATTTATATCCCCATCGCTGGTAATCCTGAAGAATGACTTCCCTCAGCCATAAGACAAATTGATTGGTCTGAGACCAGACCCCTTGCATTTGCTAAAGTAAACACAATATTTTTAGATTTTAATATCAACCATCAAACATCAACAAGTAAACAAACGAGGCTTAAAATGCTGTGAGCCATACATTTGTTTATTGTATTTTTTTAAAGTAAGTTTTTTATTTATAAGAGAATGACGAGAAGGATTGCAATGGATATGACGAAATCAACCTAATATGTACAACTCTTGTTACTATTTTGCTTGTTCATTGTTGTCGATTACTTGCCCTGAACTGACCTATCTGGTCGTCCCTCTTACTATGTGACTGCATGGAACTGTGTGTGCTCTTTTCTGGCAACTCCTTACGGATTAGGCCTATATATTAATGCGAACATATAGTAAATAGAATGTGATAAGGTGCTTGTTTGTAGCGGAACAGATGGCGCTGCGCTACAACACGCCCCCCAACATGGGCCACACGGTGAGCACACACGAGCCCGAGATGCTCATCAAGGTGGTAGAGGGGCCGGAACACCTGCGGAACGTACCCCGACGCCGTGACCACAGCGGCGCCTGTCAGATCGAGATAGACGTGCTACAGCACCACAACCCTCAGTGCGATGAGGCGGTCCGGAACATCAAGGACATCCCTTCCGAGGACATACAGGGTAGCTATGTCGTCATCGACAGGTTCCCCGTGGCCACGTGCAAGAACAAGCTCCCAGCTGTCCCCGTCGACGTCGCTAAGCCGGTCATCAAGTCGATGCACGACGAGCACGCGCCGCTGCGGGCGAGCCGCAAGGGGACTCGGCTCCACGACCCGGAGGCCTTCGACGCAAAGCTCTCCGAGGTCCGCAGCACCATCGAGAACATCATGTTGTTACCCAAGGTCGGCTGCTCGCAGCCCAACTTCGTGGCCAGGATGGAACAGAAAGCAAATAAGATCCGGTACGACCCTACAGCCCAGCCCGAAGCCTCTAACAAGCCAAGGCCAACGGTTTACGCTGCAAACACAAAGTCAAAAAGTGCATTCGAACGGGAGAGACGACCAACTCAACATTCTAAGGATCTACAAGTTTACCAGGCGAATGAAAGTAAATCGTTAAGTCCTTTTGATGAATGTATGGACCCTACTAAAAATAAATCTAATCTGTCGAAAACTAATGCTGAGACCGTGAATGATCAGCCAGAGACCAAAGGCCTCTACCACACTTGCACTATGAATAAGCGCAATCTGTCCGCGAGCTCAGGTCTAGAGTACAAAGATTTGGACGGCAACCTTCTTCCGCCGGGGACTAATCCTTTCGGTACAGCTGTTCAAAAACAGTCGGTCTATGCAGTGGTTTCAAAAACTAGCAGGTCAAGTAGGTATAGCTCTCCAGAGGTCCAACATGAGAGCTCAAATATAACGCATGCCAAAAAGACATTCAAAGACCCCTGTTTTTTTGATGACCACGTTGCTATCGTGATGGCAGCCGGGGTACGACCCCCCATTATGCCCACAGAGCCTGATGCCCCTCCTCTACCGAAGGATAACCCTAACGATTTGGGCACCATGACGTCGAATATGCAATGTTGCCCACCTACCTGTGACGTCACGGTGATTGGAAAGCCCAAAGAGAACTTCAAGGAAGAGAGTGGATCAGAGGACGAGCTGAACGTCGACCCGGCTACTGACGCCGCGTCACATGTCGAGCCGATGAGCAAGAACCCGTACTACTACGATGCCGACAAGAAGGAACCTAATGAGGGTTGCTTCAAGAGGGTCTTCTTGTGTGGGGCGTGTCGCAAGAATAAGCCTGAGAACCCGCCTCCTGGGGACGGGGGGAGCGACCGCTCCAAGCACATTACCGACCACCACTCAGGTCAGTAGCCCCGTCCTCTATGTATGAGTCGTGTACCAATGTACAGTGTGTCCGTGGCTTAGTTGAGAACAAGAAAATCAGTCGATCTTTCGTCGATCTTGGCATTTCACAAATCTACCTGGCTAGAACAAACATGAGACGAAATCCCCGAATTCATTACCGGAAGCCATAACAGAAGTTCAACCATGCGCACATCTTTTGGAAACCCAACGTCTAGTCTAATAATAGGCTTCCAAACAACAAACAAACGATGACATTTGATTACTTTTTGACAGTTCGGACACAACAATTTCAAGAAAACTGCGGTCGCACTGGGGCTATACAAACAACTTAATATAAATGCAGTTAAAAAAAATGCCCTGCAGCGTTCTCAGCTTTGCCACGGCAAAGTTTATAAGCATGCGGCTCCATCAGATCGAAAACATACATCTATTTGGTAAGGCAGGAGTAGGTTACGTGCCGGTACCAGGTTTTTTCTTCCTCCTCCATCATCATTTATCGACCACCACATTATACATTTTATGTAGCACATCGGCCCTGTTGCAAATATAGAGAAATATAATCAAAATCACGTGGTATCTTCATAAATATTGTTGATTTGATATAGTTGGTACCCTATTATTCTATTATATGACTATATTCAGACGCAGGAGTGGAGCATATAGCATTGGATTATTATTATTATTATTATTATTGTTTTTATTATTATTATTATTATTATTATTATTATTATTATTATTATTATTATTATAATTATTATTATTATTATTATTATTATTATTTTTATTATTATTATCATACAATTATTATATTATACAATTACAAGTACAACCAAGAAATACTTTGTGACTCTGTAACTCTCTATAGCTCTCTTAGCTGCTCCGTGTTCTTCTGAGAGTGAGTTTAATACCCGAAAATGTTTTAAAACCTTATTGTAAACAAACTTATGCTTTAAACGATACGATGAGGGACTGGAAGCGACACGCGTGGTATTGGTTTCCTATAATTAGTCTAAACGACGGCCACATTTGCATCCAAGACTGGAAGTGGTGGATACATTGGTATTGTACAGCTGTAAAACATGCGACAGTATATAAGACAATGTAAAAAACCGATCCCGCATCCAGAATTAAAGGCTCCCAAATGACCTTGTCAGGCAAATGGGAGACCTGAGTTGGATCCCCTGCGAGGTTGCTTTTTTACATTTTGCCTTTTTATATACACAATGACTTAGTACTTACTTATGAAGTACGTTTATAAATAGAGTCAAGTTCAAACGTTTTGATATGAACTAGTGGAAATTAACGTGAATTATTCATCGTTATCTTTATTTTTATAAATTTTATTATTGATTTGATATCGCTGACAAATCCAAATTAGCCAGAGTTAAGTAAGCTGTGGTCAATTAGTCGTTAGTCTAGTTAACGTGATCTGGTTGGTCTTAACACGATGAACATTCCAGTAATACGTATTAAAATGCGATCTGAGATAAGGGCCTTGATTCACAGGAGAGAGGTCTACGGTTTAAGACTAGGGTAACCTTGGATTTATTGATTGTTTGTTGCTTAACGACGTAATCCACAACTATGATCATTGATATAATGTCGGAGGGTAATTGGAGGAAAAGGACAATTGTAGGAGGTAACGGGTAGGAATGGGAAATGGGAGGACTTGGACTGCCTTCATCTGACTTATCCACCTCGACCTGTCCCGCTAGGTTGGCCCTACCAGAAGTATACGTTTTCACCGACATAGTTCTCGGCTCGGGATCAGCAAAGCACCAAACTCTGCCCACCACGATAAGGTAACAGTCCTTAGGCAGGCCCTACTTTAGACATCTTGACACAGTGAATCCAGGCCCATGTACTGGGAGATATTTCATATTAGGGAGTGTATTTAGAACATTGTGAAGGTATCTCTGAAAGCTGTTACCTGCAACCGCTCGTGCTGCCGTGTGACAAGTGTTGCTCTTTTCTCCTGCAGATAACGGGTCTCAATACACTGGAGATCCGTATAGTCTGACGCCACGCCGTGGAACCACCGACGCCACCGCCAACCACAGACACTCGAGCTATCATCCACCCTCACAGACGGGGTCCAATAACACGGGCAGATCGGTCAAGTCCCACAGCAAGCAGGGGCATAACTTGCACGCGCACGTCCCTAGCTAGAACCCTTCAACACAACACCCTCACCGTCAGAAACAAGCACTCGCCCCCCCTCCCCCCCCGACCCCCTTTCACTCTCAGAAGGCCAACGTTGTCACGGGCAGATCGGCCAAGTTCCACAGCAAGCAGGGGCATATTTTACACGCGCACGTCCCTACCTAGAGCCCTTCAACACAACACCCTCACCGTCAGAAACAAGCACTCGCTCCCCCCCCCGACCCCCTTTCCCTCTCAGAAGGCCACGGTCGTCACGGGCAGATCGGTCAAGTCCCACAGCAAGCAGGGGCATAACGCTCACGTCCCCTAGGTACAACCTTTCAATCGTATCCATTAGTGAATAAATCAATTAAAACCTCATATTGTGTATTTATTTCAAAACGGCCCTACCACCCCGTTAGGTCCATCCATCCTTGCAGCAGAAGTTGTTGGAAACTGAATCGCCATGGGTGGCAAAGAAGGTAGTTTTTATAGAAGTCAGTTACTACTACTATTATTGAAAATATACTGTATTGATATTGTGTATTGATGTTCATATTTAATTAATGCAACTGCTATATAAATCCTATAATACTATTACTGTAAGCTCGAGTCATCCTATGATCAATACACGTTAAATGACTCAGGTAAAGTTGCCCCAACGAAAGTATTCTGATGCTCACAACACAGCCGAGTCCAAGGTGACAACATAATCTTCTATTTCGCTAATTCCTACCATCTAATCTAAACAGGTCAATTTATGAACTTCCATTGGTTACCTGTAACGGTGAATGTGGCCAAACCACCTGTGCACTCGCCTAAGCCGTTCCACGCATTTACGAATGTGTGAAAGAACGCCGCAGGTATCACTTGATTTTCTTTTAATTTGCGCGGTTGAAAGGGGCAGTAGACAATGACCTGAGATCGGTATGCGAATACTTTCGTTGGGGCGAGTATAGTCGCGATCTCACTCACTTCAATTAGCTATCACGACAGCGTCGGCCATGCAACCTAGACTGTAGTACTACGTATAGTATATTCCAAGATATTTGACAAATAACAGAAGAAACACGTAGTCGTTTTTATATTAATCGAAGTCATTCAAGACCAATCCACGATATATAGCGCAAAGTTCAATATGTCTGAGTTACCTGTCTTATCTTCGAGTACAATAAACAGAAATTTCTGTAGATGTTGGCAAAGCCGTTTTAGCCTTTATTCAGAGAACTCAACGTTATTTGAGGTGGTCATGATAAAAAGTTTCAATACGCAATCATGCGATAGAAACGGGAACTAGGAAGGCGAGTTATAGCTTAGGGCTGGTCCACACAGATTTTTAAGACATACGATTTAAGGTTTAACGCGTAGTCGTAAAGTTGGATCATAGGAAACACGTACTGGCGTTCACACAAAGTTTTAGTTTTAAGACGTTGTTTTCATTGTTGTTTTTAAAACAACGTCTTAAAACCTTATGCATTATGTCTTAAAAATGTGTGTGTGGACCAGCCTTTAACAGTTTTAATGTTATGTTATTACAATCTACGACTTAAGGTGTGAAAATGCCTTCATTTTCATCTAAAAACGAATCAAATAGGAACGGTTTTGTTGGGTACCACAGCTGACGATGGCGCATTCTCTTGTTGAATTTAACCACGAATAGTAAAGGCAGAGTCGATAATGAAGTTTCATAGGAAGAACTTCTTTATCGACTCTGGTAAAGGCCTCACTTACAAAGCTGTAGGTCGACCTATGCACTGCGGAACTCCCGATATCTATTGATTAAACATGCTTCCAAATGCTTTTAACTTGTCAAAAAGTATACCAAAATATGAAAATCCCTAGCCTTTTACGAGTGGAACAAAATTATTTGATATTTAAAGACTAGTATTGCGTTCATTATTGGCTGCCAACTCAACGCGGTTTTGTGTAAAATGTCTGGAAGTATTGTTGGTTATGGACGGTTCCTCATAAACCAAAAGAAGGTGAAACTATAGCAGCTCCTGCACTAAAAGTTCTTACGCACGAACGTATGTTTTATCTTGTTCAAGCACTCAAAATCAAAAACATCACAAATACATCCATTAATATTGTTATGGAATTACCTTAGTGATAACTTCTCACTTAAATCTTCGTAATCCAAGGCTACCAAGAACGGATGTGGCTTCTTGTGTTTGCTTCGGCCTGGGTGTGGCCAGTACTTTACTGAACTGAACTGACTGGCACTGTAGTCACGGCTAGACCGTCTGCTGAACAACCGTCTGCTACATAATATTATTAGATATTTGAAACACGTCATTCTATGTGTGTATATTACTTTCATGTCAACAGAGTAAACATGGCAGAAAGAGAGACGAACTATCGGAATCCACTCTTCAAGTCGGTGCGCGGTTTACGTGTTGTGGTAGTGGGGTTTGAGGGGGGTGGGGGGGGGGGGGGGGGGGTTGAAGGGTCGGCTAGCCAGGTGGATGAGTCATATATATAAGATACCATCAATAAACGCGTCTTTTTGGCTGTATTCTTTCAAGAGTAATATGAGTTAAATTGAGCTGTGGAAATGTGTTGAATACTTCAAGGCGTAACTTTGTCATATGCAAAGTTTGTATGCAAAGTAAAGGGCCGTATGCAAAGTTTGTACTAGAAACTTACTAGATCGTTATGGCTTTTGTTTTTCTTATGGAAAATAATGGCATGTAATAAAAGAGTTCCACATAGTAACAACGTATTTCTCAAAATTAAGTGGAGACGTGCATCCGGGCCTTAGAAGGGTAATCTATTGGGGTTTAGTCATAATCAGAATCCTTACCCCATGCATGGGTGCTATGCGCCAGTATGACCTTCAGCATTGGATATGCGAAATATTTTCAAGAAGAATTATCATTAAAAAAATTAGGACGTCTCTTTGAGTCAGGCAGTCATACATTTCAGTAAAATTATCAAACTGAAAACTGTTATTATTCTGCAACGGAATTTTATAAATTGCAAAAATAACTCTGAAAAGTTCCCAGTTTGTTTAGAGTACATTATTACTCACACGAATGAGCTTTCTGTCTATATTTTCTATTTAAAGAATTCCAATGTTGTCATTGTAGGCATGCATTTGATACACAAAACAAGAAATATATTGTGTTGATTTAAACAATTTTAAACACGTTGATAAATGACAATAACGTTGTGTTTAATGGATGGTTACAACTGATAAGTTTTGTGTTTTGCACGACATTACGCACTAGTTTAAAGTTTAAAAGCTCAGAATTGTAATCGTTCTCATTTCTTATGCTGGTGAGTCTTCTTTATTAAAATATATTCATCTCTCCTTAGTTGGAAGTAATAGATTTTACAGTAAATTTTTTTCATCGTTTTCCCTTTTCATCTTTTGATTGGTTTGAGAGAGCTCTTTTTATATTTCCTTGATCCACCAGAACTTTGTCAGAAATAGTTTACCAACTTGAAACGGGGAAATAAAAATTCATATTTACATTTCAGTTTTAATTGGATATGCCTGGTACAATCCCGACTTCTCTAGAAATCCAAAACAAAATGAATGGCATAAAACAACGCATGAATGAATAAGATTTATGGTGGACGTTGAAAGAAATAATATTTATATGTTCTCTATACATTTTGAATTACTATAAAAGTATACACGCATGTCGACGCTTTTCTTCTTTTTCCTTCATGTTATCAATCACGAATTAGTTCAACACTTCTGCTTTATTTTCTCTTTACAACCTGACTTTTCACTTCTACATAATATATATTGTACTATTATTCACTATATTCATGGTCTGCCATAAATAAAATGAAGTATAAATATTAGTAATGTGATGTGTGAGAACCGCCAGTTTGGTTTACACACGTAACATGAAATGCCGTACACCTTCCATTTGTATTTGTTTGTATTAATAATTTAAAAACATAATTTGTTTATAGAAAAGTTCAGCGAGAGTAATAACATTCACGTAAGAATATTCTGTTCGCTTTTGGGACACGCATGTTTATCTTCGTAATCCATCTCCCAATGATGGACGGTACATCTCGAACCTGAACAGTTTAGAGCGCTGTCCCGGCTGCTGCTAAACGGTGCTCTCGTAGAAACATGGTGTACTCTCGTCACCCTCTCCTGTCCTCCTGAGAGTCGTCACTGTCCCTGGAGGCGACGTCTTCGCCCTAAACCAGGAGCCAATCAGAGCGCAGATCGAGTGACGCAACGCTGGGTTGAAGGCGATGTAGACTAGGGGATTCACACAGCTGTTGATACTTGACAACAACGTCAGGACAGTCAACGTCGATCCTGCAGATAAATAGTGTTATATAGTTGCATTCGCTGCTTGTCAAACCAAAATTTGGAAAATTTTGTAAAATATCGGCAATTCTCAAATATTGCTAAAAAATAAAAAATGTGTTATATTTTTCATAATATACACAAATTTTCAAAACGGCAAAAAACTGAAAAAAGGCGATATTTTGATAACATGCTTATTGGAAAATGTTTTCAGTGCGTCTTATTACCCCAGTTGTGACACAATCACATGTTGTATGTTCTAGGCACGTTTTTAAAATACATGACACGAATCATATGTTGCGCTGTCTGTATGAATACTATAATTATTTCATTTTGTTAGTTAGTATGAATTTCAAGTAGATTACATACCACCATTGCCTCTGCAGTGCATATTATTTATTAATACATTTACATATTATTGATTTTACAAAATAATAAAATCGGTTGGGGATTTCAATGTTGTTTTTCAGTGTGTTTAAATTAAAAAGACTTCTTGAATTCCTGAAAAAATAAAATATCAGCCATGAAAATGACATAACATAATTTAAAAAACAGCAATAACGACACATCAATATCAGAACATATTTATACGGCGTAGATATATTTTTCACCGCTAAATTAGTAAATCGTAAAAGAGATGTGCTCCGCTTTTCCATTTTACATTGCAGCCACTTGTACGTATACTATAACTATTGTCAATGAACTCTTGTGAAATATGGTGAGCAAAGCTAAAAACGGGTGATCTATCCTCATAAATCGCGTATTTGAAAAATACAATTATAGTGGCTGTGATGAAGATGTTGAAGCCTACCTCAATAAGAACAAACCACTACCAGCAACTTAGACTGAGGATTATTCTAGTCACAAAGATATGTAGTATGATTGTACTTTAAAGTTTAAAATGTGTTATTATATTTTGCCCGATATTTATTTGACAACGCTCCAGTGTTATGCAGAAAATTTGCTAAATAAATTATTATTTTAAATTTTAATGTAACAACCCATTCAACCCCATGACATAACTCTTGAGACACTAATTTCTTGTCTTTTGTAGATAAACGTGTTTTTTTACATAGAGTTCATTGTGAGTGTGAGCTTACTTTGAGGAGGTCATCTAGGCTGGTTATTTTGAAAGTATCATAGTATAAATTGAAATAGACCCTTTATCCTACGTAGTAACTCGTAAGAAACTTTGTGTAAATTACATCTCAAAGGAAATTTTTATCTTTAAATGAATTTTCTTTTCGAACAAATATAAATTTATACTGACTGGAAAAGTTTATCTTCTAAAGAAATGTCTTCTCTCGCAAATAAAAATTAACACTAAGAGAAACATTTTCACTGTTCATTTAACTTCCTACTTATACTATTTATATAACTTGTTTGATGAAACACTCTATCGTCAAACAGGAGATAATTCTCTCAACTCACCGTACAGTCCATTGCACATCAAACAACTATCTAGTTTGTCATAACGAGCTTTGTGAAATTTTGCCTTTTCCTACAGTAAACACAATTCTCCTTTGCTTTGAATACTGTTTTAAAGACAATACTAAACTACGAAGATCTCTCAAATCAGTTTTGACCCGAAAAGGGTAGTTAAATAACTTACAAATAACCCTCTATAAACTTTTATTATCAGCTTATGGCAAACACACAATGTACGACTTCTGTATGAACGAGAGCCCGCAATAAATATATATAATATACAAAAAACCGCTAGTAAAGTGGCCGGATGATAGACAGTTCAATCCAGTGGCGTATACACGGGGGGGGGAGGGGGGACAAAACCCCCTCCTTTGGCAAAGGAAACATGGAAAATGACCGTTTACATTTCAATAGACAGTATTTCAATAGACAGTATCAAAAGACAGTAGGCCTATTTCAATAGACAGCTGTTAGATGTTTTACTTTATAATTATTGTATATTGTTGTAATTAAAAGCAAAAGCAATACGAAAAATATGCAAATTATTGATTGAGGTTCCTTTTATTAGCGGTGCTAAGGAAAAAATGTGTTGCCAGAAACTGAGTAATCATTTGCACTAAAATGACCTTGACGAGAATTTTTTCGGGCAAGCCCCCCCCCCCCCCCGGAACCCCAATTATGTTTCGGCTCCACTCTCTATAATATGGGTTGAAAACCCCTCCCTTTCCCAATTCCTGGATACGCCACTGGTTCAATCACTTAGTTGTTTTGAAGACTATGGTTGGATACTGCAAACACTCATCTTCTTCGATTTTCTTGTGTACCCATCAGTAACAACTACGTGACACACAAACAAAATGTTATACATTACTTTATTCCTTCATTTTAAAGAATGTAGAAGGTTCGATTGAAATGATCATTAGAAGTTTCCCGTACAAGTCCCAACTTCGAATTCGAATACTATTGTCGGGCCGGGGGGTGGGAGGGGGGGGGAAGAGACATTCACTAAAAAATCTATAATAATAGTTTTTAATTACGTTGTATCGACATTTTTGCAAGGATTCTCTTCGTACCTTTCCACATGGTGCTGTAGTAAGCCTGGTTGTCCCAGGACGCCCACAGCAGAGCGCATATGAAGGGCGTCGAGCTGATGACGTAGATGACGATCACGGCGACCGTCTGTTTCACTGTGTTCAGCCTGGCCTTGGAGATGGGAGAATCTTCTGAGTGATGCTGACTTGTACTGTGCCAAATCTAGTAAACATTTTAAACAAATATGTCAATACGTACAAAGCCAAATGTATCAACTTTCTTAAGAATAAATACCCATATAACTAATATGTAAGTTATTGCAAATTTAAATCTATGTCTTATATATTATTACGTATAAAGTTAATGTATTTTTTTTTTCATTTCAATCTATGATATATCTTAATTCCAATGTTTTACTGGACCCATAACATTGTATCTATGAAATGTATATTAGCGAAACCTAAAATAAATAAACACTACTATTAAGAGTGGTATCGTACTGTGGCATGATATATGTTAATGAACACTGTGTTTGATTCATGGTACTGATGTATTTATAGCGAGTTTGTGAGGAACTCTATGCACATATGTTTTTTATATAAGTTGGCAATGCTAATGTTGAGATGGTTGTATTTATTTATTTATTTTATTGTAATTAAGGCCAGTGTAGGGCACAATGCCCTCTTTAGCCTGATAAGTGATGATTGATGAATGATAATGAGGAAGGGAGGAGGGGAAGCCTGGTACCGGCACGAGGCCTGCTCCTGTCGAAAAGTACCAAGGGGACCATCGGCTTAACGTCACATCCGAAAAGAAGGTGTAACTTTGACCAGTCATATAGGTTCCTCCACTAACCTGGACTGCCGAGCAGTTGACGAGAAGAATGAAGCTGTTACACAAGCTTTCGAACCCTCCAATCTGCTCTAACCAACGTTAACTAGTGTTTCAGAGGTGAGTGGTCACCCATCCACCTCCTGACCTAGCCCGAGGTTGCTTAAATTCGGTGTTCGTATGGGAACCGGCTAAGCGACCGCGGCTAAACCGTTGGCTGATGGTTGTACTTGTTGCACTATTAGTGGGGCTATTCCTGAAAGTTGTCTCACGGTGACAATACTCACTTTAAGTGTTATCTACGTGGTTATCACTTGCTATTGGCTGATTGCTGTGGCGGACCGTCTGATCAGCCAATAGCAAGTGGTAACCACGTAGATATAACTTTGAGTAATGTCACCAACCAAACCAACTAATTGGTCTATTCACTGTTCCTTGTCAAGACTGAAATTACGTAAAATTACGCGACAGGCTACAAACAACTGCGCATAGCCTGTCGAAGAGTGCTGAGTATTGCTCGGAATATTGCGTAATTATAGTCTTGACAAGAAACAGTGAATAGTTCAATGAGGTAAGTTATTACGATCCACACACCTGGAGACAGATCTTGTAGTAGACCCCCACCAGGAGAAGCAGCGGTACGATGAACACCGACAAACTGTACCACGTGACATAAACGCGCTCGCCCCATGGCCGTACAAAGCTGGCCCAGCAGTCGTGGACCGAAGGCGACAGTTCCTGGTAAGAAAATATGGTCACCTAAAACAGACAGAGTGCACCCTCTTTATTTGTTTGTGATTCTCGATCAACACGTTTAGACTATTATTATATAATAATAGTATGGTAAAATTAAAGCTGATCCTTGATATGATCTATGAATTTTATTTTATTTTTTATTTTGGCCTGGATAGCAGTATTGGGAATAAATTATCGTAACATCTTTGTAATTGAGAGTGCATGGGTGCCAAAGAAATGCGTAATTACAAAAGAAGTTCTCGCCCTAATCCGTGGTTTAATAAAACATCAACCAGTTCTGAAAATGTATAGATGGAAATGTAATGTACCAACATGTTTAAGAAACAAATTGCGTATTTAAATACTGCTAAGTATGAAACGCGATCTTTAAAAACTATTGGTGAATAATTTTTGAAATGAGTGACCATTATTGTATGACAACACACGAATGAAGCTGCCTTTAGTTTTGCCTGAGGTTTGTACAAGACAAGCGACGACATGTTACCTGAGGTATGCAGAAGACGAGCGACATGTTACCTGAGGTATGCAGAAGACGAGCGACAGGACCCACGCGATGACGAGCATCGTCCTTGACTTCCTGGACGAATGAGCGCAGTACGTGAGCGGGTGACAGATGGCATAGAAGCGGTCGAAGGCGGTAGCCACGAGAATGTACGAGATGAGGTAGGGCCCGAGAGTCTGGCCCATTTTCACCGCCTTACAGAGGGTCGGCCCCCCCTGAAAGCGGTAAGTCATCTTCCACAGCATCTGCGGCATCACGTTGAGGAGGGCCGTCACCAGGTCGGCGACGGTCAGGTGGAGGATGAAGAAGTAGATGCGCGAGAGCTTCCTCTTGGTCTGCGTGCGACGCCTACCGTACAGGGCGAGGAGCACCGCGACGTTGCCGACGACGGCTGCCAACAATATGGCGGCCAGGGAGACTATCTCCACCACCTTGAGCGTGGTACCCGTCCTATCGTGCTCCTGCAAACAGCTTATATTGCCGCACGCAACAACCTCGTCAGACCTATTCATTCTGCATCACTGCCTCGACTATCCACGCCACAATCCACGCACTACAAACTAGATGTACTTGCTCTCTTTCAAAGAAGGTCATAAATTCATTCCCATTTCTCTCTCTTGGAGTAATTGTCAACGATCTTCCTCAAGCAGTTTGAGCTTCCCTAAATGGAGGCACACACTTGCACTTATATGGCTCAAAGCGAGCGTCGGCGACGATAGTTAGTGTGTACCCGTCAACGTGATGGATGTCGTGGAGTCACTGTCACACCAATATACCATTTTATGTGTGACATCGTGAAGGCCACCTAGGTTATCATCTACAACAATGTTCGATGATAAGTCACTAAAAATGTATAAATAATACTGTGGGCATACTCAAATTTATATTAATTTATAATTGAAAAATTGATTTGTTATTGTTGAACATTTTAGTAGGTTATGTTACACGTAATTGGAAACTTGGAGGAGTTTTGGATTGGTCCACAGCTATTTACTAAAAGCGTAGCAAAATTAGATTTTTGAACTCACTCATAAATAAGGCGTTACTTAATCGACCATCCCCCCCCACCCCCATTAAAAAAAAAAGCCGTTGAACCCGGTCCCGAGACTATATACCGGATCCCGTATTTGTTTTATTTCAGGTTTGATTTTGGAGTCGGTTTCGGTCGACACAACGTAAACTGGGGTCTGCAAGAGAGAGAAAAGACAGGTAATTTTCTCTATGCCTTTTTTGCGTTGAGTGACACAGATGATTCAACAATGTGTTGTAGTTGCAGTAATAGCTTACTCTCTACTCCATAAATGCCAATAAAATATCCAAGTTTCAAATATAACAAACACTCGTAGACATCCCAATGCCTAATAAAAGGATGGCAATTGGGATACAATGAATTCTGAAGCTAGACGTTTACAAAATGTCTAAATTAATCTTCTAAGAAAATAATTATAAATTAAGTTTAAGTAGTGCATTAATTTGTTTCTATAACTACCATTTTAAATACTGGATTGCCGTCACAAAGTTATTCTAAATTAATCTTCTAGAAAATAATTATAAATTAAGTTTAAGTAGTGCATTAATTTGTTTCTATAACTTACATTTTAAAATACTGGATTGCCGTCACAAAGTTAAGCCCGATCCGGAATTATCTCTAACCCTTCAATAGATCTTTATTTACACCAAAACTTACATATCTTTTGGTAGTTTTGACCGAGCCTGAAACTGAATATGATCCTGATCAGAACATAATTATATCGTGTTCACGTCTCTGTAGAACATGTACATTGAACAATGAACACTTTTAAACCTGACTTTATTGGACATACTGTTAATTAATCACATTTCGCACAAAATATAAAGTTTAAACGCATTTTTTTTTCTAATATGAATTGCCTTCTAGCCACTAAATCAATAAACAGACAGATCCATATCTGACTCACCCGGTTGTTTTTGGTGTATCGTCGTGGCAGATCTCTGATCACTCACGTAAGTCGGATAAGTTATTTCCATAACAATAAGTTGCTGATAGCGTTGTTGTGGAATGATATCAGCAAAGCGTCGCTCCTTCCACTGGTTAGTCACTTCAACATGTTATGTGTTTCTCTGCTAGTTGGTTTCCAGACAAAAGTTTTATTATTCGAGTAGAAGGAACGAAAATGCGAATGTTTTTAGAACTTACTATTACACTGCAATGTGCTTACGTGGCTTCCAATACAACGTTTGGTCAGTGTTGATTGATGGTGGTTGTAATCGAATCTGCGCCCCTCCGATCGGTAATGAGGTACTTGAGTTGAGTGGCTCACCTTCCACGAGACAAAGAGTCACATAGGCCGTAGAACACTGACAACAATGACGTGTACAGCGTACTCGTGCTGCTTCCAAGCTTCCAA
Source organism: Isoperla grammatica (assembly GCA_945910005.1). NCBI lineage: Eukaryota > Metazoa > Arthropoda > Insecta > Plecoptera > Perlodidae > Isoperla > Isoperla grammatica. The sequence continues at coordinate 15,335,651 of OX246738.1, read as the reverse complement.
GCCTTGCCCAAGTGAGTGTTGGCGTGGGCACTGCACCAGCCTATGCAGTTCACTACATATTCTCGTCTCAATCACGAGTTTGCAATTATTTATTAATTATGATGTGGACGTGCCTGTAGAATCTGCACGTCGAATATTGATACCATTACTATGTAAGAAAATAGACGTTCACAGCTAAATAGTTTTTATCTCGTAACAGAATTGTTGCATATTATGTTAGATTGCTCGTTAATATTATTTTTATTCTGTTCTTTGAAGTACAGTGTATTATTTGTTTTTTTAAACAAAATCAATATGTATTGATTCTACCTGAGAAATGAATGTAATGTAAAATGTGAACAAATAAACATAATTTGAATTGAATTTGAATGAAGGTTCTGGTATGTTTCAACTCGCCGATAAAAAAAATATGGCCAATCATTATGTGCTACTTTTATCCACAGATTTAAGCCTTGTGACACTTTGTTGTATTGTTTGAGTAAATGGTCATTTATTTGTCTATTTTTGCATTGGTATTATATATCAAGTCATATTACGATTACTTGTCTTGTTTTACGACTTAGTCGACAGCCAGATCATTTGTGACGTCGACAGTATCAGATCCGTCACACATCGCTGGGCTCGTCTAGGGTAATCTAGTTAGGGTGTGTGGGGTGGGGGCGTGGGTGGTAGGTGGTCGTTCAGATTGCAAAGAGGAAAATAGCTGAACACTTAAAATAATTACCCATGGCAATTCCGCTTTTAATGGCAATTTCCGGTCTCTCAATCAATACGTACCCGATTATTTCGTTGGGTATTTGTGTTAAACTAAGCTATTTATAACCAGGCCTACATGTTAAGTATAGGTTGGTATTTTAGCTTTCAGTTGCCAAGAGATAGCAGCACTTAACAGTGTCAACCTAGTGATTTAAAAGAATCCAATAAGTTAGTTGATATAAGAGCTGATACGCTACCTTACAAAACTAGGCATTTAACAAACAAAAACGTTATTAGGAACCAGCAATAAAAAATGCAAAACATACGAGTTCTACATTTGGTTACCTACTAAAGATTTTTTCTTTCTCCAGTAGGTAGGCCTGATGAAATTTTTGAATTTAACGCTTTACCGCTGCCAAAACGCACGAAGCTTATGCCTTGTTGAAAGCCATAACCAAATATTTATGTAAATGATCATATGTACACTATGTATTTCAATGTCCAATAAACATAAGTAACTAAAATGAACATTACGAAAACATTTATTTTTCTACTATCCTAATATAGTTTTAACCACATTAAATGTGTTTCACATTCGAACAAGTGTTCAACTTCGGACATATTATCAGGAATATATAGTTTTATGTTGCTGATAAATTTTCGTACCCTCTAGTCACAGTGCACGCGAGAAAATGCTGCCTTCCGTGGCCTGGCCACTACAAACTAATCTAATACAGCCTGTAGTAAACGCGTACTTATCTGATACAGCCTGTAGTAAACTCGTACTTATCTGATACAGCCCGTAGTAAACTCGTACTTATCTGATACAGCCTGTAGTAAACTCGTACTTATCTGATACAGCCTGTAGTAAACTCGTACTTATCTGATACAGCCTGTAGCAAAATCGTACATTTGGTTCGTAGTAAACTCGAGGTAAACAAAATAGGCTTTTGTTCAGCCCTACAATAGCGAGCTGGTTTTGCATCAATAAATGATACAGAGTTACGCACTGTGTTTCTGTTATGCGTTACGAATGTTGTTTTCTGCATTCAGTACACCAATCACGTTCACGTGTGGACATGAAGGAAAAGTAAACAGGTAATTCAAATGGATAGAAACCTATAATTGGACTAATGTGAAGCCGCTACGCGTAGGCTTATGTTTTAATGCAATAAAGTATTAGTTGCAATGCAAAAATGGGCATGTCCACCTCCGTAGCGTATTAGAACAATACTTTGAATTAATGCATTTGTAAAGTAGAAATTTGCATGTATGAGATGGAACAAATCCTCCATTTAGATTCGATTTATTCAACACGTGACATATTCCTGACCACCGGGTTTACATTTACAAACAAGGTGGACTATATTCTTTGAATATTTCTTACAATTCAAGCAATAGTCTTCGTCTTAATTTTTTTTTTTTCATTTTTTTAATTTTTAATTTCATGTATAAACGAGTCGATAATTTTAAAGGAATCACATGTTTAAGAATCTATGTTATGACATGTAACTTTATCATGTAGTTATGGTTGATTGACAGAGAAATCATTACGGCGGTCGTAATCTAGTTAACTATTTGGCAAAGTTGATATTGCACTCAAATATGCGAAAATTACGACACACCCCACAAACGCTCAATTTTCTAAATTGCTATCTAAAACAAAACACGTCGTTATTTTACATATACGCAAAGGTTCTACATAACATTATGTTCAGAACAATATTCCTCGCATACAAAATACTCCTACCTGTGCTCCTACCATAGCAAATAGATAATATTTCCTGAAAGCACATATAATAAATGTTTATATAAACTACTACTACAAACTACTTTTCTACTAACATAAAAAATATAGCTAAATATTCCCTAACATTCGGGCAAAATTCTTGTCATACTAAAACATCTATAGCTATGTTATTACTTGAACAATCACACAAAGATCACATTTGTATATCATTAATTTCGAAATTAGGGAAGAAGTTTTTTCTTCATAGAATACGATTCTTATAGGGTTTGAGTGAATAGATCAATCACTATGTATCTTAGTTGTTACTCAATGAAGTGAGTTGTTGTGATCAAAATAAATGTCAAACAATGATTCAGTTCCGATGATGATGATGATGATGATGATGATGATGATGATGATGATGATGGTGATGATGATGACGCTAGGCTCTTCGAGTGATGTCACAGGCGCGCGTTGGAGTTGAAATCTGACTGATTGTCATCTACTTACTGCACGGACGTCAATGAGTTTGATCGCCTACTGCAGTATCGAACTGTCTTACAGTCTATTAATTACGAATTAAATCGAAGTTCAATTAAAGGAAACTCTATCTATACGTGCTTTGTATTCAAATTAGCCAAGCCTTATTTGAACCTGTATTCACCTGATTAAGACATTAAGTTGGTAATATGACATGTGGCCTAGTTTCAAGAACGTTGTTAGTTGAATATGTTAATATACTGCAGAAGATGGTGGCATACCATGGTTATGCCTTGATAGAGTTTAAAGTTAATTTTAGCATAATAGTGGAAGCAAGTCAAACCATCATTTAGGTGGCTCGTTGGTCCAGTGGTTAGCATCCCTGCTTCCAATGCAGAAGGTCCCGGGTTAATCGGCCTTGTTGATTCTGGAATTTGTCCGCAGGTGTTCACACTGTCCAATCACTGATTCATATGTTTCGTATTTGAAATATCGATCTTTGATTGGTTATCGCTCACTCGTCGATGGTGTTCGAAGCCTACAGGGTTGGTTTAGTCACTTTAAATTAAAGTCCCCCACTGCAAATCAGTTTAGTTACTGAGTGGGTAGACTCTAAATGTGAATTTATTTATTTATTTTATTTTATTCATGGATGTATCCGTGTTTGGTGAAAGCGTTCACCACCGATTCATGATAGAATATTATAACATATGGTTTTGCAATATTACAGACGAACAAAAGTCACAAAATATTTGTTTTCTCACTAAGACTAATTACTAATTCAACTAACAATATTTCGTAGACAAAATCTGTCCATGGGCTGGGCAACTTTACTAACTAGTACACGATGTGAGTGTAGTTGGGAGGCAATACACAAGGCCGTTTTTTAAGGACTCACACTATTTTAGAATTCGCATTCGTCAAGATTGTCGGTGAGCTTCCATTGAACCTGTGATCTGAGTGGGGAACATTTTGTATTGTTAGATCATTCTCTCCATTGGAAAAGATTGTAATCTCTTAAATTGAAAGTTTTATAAGGTTTAATTTTCTACACTCAAGGATAATCGTACTGTCAATAAAAAATAAAAAGGTATCCCACTTGTAGATACAGGCTATGTGTGTGTGTTATATTCGGCGTATACGACCGTATACGTACTGCTCATGCTGGCCATGTCATACTATACGCCCTGTATTATATTAGCTTGTTATACGAGTGGCATGTATCGACTGAGGGACAGTTCTTTGTTATTGCTAGCTGTTCGTTAGTTGCTTGCCTTTCTTAGCCTTAACTTGACCTTATCAATTGATGATTGGTTAATTCCTTCAGCCATGGTGACATATAATTACTTTTCTGAGTGGCGGTTATTTTTGCATTAAAACAACAGATTGGCCCTCGAGGATGAGGTCCAAAGTAGAATTTAAATATACGTCATTTAATATGAAACACGAGCTGGCCAACAAAATTTGAATTTACTGCCATTTAAGCTTATAATATTGTGGTTTCTAATTACCTCTTAATTAAAATCTATTTTTTTGTAAAATTTTTACATTTATTCCTTTTACTAAGAGTAGGTTATGTATGATTAATTGCATTGTTTAAATTAAAGTTTAAACCTAAAGTTAAGAAAATAATAATGATATATGCTGCTATGTTATATATGCTAATAATATGTGCTTATGCTGTAAGTATGAGCTTTTCCATTTTTGTCTTTTGGAAAATAAAATATGTTATATTTAAAATATGCCAAAATCTTACGAGTAAATTTGTAAACGCTTACCAAATGTAACTATGAAAATAGATACGACACTCCATGCTTGTTTCAGCTGGGATGATTCCAAAAGTATTGGTGAAAAACGGTATTGGCTAAATTTGACGTTGTGGACTTGTGGTAGTTCATCATTTGAATCCAGATGACTGAGGATATATCAAGCTAAGCATCAGAGCTGATTGGTGGAGTAATAACGAGGAAGTCGCAGATCCAGAAAGCAAGATCAGCAACAAAACACACAGGACCACCCTCAGCTTTATTGTTCCACATATACATAATAATTAAAATTTGATACACTTTGTGGATATTTTCCTGTAAAAGGAAAAGAAAAAGGAGTTTATACAAGTATGTCGTAATATGGTAAGGAATCCATTGTTACTTAACATTAATAAATAAAACCATCAATTTGTAGACACCCATTTTATTTAACCACAAGAATATAACATCAATAGTATTGTAGATCTTGTGTTAACATTGTCAGGGTCCCCTATACTCATGTACATAAACATAAATATATGTACAACATTCGACTTTCCATAACATTGTCAAAATGTATCCAAGATTCTCATCGCACTATTTCACAGTAGCCAAATAGTCTTTTACTTCGTCCGTGCCCCATATCAGCCTGAAACTTGACAGCTGCGAATCAATAAGTTACATAGTCCTAACGATTAAAAACACATTTATTAAGTTGCGACAATCATGTTGAAAAAACAACCGAAATGTTAAAAGCCGTTTCCCGCCTAACGCTAACAATCTGTTGAACTTGCTTTTGATGTCAGCCAAGAAAGATTGCTAATCATGAAGATGGAATTGATCTTTAAAACTATTATTTCTGGCATAATGAAATGTTCAAATTAGCCATTGCTCTATGTCCACATTTTTGAGTCTGCAATTGTGATAAGGATAAAATATCATGTCACTCATTATGTTTCCAGTCAGACGGATGTGCTCTCAGACTATTATCAGAACATGTCTTATAGATTTAGTAGTGCAAGATGATGGTAGTTTTAGTATGACACATTGGGAGGACACTTTTTAACAAGCAGCGTTTCATTCACATTGAACAGTTAGGTAAACCTTACATTTGTCTGTGTAATTATCGACCTAAAGCTTGTATTGGGCCTTAAGTGGGTCACATTTGTGGCCAAAACAATGTTCATTGACGAAATAAATGTTTGTAAATAGTTTTGGAAAGGGAAAATAGCAAAAGTGAAATCATAAGTAGCCCCACTCGTAGAAAACGATTATCTATTAAATTTAATAAATATGTTTGTTAGAAACTTTTTGTTTTTACATAATAGCTATCTAGTGATTTGAAAGTTATATTTTAAAGTATATGCTTGAATTGAATGAATGAATTAAATTTAATCTTTTATGAGCTTTTGTGGATTGTGTTTACTTAAACTTATGATAAGTAAACCAAAATCGCATCGTGGGTCAAATATATTTGAAGGTTATTTTAAATTTGAATACAACATAGATATTTAATTGTATTAACGTTGTTTGAATGAAAGTTTGAGTTTCATGCAATTCGTAACATTCGTACAATTGAACAGATTTTAGTATTTAGTTAGTTATTCGAATGTTAGTGGAACGGTGACCAACGAGGCGATTGGCGAAACGGTGTGTGTAGTGAACGAGTGATGCATGTGACGTAACCTGGTGATAGTCGACCACATCAATTGACTTCAAACTCATAGTAGTGTTATTATTATTGAATCCCCTCTGACCATGCGATAATATAATGGAAGGTATTTAAAACGTCAAAATCAAACTGAAAGCAAAAAAAAAGTAAAATGATAAAAATGAAATCATATAGTCTACGTATTACGGTATTACCAGTCGTTGCATAATCTAGTTTGAACAACTTTTTGTCAGATTGCCAGTTTGAGAGCAAAAACGCTGACCGAATTCAAACATGTCTTTGAAGAATGTAATTAGAATTCGAATTATTGTGTAATTAAGACCCATGAAACATTGAAAATTAAAATCAACGTTGCCTAGTGTCTCATCAAAGATCAATTGTTACTTCACGTTGTTACACGGCCGAGCGAGGCAGACCAAACACGCAACTCGACAACGCTCGCGTAACGTGCTTGAAACATACATAAATAGAAACAATGAACATAAAGTTGTACACTCATTGCATGCTGCACATTGCACAACACGCAACAGATAACACTGAGCAGGGGCGCCGGGTTTTCCTAATTCCGAGGGGTGCTCAACTTCGCAGAAAAGGGACCAAGCACGGGGGTTGGGGGGCGGAGCCCCCCAATAATAGTGCCGCAGGCGAAAATTTTTAAACTCCGTTTTTAGATTGTTTGGTGCGTTCTAGAAAAAAAGTGGCTTCAATGCAATGCCAAAATAATGCATTTTAAATATATGTATATACATATACATATATATAATAATGCCAAAAAAACATTAATTTAAATCACATTGATTGTATCCAAGATGAAAATAGGACATTATTGTTACATTTTTTTTTTTAAATTGAGACCTCAAAACTCGGATAGGCTATATATGCATAAGTTTTCTTTTAGTTTGGATATTTGGAGGGGTGCTGCGCACCCCTCCTTACAATCCGATGGGTGCTTTAGCCCCTGAGCACCCACATAGTCGGCGCCCCTGACACTGAGGATACATTAAACTCCCTCAATCATACCCATATTACTGTTTAACTGGGTCAGGAGATTTATACAGTCAGAGAAATGGAATTTAAAAATGCACAACACCAACTGTATTTGGCGAACAGTTCCGTACATAATGTGTGTTGGTTAACAGTTTGGAGACTGGCTAATGCAGAAAAAAGCTTCTTTGTAAAATGAATTCCTCGCAATGTGGTGAAGTAAATCAAATCTGATTAACTACCCAGTAGATGCGTGGAAACAAAGCTCATCTGCTGTCTTATCAATACTTGGCAATTACTGCACACATCATCTGTACAAAAAAATGTATAGCCTAAGCTTTGTTCTGAGTGTCTGCTCGCTCAAACTGGGCACAGCTTCAAAAATGTTCTGTCAAACGTGCTGTCTTTTGACTTCGTTTTGTGTATAAAACATCTACTACTAACTCTGGTTGAATCTATGATAATTATTAAATATTAGTACTGATTGGGACATTCCAAACAACGACTAGAATGGGTCTCATTATTTTTAACGCACCAGTGTATGAACACCATCACCATCCAACTTCATCTGATCGCCAGCGACTTAATTTGAACAACATATTATTACAAACTAAATAATTCTTACCAATTTTACACGTGACCGCAACAAAACTGCCAAAAAGATGCAGTTTTAACGAGTTGTGTACATTCAAATGTGAACGGTAAATTTACAAATTCATTCACACAAAGTTTTTCTACTTAATTCGTTATTCTCAATCGCAGTCTCACTCTTTAAACATTTTTAAGAAACACACGGATTTACGTCAGGAAAAACGAACGATAGGAATCACAGCGTAGGAAATTTCTGTACTTAAGAAATTTACAACAATATTGTTTGTTTTTTCGAGTTTCATAGCATTTGTTTCACGTTGAGTTGATGTCGCCAACAGTGTCTACAAGATTAATTTGACTTAGTTTTTTTCTCAGTACTCACTGATCTTCTGCAAGAAATGCTTATGATAAAACTGTTATTTTAAAGTTCTATAATATTCTGGTGGGTCTGTTAAACGAACATACATGATTGCACCACCTACATCAAGAAGTAAACGGCATCACGTTTAGTATGTGATGCGTATTCAGATAATTTAAATTAACGAACAGTAGTTAAAAGAATAGTTTGGAGGTTCAAGTTAAATGTTTCTGCGTTATATTATAAACAAGAACAACAGATTTTTCACACTTACGGATAAGGATATTGCTAGTGTTATTGTAGTTCAAAAATAACGGTTCAACTGCAAGTGGTGTGCTTTCATGCTTGTGCCTTCCTAATGACTTAACACATCCTTCCTCACAACTGTGTCACGCACAAAACCAACCATAGCAAACAGTGATCTGATTTTGTAATTGGTTGTAATGGTCTTGTGGTTTTAACGTTTGAGAGAGCTTGTCAAACGAGCTCTAATTGGTACCTGAAGACAGGGTTTATCAATTTCTTCAAATTTCTATCATACGCAATCGTTGCAACCAATGACACTTGCAATATCCATTGCTAGAGCGTACATCCCACGGGAGAAATCTAACGGCGAGGACCGTATACATCCAAGCCTTAAGTCGCGCACTATGTCCAGTAAGTCCTGCGAGCGAGTATCGCGCGTCACGTCGATCAAGGATCATATCCTGAACATATCCTGTAATCGTGGCTTCTTTATACGGAACAGTAGTTCACTTAATTCGAATCTTAGTAAAATAAATGCCTATTCAGTCCTCGCGATGAGGAAAGCTGTAGGCCACAAACATATTGTAACGTATCTCGTTAATCTGGAATGTATCTTCAGCCATGACGGTCACTATCATTGAGCGATGCAGTTTGGTGAAAATACTCTCTTGTCATCTGCTTATTCCTCACTGGCGTGAAGAAGAGAATGAAGAATGAATAGCGGTGCAGTTGGACAAGATTATCTCGGCCAGTAGTTGAGTTGAATGTCTTCAATGGCTGAGCAATACAGGAAGCAGAGAATGATGAGTGTGACGATGTTGAGAGAGCTGTTGGACAGCCCTGCTGAACCTGTTTGCATGGCCGCTGGTCTCTCTCCTGAAACACCAAAAGTTTGGTTCACCATTTTTGATATCGACAACATTTTCCGACGTGAAAGAAGGTTTAAAAAATGCAATGTCCATTGTATTTACGGAATAAGCATAAGTTAATAATCCTTTAATCAATCGACAAACGTGATTCGGTACCAATCTGTTGCAGACAATGTTTTGAAACCATTTTGCGTCATCTAACTGTGATACATAGAAGTACATATGCACGCCTTCGGCTGGCATTCTTCATCATATTCCTGGTGGTGGTGGTGTTGCATGCTCGAGCATTCCTTAGAGTTCCAGTGCCTAGCACAGCAACTGTAGGGGGATGCATGCTCGAGCATCCCTTAGAGTTCCAGTGCCTAGCACAGCAACTGTAAGGGGATGCATGCTCGAGCATCCCTTAGAGTTCCAGTGCCTAGCACAGCAACTGTAGGGGGATGCATGCTCGAGCATCCCTTAGAGTTCCAGTGCCTAGCACAGCAACTGTAGGGGGATGCATGCTCGAGCATCCCTAAGAGTTCCAGTGCCTAGCACAGCAACTGTAAGGGGATGCATGCTCGAGCATCCCTTAGAGTTCCAGTGCCTAGCACAGCAACTGTAAGGGGATGCATGCTCGAGCATCCCTTAGAGTTCCAGTGCCTAGCACAGCAACTGTAGGGGGATGCATGCTCGAGCATCCCTTAGAGTTCCAGTGCCTAGCACAGCAACTGTAAGGGGATGCATGCTCGAGCATCCCTTAGAGTTCCAGTGCCTAGCACAGCAACTGTAAGGGGATACATGCTCGAGCATCCCTTAGAGTTCCAGTGCCTAGCGCAGCAACTGTAAGGGGATGCATGCTCGAGCATCCCTTAGAGTTCCAGTGCCTAGCACAGCAACTGTAAGGGGATGCATGCTCGAGCATCCCTAAGAGTTCCATTTTTTAGCACAGCAACTGTAAGGGAATGCATGCTCGAGCATCCCTTAGAGTTCCAGTGCCTAGCACAGCAACTGTAAGGGGATGCATGCTCGAGCATCCCTTAGAGTTCCATTGCCTAGCACAGCAACTGTAAGGGGATGCATGCTCGAGCATCCCTTAGAGTTCCAGTGCCTAGCACAGCAACTGTAAGGGGATGCATGCTCGAGCATCCCTTAGAGTTCCAGTGCCTAGCACAGCAACTGTAAGGGGATGCATGCTCGAGCATCCCTAAGAGTTCCATTTCCTAGCACAGCAACTGTAAGGGAATGCATGCTCGAGCATCCCTTAGAGTTCAAGTGCCTAGCACAGCAACTGTAAGGGGATGCATGCTCGAGCATCCCTTAGAGTTCCAGTGCCTAGCACAGCAACTGTAAGGGAATGCATGCTCGAGCATCCCTTAGAGTTCAAGTGTCTAGCCATTGGGTTTTAAACCCAATGGTCTAGCACAGCAACTGTAAGGGGATGCTAGAGCATGCAACACCCCCATATACAGGATGAAGAATTAATAGTCGTCCTCTACCTTTATGGGCGTCCGGTGTAGTCATGGATTGGTTTTCTATATGGGAAGTACCGTGCACGAAACCGCTACCTCACAACAACGGGCACCCCTAGAGGAAGGGGACGGCTGTGAATACGGATCTTAGAAATAGGTGCTTGATGAGTTGTATTCTTGCTACTCTAATTGCGCAGCTTTCCGCTAAGACTTTCCTCACTTAGGACTGAGGCAAACGTAGCATTCAGATAGATCGTACTAGCAACATATCTATCTAGTAAAATGGGGGCACATTTCTATTGTGAAGGAAGAAGGTATCTTAGAAAACATAAACACAAATAACCCATCGGCCTCTACTACATTGAATCGTAACCTATTGCGAGTGGTTACTAAGGTTGGAATTCATAGTCGGCCCCTACACCTAGGGGCACCCATTGTTACCAAGGTAACAGTTGTTTGCATGTTATTTCCCATAAACAAAACAAATCCATAGAAACAATGGGTGCCCCTAGGTGTAGGGGCCGACTATGAATTCCGACCTAAGTGATTTTACTGTTTTACATCATACAAACAAAATGTTTATTTATTTGATATTGAGAAGCAATGTTCTACTTTTGAACAGAGATTTATTATTACTTTACTAATACGACGACGATGATGTGATATTTGGGCTTTACATTTCATATTTTGACAAAGAAGCTAATCGAGATGATGAGATGGGTGACAATGAAGAAAAACCGCCATATGATATCCAAGCCCAATACAGGATAGAGCCTGGAATGGAGGGATTGACGACCAACGCCTAATCGAGCACGCAACGTGATGGATTATTAAAAATCACATTTACAAACAACCCCCATGAGAAAGCACGTAGGCACGTACACGCTCGTACCCTTAAACCACAATAGAAAAATGTAATTTTAAACATTTTAAACTCTCACTCACTGACCAATCGTCGTAATTTTGGAGCTTTGTTTGCAGAGTTTAACATGCTTTGAGCCCTTCATGTGATGTGACAGCTATGCAAGCAAAACGACATCATCAACATGTAACAATTACACCCTGTGGCTTGCAGCAAGCTAACCGGTGCGTAATGCCAGAGCTGTTAGTTGACAAGTGTTAATTATACGCATACCTATTATAGCTTTATGGGACAGGACAGGAGACAGGAGTAGTCTACGTGCCAGTACCAGGTATCCTCTCCTCGCTTCTTCATCATTATTTATTTATCAATCACCATTAAATTAATCATTAAATTATCATAATCATTAAATTTTCGGTAGTGGGAGCTCAGTCCTGTTTTAAATATTGAATAAAACAATGTTGTAAATTAATGTATTCATTACTTATTGAATAATTTAGTTTATTTCCACGATAATAATAATAATAATAATAATAATAATAAAAATAATAATAATTATAATAATAATAATAATAATAATAATAATAATAATAATAATAATAATCTACACATGGTTTCAAGATAAAGGACGGTAATACAGTTTGCCACACACTATCACATCTATTCTACATGGACGATCTCAAGCTATATGCTTTAAATGCGACACACATGACGAATCTTCTTAACTCAACGTTAGAATTCAGTAGAGATATATGTATGGATTTTGGAATTGATAAATGTAAGTCACTTCATGTCATCAAAGGAAAAATTACGAAATTAGAAGAGTTTGAAATTGACGAAGACAACCGGATTGGAGTAATGGACGAAGAAGATATATACAAATATCTAGGATTTGCGCAGGCTAAACGAATTGATCATAAACTGATGAAAAGTAAACTAATTTCTGCATACAAGAAACGAATAGGATCCATTTTAAAAACACAATTGAATGGTAAAAACAAGATCAAAGCAATTAACACTTATGCTATACCGGTACTAACATATTCATTTGGAATTATTAACTGGACACAGACAGAACTTCATGCCCTAGAAATTCTCACCCGCACAACATTCACCAAATACAGAAGTCATCACCCTAAGTCAGCAATAGAACGAGTGACTCTACCTAGAGAAAAAGGGGGAAGAGGCTTGATTGATTTAAACAATTTATATTATAAACAAATTGAAATTCTGAGAAAGTACTTTTATACAAAATGCCCACATTCACAACTTCATAGAGCTATAGTATCGGCAGACAAGTCGCTTTCTCCCCTCAATTTAAATGACGGAAATTTAAACTTGCTTCAAAAACTAAATTCTGACACAGCAAAAGAGATCAGAATATCAGAAAAGACGTTACATAGCAGACATTATAAAGAACTTCTTAAGGATAGCGTCGATAGGGTAGCATCGAACAAATGGTTAACGTCCGGGGACATTTTCAGCGAAACAGAGGGATTTATGATCGCTATTCAAGATAAAGTAATCAAGACTAACAATTACAAAAAATACATACTGAAAGACGTCACAGTGGAAGATAAATGTAGAAAATGTAATTCGAACGGCGAAACAATTGAACATATCGTATCTGGGTGCAAAATGCTTTGTCAAACAGATTATCTTCATAGGCATAACCAAGTTGCAAACATTGTACATCAAAAATTAGCCATGAAGTATAAACTTATAAACACAACCACTGCGTATTACAAATACAAGCCTGAAAAGGTATTAGATAGTAAAGACTACAAATTATATTACGACCGGGCAGTTATTACAGACCAAACCATACATCACAATAGACCGGATATTATATTTATTGACAAGAAGAAACAAGAAACGATTTTAATTGATGTTGCCGTCCCTTTATGCCACAATGTAGAGACAACTTGGCGGGAAAAGATAAACCGATATAAGGAATTATCAATTGAAATAAAAAGGTTGTGGAAGCAGAATAATGTAACTGTTATACCGTTAATTATATCAGCAAATGGCATTGTTCCACGTAAACTCCATGACAGTATTAAACTAATTGGTCTCCAACCGAACATATACATCGAGATGCAAAAAGCAATTATTTTGAACACGTGTAGGATAGTGCGAAAATTTTTGAACTAAGAAGAATGAAGACTTCAAGAAGTTCTCCATCCCGATGGTGGTTTTCGTGGTTTCCACCGTACAAAGAGCGAATGCTGGGATGAGTACAAATCGGCCACGACCGTACATAGCATCCACAGTTCGGTTTGGAAAAAATAATGTGGACAATGATATATTAAGTAGTATAGCCAAATGTGGGCATTTGAGAAGCAGAAGAAGAAGAAGAAGAAGAAGAAGAAGAAGAAGAAGAAGAAGAAGAAGAAGAAGAAGAAGAAGAAGAAGAAGAAGAAGAAGAAGAAGATATATTAAGTAGTTCTAAGTAGGTTTAATAAGGTAAACACATGGAAATACTTGACATTTGTGTCCGTACAACATGTTTATGCCGGTTTTGACCGAGTTTGTATGTATTGCAACAATAAAATAATAATAATAATAATAATGTAGAGACAACTTGGCGGGAAAAGATAAACAAATATAAGGAATTATCTATTGAAATTAAAAGGTTGTGGAAGCAGAATAATGTAACTGTTATACCGTTAATTATATCAGCAAATGGCATTGTTCCACGTAAACTCCATGACAGTATTAAACTAATTGATCTCCAACCGAACATATACATCGAGATGCAAAAAGCAATTATTTTGAACACGTGTAGGATAGTGCGAAAATTTTTGAACTAAGAAGAATGAAGACTTCAAGAAGTTCTCCATCCCGATGGTGGTTTTCGTGGTTTCCACCGTACAAAGAGCGAATGCTGGGATGAGTACAAATCGGCCACGACCGTACATAGCATCCACAGTTCGGTTTGGAAAAATAATGTGGACAATGATATATTTAGTAGTTCTAAGTAGATTTTAATAAGGTAAACACATGGAAATACTTGACATTTGTGTCCGTACAACATGTTTATGCCGGTTTTTACCGAGTTTGTATGTATTGCAACAATAAAAATAAAAAATAATAATAATAATAATAATGATCGCTATTCAAGATAAAGTAATCAAGACTAACAATTACAAAAAATACATAATGAAAGACGTCACAGTGGATGATAAATGTAGACAATGTAATACGAACAATTGAACATATCGTATCTGGGTACAAAATGCTGTGTCAAACAGATTATCTTCATAGGCATAACCAAGTTGCAAACTAGTCTCTCGGCAAAACACGCAACAACCTCTCGATTGCAGTTCAACTACTGTTACCTACCATTGAGCACATGCACCCGCACACTAGCGACATCAGCGTTCGACGGCGAGCACGAGTACTTCCCAGAGTCGGTGAGCTCGGCGTGCTGGATCAGTAGGTAACTAGTCGTGACCTCTCCCTTCTCAGTGATAACGCTGACCCCACCACGGCTGCTGTCATAGCTGATTACCTGAAACACGTCGTAAAGTCTCAGGAGTAACGCTGCCCCATCTACCGTGGTGTATGGTAACTTGCCAACACATGGGTACAAGTAGGACCTTTGCCAAGGGAAACAATCGAGGTCCACACTAACAGAGATCAATTTAACAATGCCTACCTATCATTTACAAGATTTTACTTAATTACAGTTAGCCTAAATGCTGTTGTGGCCGTAGTTCGAACAAGGTATTACCAAAGATCAGAATCTTTCGTATTACTAAAGAGTCTTGGGCGATTCCCACTACCGTAGGGGTGAGGATTAATTGTTTTTGTTTCACTTACTAAACAGTGTGTATACTGTAGAGTGGACATTTAAGTGTAGAGTTATGCTCAGTAGTTTATTAGTTTTGAATAGAAACACTTTTCCGATCACAATTTAAGGAAATATATATTGGTGATGGCTGGTTGGGCGTGGGGAATGTTTCGTTTAGTGATACCATCGATAAATTGTAAATCTTTCTTGTCGCGATGATTGATACTTAAATTTATCTGGAGGCCAAAGTTCTCATACTTGATCATGAATGATTATGTGAATAGAGAGACTGTTGGCAACAATGGCTTGATATATAGCAAGCAAGCTTTTTGAATGGATGATTTTGTGTCTTGACTTACGTCATTTCCTCATCGATGTGTTGACATCCTTTGCAATTTACATTCAAATGCTGTACATGATATATTTTAACTCAACGTCTCTAGATAACAGTCCAGTTACTTATTTGATTTCCCAAGAAAGATCAACAGCACTGCGATCATGTAACTTTGGTAGATAACGATCGACAGCGATGAAAACCGTACTTTTGAACGATCGTAGCTCTTGAATGCAATATTGAACAGCTCGGTAACGCTATTGAACGTTGAACACTCATCCCGGAGACGACAATTAGCCAAAGCTGCAAAAATATAGGACGTAAAATAAAAATATCATCTTCATAATCATCACGAATATCGTTCGCGCTCTCGATCGCAAGCACCGAGCCATTAGAGCTTTCGATACCAAGAAATGGCGGAAACGCCGGTGTGTATACGAATTTATTTCACAAACTAAAGTAGGACAGACTATAGCATTAAAGTTAAAACCCTACCTCTAGAACACAGTGGAATATTATAATAAATCGTGCTGTGAGTAGTTACTCTGTGGATCTACTCATACAATGTAAATTTTCACATTTTACAGGCGTTCAATAAAAACAAAAGAATGCCAATGTTGCTCACAGCTTGCTAGATTTTGACGAGTTCCTGTGAACTTCTTCGAATTCTCGGACTCTCATTGGCTACACAATAACGATCGCTAAATTTTCAACGTTAATCGACAAAAGTTACATGATCGCAGTGCAGGGTCGGTCTTATGGATGGCGAAACTGGGGGCCACTAAACGGAGCCGAGTTTATGCTTCTACTGGGGGTTATCTGAATGTGTGCTGGGTCCTCAGGGATCCGTCGCATGCGCTGCAATCGCTGGTGAAAAACAGCCCTTGGCGCTCACGCGTAGCGGGTAGGGCTGCACGGACGCGCACGGTGGATCGGACAAGGAACTAACTACGACCATCGGCAATAATTGGAATATAATTCGGTACAGGACATGACCTCAAATACACAGAGAACAACTCGCTGATTTATATTTCATATTTCAGAATATTACTGTGCGTAGTCGGACCGATTCCCGGCAAGAAAAGAACACACAAGCTTACACCCTCTACATTTTTCCGTTGGGACCATATTCTGTCGCGGTGAGCCAACATATGACGTCATTGAAATAGAGACTATCCACTGCTAGGGAAGCTAAAATACAAGTGGAGGGCATCCGTGTCAAAAATATATTCCCCGGTATTGTAGGGCATATCATAACTCGTAAATTGCTGTAGGTACTTTGCGTCGCAAACAGTTCCCCGTTCACAGTAATGTAATTTCATAACAGGTTACACTGGGGAAACATCTCAGCTTAATACAGAAATAAGGTGGCGCGTAGCGTGAATATACGTCGGTGCATTTTATTTTATACCTGGGATTAAACATGTGGCAGGCTAGCTATAGCATGTATATTTTCATTACATGACCCGACCTAGTCGAAAAGTCTGCAAACAACTTCAAGCAGAACAAGTAAGACAAAGTTATACAAAACACGAAGCGATAAAATAGGAGCAGACTTAAGAACTACTTCACAATTTAGAAGAATTTAATTTTGTTGTATTAAATTACTCAGTAAAGAGCAGAACGGATATCAACATCATTGCAATCCCATTGGAATAACTATCTTGTAAACGTGATGCGACCGTATATCATAATATCCACTGTTTCTTAACTCTTCCGTAGCTATATTTGTAAAAGATTCACAGAATGTTATATTTTCTTTCACTTAGTTAGTAGTAGTTAGTCAAGTATTAGTAATTTAATTTACTGAATAGACTACTATTAAGGTTAAATTAAATAACGTGTATACAGCTTAAAGAACAACGTATCTATGTGATTGTGTTACTTCTCACCACAATATTATGTTGATAAAAAATCCATCTAAAGTGTAGGGTTAATATTCATTCATAACATTATCAAACACCAACATTATGAATATTAACATTATCAACATTCACGAATCAAATATTATGTCCATGAGTATTTAGAAGGACATACATGATTTATGCAACTCAGATTCACAAAGCATTTTTGTGAGTCCATTGCCAGTTCCCTATCTTCCTTGTGAATACACAGTTCCGACGTAGCTATACGTAAATCGTATAATGGCTTTTGAAAACATGGTAATCTGTATTTACAATGCGAAAGATAACACATTGAGGCAAGATTGTAACACACAATACGGCTTAATTGCGTAAACATGCGCATGAACACACACACAGACAAACAGAAGCCCTCTGGCAAGTATAGCATCCGATGGTTTCCACCACAAAGGTCCTCGCGGGAGATCGCACATGACCTCTGGTCACCCTGACACATTCCGAGTAACTAATCTACACTATATTCATTAATTTCGTGCGTGTAGGACCGAGACAAGTATACTAATTACTTAGCACGGGAGCGTAGCCAGAAATTATTTTCGCTCTGTCGGAGCGGTGGGGGAGCAAAGTGGTAGAGAGAAAGTGAAAGCTTCGTTCCTCAGATGGGGGGAGAAAGCGATCGGGTGCTACGCCATGCTAAAGTATCTATCATTTTCTCTCGAGCCAAGCAGAGTGGAAATATAATTATTCAGAGATATTATGAACATATTGTGTCAATGTCGTGAGTTCACTGTAAAGTGGATGATTTTGAACTTGGCGTGACTTTGAAACTAGCTCCGCCTAGTCTGTGTAGAGCATGATAAACTGGGGGTGAACACTACCTGACCATAATACTCGATCACTTCAATCAACACACACACCTTCAAAACCTTATTCCATCACAGTCACATTACGAGTATTTGCCTCCGTACATCACTGTGCATGATGAACATTCCTGTCTTCCTCAACTCTCATACACGTTGTTCGTAGACGTTTATGCTTTACAAATTACTGTTATTGTCACCATCATCGATTACCATTTTGATATAGGGCGTCGCATGTTTTCGGAATAACCCATTTCGGTCTATTTTAAAATGTGTTTTATATTTTTTATTTCAAAAAATATTTTTAAAAATCGATTTATAAACCCACGTTTGAAAAATCAAAGAGTTGCGTATTTTTATTAATTACACATATTCGGATGGTTGTGCAGCCTGTTAAGTTTCTTTGCAATATAAAAGTATTCATAAGAAACAAAATACAAACTCTAAATTAAAGAAATTCTGTATCGATTAGTTTTTAGTCTTTTTAGACTTTCTTCGACTTTTAAAAGCTTAGCGTCATTTAAATAATGGCTTCTAATTGGTTCGGCAAAGCTCGCGGTGTGGGACGGGCATTGTTTATTTGTTTATACAGTATTCTGTTTATTATATGTTCACATTTTTACATTACATTTATTTCTCAGGTAATCATTATAATATATCGATTTAATTTGAACAATTAATATACCACAAAGGTGACGAGTGTGGCACAGAGTTAAATACTAAATAATAGTCATATAAAACTACGACTTTTTATAGTATCTAAGAGGTAAACTAAGTTATGGTGGCAATTCAATTATCTATATTGGAAATAGTAAGACTTTATTAGGTATATTATTGAAGAGGTAGACTTAAGTTATGCTGGCAATTAACATGATGTTTATAATTCAGCCTATATATTTTTAAGAGTAAATAATAATAATAACAAAAAATAAACCATTGAGCAGTTTGAAAGGTAATCACATACGATTAACCGACGATAGATGTGAGAACAATAATACGTGTAACGTAATAATTATGTGGAGAAGACTAGTCAATTTGTAATTTAGGATCGGTAAGTAGTAAGTACACAACTACAACTAAACTAATTATTATATCATTTGAATACACTATTTAACTTGTAAATTGTTTGAGCGGCTTTTATCTATAGATTTAGTTGGTTTGGAAATAGTACTTAAAAGTAGTAAATTATATAGTTGAGAGCCAAGGTAAGCTACATGTCTTTGTCAGATAGTTTTGTATTTTCGAGGAATTCCAGTAGTTCTAGTTCGTTATTCTCATACTCATAGTTGTGTAGTGACGGCCTCCTGCGTACCGGAGTGAAACGGCCCATGATTGTTTTAAATTATATTTACATAACAATATATGCACAATCATTACTTACATAACGTTGTACATTATAATACACATATAAATTATACAGTAAGTAATTCTAAGACGAAACATTACCCATTTGAAGAGTGAGGTCCCGATTGGGACATTTTGGTGGTCTATTGAATGTGGTTCACGTGAACAGCTGTCGAAGGGGTGCGTGGGGGAAACAAGACGGGGGAAGAAGTATGCGGGTAACGCGAACGTCGATAGTATTCACTATAAAGGGCGTGACCTGCGTCAACGGCAACGTTAACGTCAACGTCAACGTGGATCCAGTCGGCCGACTCTTGCGTGAGGCGACACCATGTTTTATTGCAATGTGGGGATGTGCCCTGCCTGTCAGCGAATTTTATCTTGAAGAATTAAAAATTAACTTAGATTGTTATGAAACCTTAACGGCACGGAAAGAAACAGATATACAAACACGCGAGGGATAAATGTGGCCACTTTACGTCAGTACGCCACAATTAAAGGAATAAGTTTCGTATATATAATTACTAATTTTATACTCCAAAACGGCATTTAACATCTGTGGACGGGGCTGTGAACGGCACCGTTACACGCAAAAGGAGTTCCGAAAGTTATAATTAATGCTGAGGTTTAAGCGCATTTACGCGGGGTAGCACTAGCACGTATCTCATTCCATACGAGACCCACCGTGGCGTGGTCCACCCACTATGGAGAAGTTGTTGCCAATCACGTTGTTTGCTCATAAAATAGGACTACGTGGTTTCTCCAGTTACTAATCCCGTTTACTAATCATCAAATTTAATATGTACCCATGTGTATGTTTCTTTAGCTCTTATGAAGGATCGAGTCCTACTCGTATTGTACAGTATTTTTTTTTACTAAATGTGAGACAATTTTAAGGTTTGGCTTGACCATTAAAATACGATTTCCTTGTTCACGCCATGTTATATACACACGCCAATCAGTCCCCCACAAAATTGTCTTAATAGCTTCTAAAAATGAGTTGTTAACTTTATATTTTAGACCAAATGTTGTTGTAGCCATCATGTAATGGTAACAAGAAATGTTTGAATTTTACAACATACGCAAAGTATTCTAGTTTTACCTGCTTATTTTCTTTAACCTTTTTACTTTTTTGGTAATGCAGAAGAAAACATTCATTTGCGTTCCCTCACATACATCAACACATTCGCTTACACAATAGCGATCATTCCCGTTCAACCATATTAACACAGGTCTCGGCATAGTAATAACTAATTACACTATTTGCGCGCCGAAACTTACTTCGTCTACTAAGCGCCGCACGGTAAAATTGGGAGCTTGAGATTCGGGAATAGTTTCTGTCTAAGGTGGCAGAGAGGAACATTCGCGGCGTGTGATAAGATACTGAGCTCGAATCTGCAAAGTTTAGGCCATATCCGGCTGTAGATTAACGCTATAGCTATTCAGTTGATTAGACGATACAAATTTCGCAGCGAAATAATGATGACTATTTAAGTATAATTACCTCGAGAAACAAATTTGTAGTTTATAATTCCAGGGGTTAAACACGGACATAATTATAGGATAGTAAACTGAGATCAAATGATATATGATGCTATGGCTGTTTGTTCCAGCCACTTTTAGTTTCCACATTTTTGTTTTCCACGTTTTGTTTCTAATTAGAAGAGTTTGTGATGAGCGTACACCTAAAATAAGGTATACTGCGTTGTTACAAAATAAAACAAAAATGTTGCCAAACGAAACTTCATTATAACGTTTTAGATTCCAGTGACCAAAAACATACCCTGCTCGCTGAAAGTTTCATCTTATGAAAAATCATCTCTAATGACACGCTTTCGTCAATACCTTTTCATCTTCGAAGTTTTCCGTTTGCCAGTCAAACTAGCGAAAATACTACCAGACGAAACTGTTGAGAAAAAATATATTGCGTATCTTGAAAGATGTTACTTCAAAGAAAATAAGTGATTATTAATCATGTATAAATCAGGTGTTATCGTAGAATGATGGACCGTACTGTGGAGTTGTATAAGATTCTATCGACACGTTATCAAAAAACATTCAGAAACACAGGTTTAAATACCATTCAGTAATAGCATTTAGTTCCCGATTTGCAGTTTATTTTGACATTTAATGTCAAAACAGTCTTAAACCTATGGCAAAAGTGGGCTGACATTGAGGAATAATGCTGACCACATTGCGAATCGATCGTTCTCCTAACGTCTAACTTTGTGTTTGTGCATCCTGCCCTGATGAAGGCCTTCACAAACTGTCATTACCCGTTAACCAGATCTTACCCCCCTCAGGCCACGTGATACGACCCCATGATGAGGTGGTGTAACATGAACCAATTGAAATGGATCCTAACAGGGAATCCCTTAAGCCGGGAACTTCCTGCACCACACCCGTAGTTACCTCGTTCATCTCCTTAAAACCGCTCTAGAGGGGCGAGTTTCTCAAGTCGAAGGCAAACTTTCTACACTCTTTTTCGACCGACAGAACATGTTTGGCAAACTCTTTCAACTCTATGCCATTTATCATCTTTATCATACGAGTATTAGATTTACAAAATTGAATCTCTTTTCGTAATTTAACATACTGAGAACCTTAAGTTGAACTGCTTTTTGTGATGCTGGTTGGATTGACTTCGAGTTTTAGCTTTCAATGCAAAAGTTATGCCATGAAGCTTAACAAACTGTGGAGGAATGGCAATATTTTTCTGAAAACCTCAACTATTTATACGGAAAGAATAATGCTTATAATTCTGATCTGTATTAAAGTTGTGGTGAAATAAATACTGGGAAATACGCCCTCTCTAAAATGTTACCACATATGGGAAAATTAATCCCGTTAAACGATTACTGTTGGTGTAATACTGCAGTGCCTCATTAATTATTTGGAATGACACTGGTTAATTGCTTAGTTCGCAAACATGAGTTCGCAATTTATCTGAGAACCCAGGTGCCTTTCGGTATTGAATTACAAGTATGAATAAATTCATTACACAAATGTTTCAGTAACGAAAGCAATTTATTTCTGTACCGTATAATTTCACTCAAAAATCACGTGAAAACACAATCATCGTGCTGAAAATAATTGGTTTGTTCTTGACATTACATTCGTGACGCGATTCTTCGACGAACTATCGTTTGAAACATATTCGAATAACGGTTCTCTACTCTTTTCGGAATCAATACATTTCCATGTCCAAAATAGTGCAAAATTATTATTATTGCAGTTAATTGATTAGTATCTATCTACTTGAGCAAACATTAACAATTTATATTTTTGGATTGATCTTATTATATGATCTGAGGGACCAAGACGAGTTTTGAATTGATTATTAAAGTTAAAATAATTTGATTTCACATTAGTGAAGCCTATACCTACCGGGAAGTTATACATAAATAAAGTGAAGGAAGTATAAAACACCCAAGGAAACATTTTATGATAGTAGTTATGGAGGCCAAGACGGAGAAAAGATTAGTTATTACTTTCAGTTTACTGGGGTTTGAAATATACACTTTTCTTGACAATCATTATGTTGGAGGAGTAAAGAATAATAACAGACGCAATAACGATTAGTGGAATTACTGAAAAGGCTTATGGGGGCTATATATAAAGCAGGCAAGAATACTAGTAATTTTAATGACATACTTAGGTAAACTTTTTCTTTCATCAGACTAATAGTGTGCGAAATTACTTAAAATGTCGTTGATCTCAAACGTAAGACGTGGGTTGTGTAGTTCGAACACGTACAGGGATTTGATATAACATTGTCTTCAGATTGGCAGTGTCGTCTAATAGTCAACCTTCACGGTCGTATACTGTCAGTGACGCTAGTATATAGCACACGAGACTCGATACCATGTCACAGAACCAGTGCGCTGTAAATGAGGGGGCTATGTTCGTATTTAGCAGACACCTGCAGGGACTTGATATAACCTTAGCTTCTAATTGGCAGTGTCGTCTAATAGTCAACCTTCATGGTCGTATACTGTCAGTGACGCTAGTATATAGCACACGAGACGCGATACCATGTCACAAGACCAGTGCGCTGTAAATGAGGGGGCTATGTTCGTATTTAGCAGACACCTGCAGGGACTTGATATAACCTTGGCTTCTGATTGGCAGTGTCGTCTAATAGTCAACCTTTATGGTCGTATACTGTCAGTAATGCTAGTATATAACACACGAGACTCGATACCATGTCACAGAACCAGTGCGCTGTAAATGAGGGGGCTATGTTCGTATTAGGCAAACACGTGCGGCGACTTGATATAACCTTGGCTTCTGATTGACAGTGTAGTCTAATAGTCAACCTGCATGATCGTATACTATCAGTGACGCTAGTATATAGCACACGAGACTCGATACCATGTCACAGAGCCAGTGCGCTCTAAATGAGGGGGCTATGTTCGTATTTAGCACAGGGACTTGATATAACCTTGGCTTCTGATTGACAGTGTCGTCTAATAGTCAACCTTTATGGTCGGATACTGTCAGTGACGCTAGTATATAGCACACGAGACTCGATACCATGTCACAGAGCCAGTGCGCTCTAAATGAGGGGGCTATGTTCGTATTTAGCACAGGGACTTGATATAACCTTGGCTTCTGATTGACAGTGTCGTCTAATAGTCAACCTTCATGGTCGTATACTGACGCTAGTATTACACACAAGACTCGATACCATGTCACAGAACCAGTGCGCTCTAAATGAGGGGGCTATGTTCGTATTTGGCAAACACGTGCAGGGACTTGATATAACCTTGGTTCCTGATTGACAGTGTCGTCTAATAGTCAACCTTCATGGTCGTATACTGACGCTAGTATTACACACGAGACTCGATACCATGTCACAGAACCAGTGCGCTCTAAATGAGGGGGGTATGTTCGTATTTGGCAAACACGTGCAGGGACTTGATATAACCTTGGTTCCTGATTGACAGTGTCGTCTAATAGTCAACCTTTATGGTCGGATACTGTCAGTGACGCTAGTATTACACACGAGACTCAATACCATGTCACAGAACCAGTGCGCTCTAAATGAGGGGGTTATATTCGTGTTTTACTCTTTTTATAATATGGCGTCAAAGAGCCGCCGTCAAAATGTTCTAAATAATTTCCCATGAGAAGAGTTCCTAATATTACGTGGAGTAATCTCATTAATTTTTTTTATATATATAACAAACTCAATGCAAAACATCAAACCATTCCATAAAATCACTTTTAGTTTGGAGCCAGAAAACAAAAGGGCACGGAGGTTAGCTAATTTAATAAATAAACTACAAATGCAGGTCAGTAGAGCTGTAAACCTTGTGCATAAGTAACATATTTATTGATTTCCAGATTATAAAATATGGACTGTAGATTGTAGAACGATTCGCCATCGTTAATCTCATTTACAGGTGACCTTTGCAGTAATCTGACCATGGACATGAATGAATTACCCTTAATAAGTTAACATACAACTCGCAACCATTCAAACCAATCCGCACAGCATCCACTTTACAACGCCTGGGTTTTTATAATAATTATAGCATATCAAGTTTGTTTTAGACATCAATGTTAATTAATGTTCTCAAAGGACAAAGGCTTGTTTAATGAGGCCTTCGAGACTTGTTGACTAATTAATATTGCGGTTGCGACGTGACTCCCCCACGTCAACATATTATCACAGACAAAGCGTATTTTGCCGAATTGACTGACTTAGCTACTTACTTACGGCTCAGTTTAAACTTCAATCCACTATACTAATCCACTACACGTGTATACGCGTCACTATACTATCCACTACACGTGTATTTGCGCCACTATACAAATCCACTACACGTGTATTCGCGCCACTATACTAATCCACTACACGTGTATTCGCGCCACTATACTAATCCACTACACGTGTATTCGCGCCACTATACTAATCCACTACACGTGTATTCGCGCTACTATACTATCCACTAAACATGTATTCACGCCACTATACTAATCCACTACACGTGTATTCGCGCCACTATACTAATACACTACACGTGTATTCGCGCCACTATACTAATCCACTACACGTGTATTCGCGCCACTATACTAATCCACTACACCTGTATTCGCGCCACTATACTAATCCACTACACGTGTATTCGCGCCACTATACTAATCCACTACACGTGTATTCGCGCCACTATACTAATCCACTACACGTGTATTCGCGCCACGATACTAATCCACTACACGTGTATTCGCGCCACGATACTAATCCACTACACGTGTATTCGCGCCACTATACTAATCCACTACACGCATATTCGCGCCACTATACTAATCCACTACACGTGTATTAGCGTCACTATACTATCCACTACACGTGTATTTGCGTCACTATACTATCCACTACACGTGTATTTGCGCCACTATACAAATCCACTACACGTGTATTCGCGCTACTATACTAATCCACTACACGTGTATTCGCGCCACTATACTAATTACTAATCCACTACACGTGTATTCGCGCCACCACTAATCCACTACACGTGTATTCGCGCCACTATACTAATCCACTACACGCATATTCACGAAAAATGAAATGTTCACTTTAGTCGTATATGTACTGAAATGTGTGGGATCTACTCTGGGATGAGGTATGTGTAGTTGTGACATATCATATAACCACTTCTCTTCAGTTGACTAAATATTGCAGTACTTGGGGACATTGACATGTCCGAAAGATATATATATATATAACTGAACGTAGACTTTCGTGACTATTAATATTGTTAAAATTATAAATACCACGGGTTGTTACGTCACGTTTACTGCACTTACTTGTCATATTAGTATTATTAGTATTAACGTATGTGCTCTGTCCTCAGGACACTATGTCCAGGCTATCCAGGCACTATGTCAGGACATAGTGTCCTGAGGACAGAGCACACACGTTGCTCAGAAACGTCGACTAATATGACAAGTAAGTGTGGTAAACGTGACGTAACAACCAGTGGTATTTATAATTTTAACATATATATATATATATATTTATTTATTATTTATTTATTATTATTTATTTATATATATATATTTATATATATATATTAATCTCCACTGTTGAATGCCGAGCTATTGTCAAGTATATTTGCTTTACAAGGGTACCTTACCTACCTTACACACATGTTTGGCATCTGTTACTTACCAACTATTACTTACCAACTATGCATTTAGAATAAAATATATAATTTTTCATTTAACCCTAAACCCTATGTATGTATTTGTTTATTAATTAATTTACTGTCAATATATAATTCTGTTACAAAGAAGGGCAAAATATAAGCCAATGTAAAAGATAAATAAACAAAACGTAACTACGTAATAACTAGCTGTAACTGTGTAATAACGTTTTATTTACTAATTATTTTATTACATAACTACATCAGAGATAAATTTTACAAAATTCGACACATAATAATATACTGTTATTATTATAATAAAAGTAATAAATTAGTAAAAGCAGCTACCCATAAAATACAATTATGTTTTTATAAATTGTGAACAATGCATAATTTCAAACAAATAAAATGTTTAATGCAACATTTCGTTGCATTTATATTTGCATGTGCATGGGCAAAATTGTTTTGTATTATTCTTAATAATGTAATTATTCATGTTGAGTTCGGAACCTGTCCCGTTCAACATTTGTCCCGTTCAAATTTGTTTTAAATTTTTCGGGCCCTGAAAGTTTAATAATGAAATGACTAATTACTTAATTTAAGTACGTTTAATTGTAACGAAATCACATGAACATATTCAAACATTTCTGCCCTTAGAGCATACATTATTAATACTGGTTTTAATCAAGCCTGTGAAATAATATAGCAATGAGATTGTAGATATCATACCTCGTCATGGTGGTACCAGAAGATGTACGCGGGGGGCTCAGGGCTGTACTTGATAGTGCACGTGAGGTTGATTGTGCTCCCCTTGTCCACGTGCAAGTCAGGCCCTCCTAAGATGGTCGCCGTCGGCACTGGAACAACATTCAACACAATTACAATCAAGATATTGAGATTCTTAGTCTAGAGACAGAAAGTTTCGGATGTTAATTGACACGTTGTGGAAAATGATTTTCGAAAATTCTTCGTTCACTAATATTCATGACTTCTATTTTTAAACGAATAAAGTAGTGAATACATTGTTTATATCACCACACAAAAACGTTAGCGTTAATAAATTAGCTACACAAAAACGAAGCTTATCATAATCAATAAAAACATCAATCAATGGAATTACATTTTGTGCATGTAAGTTGGTTAGTTTCACAGGGGCGCAGTTACAGTGACATAGAATCAGGGGTTCAATATGCTCATGCAGTACTCATGTTATTGTTGTTTGTCGACTCATTGTTATACAAGAACTCATTCACAGTGAGATATTATATAATTTATCGAGTGCTGTCTCGCTGCTATGATCGCAAGTATTTAAGTGAGGTTCTGGTAAAGAAAGTAATTTAGTCAAAAAAAGTGCAGAAATGCACCCTTTTATACTGCAAAATTATAATATTGTCAACTTCACATATTTACCAATTGTAAATGTTTTGCGTTATGCGATAACTTCACAAAACTACCTGAAAAAATAGAACTTTTAAGGCTGTATGTTCACCTACCTAGCGGAACACCCGAATTTGGTCAGGTTATATTGCTTTAAAATGATTTTATATTGTCCCAAAAGAAAATCAAAATATGTCATACTATAGAGAACCTAATGTTCTTTCTTATGAAAAGTTTTTTATTCCAATACGTTTGCAGATGGTCTTAAGTAGGTTGAAAGGTATCTAGCAACTCATTACAAAAGGTAATTAAAAATGTCTCAAAACGTAAAGATTGATTGAAACAAAGAAACATTGCCTAATAAGAAGGAGTAATAATTTCTCTAAAGGATGACTTATTTTGATTTACATCAAGTTTAAGTTGTACACACTACAGATTATATACAGCAAGTATGCTAAACCAATGAAACAAGATTTGTATTTTGCTTGTGTAAATGATGTGTACAGTATGTGCTTGTACAATATCGCGTTACCGTCAGCTATGCAGTGTGGTCGCTCTTTATGACACCTTAGAGACTTCATTCTTACAGAAATCAAACTAATCTGTATGATAGTGAGAGGTTTGTATAGTCAACCTGTTACAAGCCGTAAACTACCTGTTGATACCTTAACTAACACGCGAGCTATGTTCAAAAATATGAATTACTTCCGCAAAAATTTAAATCCCACCCCCGCGCGTTCTAAGAATTTAGGAAGAATGTTGATTTGCCCATATTGTGTTGTGCCTGGTGGTAATAAATAACGAACACTTGCTACATGTTGCTACAGTTGACTTCAAGCAGAAAGCAGCACGTCAGAGTCACTACGAGGGACTATACACTGCTGGTAAGGTAGCATTCTTGTGGGCAATGTCCCAAACGTTTCCAGTACGAGATCCACTAGACTGTTAGACATAGCTGAAGAAAAACGTCGCTTTATATTGTGTTGCACATAAAGCTAACTTTGATTCATTACATTTTATATTATGTTTTGTGATTACTTTGAAGTTTTTAGTATCTTGTTGCAGTAAAGCCTAAACACGTTTCAAAACGTATCACATGTTGAAATAGTAGGTCTATATTTACATATATGGAGTATGGACCCATTTATAGCTGTTAGTGGTTGTACCCAGTAGAAGGAAAATAATTTGCAACACGTCTTGAATTCTGATTATTAAATTTTATATCTATAATATTACAATAATATTGATGAAACCAAAAGAGAGACCGGGAGAATATTAAATAAAAACACACACAATACGAACTGTAACCACGGTAATTACATAAAAAACACTTACCAAAGTGCGTTAATTTTCGAGAGCATCCGCTCGCTTCGTCAGACCCCTTTATTTACAATAATTATTGTTTCTCATTAAAGGGCATCAATACAATTATCCTACCTTTAAGGTCAAAACTTATTCCACTTTCTTAGTTAACATTCGTTTAAAGGCATCTTAGGAGGCACCAAAAGGAGATGTTTGTTCCTGTTAAATGGAGAAAAACTTTGTAGACTTAGCATTCTGCCGGAGTGTTTCTTAGTCTGGAATAGAATATACATTACATTCTCTCACACGTCGCGTGGTAGAACTGGCAGCTTGACAGGGCGCAGTGCGCGGCTGGTGAAGGCTGTACAACCTATCATAGTTTCACTTTGAAGAGAGCACTTGAATGAAAAGTATTCAAAGCTTTACGTTTGTTATATTTCAGTGGTTAAATATTCACTATTTTACATCTGGTTGTAACAGAACGACATAACACGTCACATACCAAAAGTGGTAAGGATTCGTTTTTCACCAAAAAATCAAGCAACACAAATTCACAATTCTACTTTGAATGGTGAGCTTCCAGTTAACGTGTGCTCCGCACCCGCTGTTTATTAGCAGCGAAATCCTAGCTGTAATTTAAAATTTTACAAAGTATTATAAAACTATTTGACCATGAATGATTTAAACTAAAATGTGTGGAAATCATTTTTAGCCTATACACACTTCTAATCCTCTTATGGTGTGTTTGTATATTTAAATAGATAGATACTGGTTTACACCCTAAAACGTATAACGTGGTGTATACACCATAATTCTCCCACACATTTTGTTTGTGCATCAGCTTTGGTTAACAAGAAGTTTCTAATTAACACATTTCATATCTTGTTTGTCTAGGGCTGTTTCATATCTCGTGCAAATGTACACACAATATCATGTAAAGTAAGTACTCAACACCTGTACACTACGTAATATTATATGTAAACCGAGTATCGCAAATCATATACGTTACGCGAGTGATGTGAATAATTTATTTGCTATTAGAGCGTAGATCGAAGAAGAGCCCAAGATAACGATTAACGGTGCTGACGAACAGCTGTTTGGTGACCACAAGGATCCAGAATACAAAATACAAATTTAGAATACAAAATGGAATAATTATTTCTATGCACCGTTATCTTCACAGTTCATAGACGTTGAATAGACGTCGCCATAAACGCTGCTAATTCAATTTTTAATATTATTACTAGGGAAACGCTCAGTGTTCTTGAAGCGAGCACATGATGGGTGCGAAATTACACAAAATAACTTAAATTAAATTAAAATTACTAATATAACTATAAATTACTATATTCGTGATTGGGAGGAAATTTACGAACACAACGTTTTTTTATATGGTTGCTATTTTTGATTGTGTGTGTGTCTGGGGGGAGGGGGGGAGGGGGGGGGGATAACAAGTTCAGACCCTGAACGAGTGCGAGGCTCTCTGTGCCACCCTGTCTTCTACGGGAGAGAGATAGGCCTACTAGACTACTATACTTTCTTATAATATGGTAACCTTACGTTTTGCTGTCTTTAGTATCTGGAAAAACTTATTTCGAGAAACTGTGGCCGAACAACGTAACTTATTAGACGATTTTGCCACAAACTAATGGCGTCCAACCCACATCGAAGTTTGTTGATGTTACAAATTTCATATTGATCGGAATCACTGTTCGACCGCTATCGCGAGACACAAACAAAACGAGTGCCAAAATCTTGAATGGAAACTCTCATAGGCAGAAAAACGCTCTGTGTGACGCGTTAACAAGGAGCATGTCTACGTCCACGAACATTATGACCAAACGTTATAAAGTTACCGCCATAATTTGCTCATTTATTGATGGAAATACGCGAAAATTGTGATGGAAAGGTGATTGATTTTTATATATATATTTTAAAACAACAATCAACACAAACTTATTAGAAGAATTTGCATTGCTTACATTTTTCGTTGTGGTAGTTATAATAGTTACCGCTATTGTTCAATATAAGAATGATAGTGCATAGATTAGATGTTTCGTTGTCATTATTACTTCACTATAGACAGCAATGGATTCAATGTTTACCTCCAATACTTATGTCGGACCACATAGGTAACGTATTCGTGACGGGACGTACATTTTATATAATATGGCTTTGCCGCCGGTGGAACATAATAATGATGCTAAGTTTATAACCAGTTCATGCAGTAACATATTTCAGAAACATTTTATTGCTGTTAACTTTGTGTAATAAGGTTTGAGAAGTCCAGTGTCATTCAGTAAATTGTATGGAGCACTTACAATGTTAAACAACTATTTAAGAAGTAAACGTATCATCTATTAACAGGCCATGCATGATGTATATTGCCAAGAATAAACGCTTCCCGGCCCTCTCTGGATGTTTTAGCTTACAGCAAAACGATATGCGAGGGGGTATATTGCCTGTCCCAAGCCAGTAACATTCAGCCACTATTTTATTTCTAGAGAATGGGAGCACTGAATCTTACAGCTCTGCATATAAATCAGAGATGTAATTCTGCAATACATATACAATGCAGTCCGAACAAGATTGCACTAGACTAGATGACTTGAAGGTTACGCCGGGCTTTGTTAACAGGTCACAATCCTATTTCACTGTGTTTAGGTCAGTAACAAACCAACGTGTTTGCAAACGAAAACCTGACCTCTTTCCGGTTGTGTGAATCTGTTTCGAATTTCAAAACGATTTCATATTCTGTTTTCCATATCTTATAGTTTAAACATTATTTCTAATTTTTGTACAGAGCTGAACAGTATTACTGCATCCACAGGAGTGCATGAATAAATAAATTGTGTTATGGTGGACAGTCTTTCGTATGGTATAAAAACCGTTGGTTTGATGTTTCGTGTGAACAGTTGTTGTGTCTTGTTAGTGATCGCAAAATCGCCGTTGAGGTTTCTTTCTAATGAAATAGACGTTTCGTTTGCAAATTGCTCACTACATAAAGAGGATCGTTTCTTCCCGTAAAAGATGAGCTTATCTACCTTAATTAACACGAAAGCCATCTGAGCTAAATAAAATATACCTCAGTAGTCACCCGATAATCGGTCGATAACTAATAACCAAAATCCCAAAATGTAACTATGTTATTTTGTGTGATTGAATGTACTTGCCACTGCGAAATCGTTATGAGCTGATAACGCGAAACCCAACTTCAGTGAACTACAGAAAACCTATATTAAAACGTAATTAGAAGGGAATGCTTTTAAGACGTTGGCAATCGCTACGGCCACTGTCTAAATTAATTATCGATTATATTTTAGAGCTAAGCTCGCAGTTAGTACCTCAGTAGCCACTGCTCAAGACTCTGTACAGACACCGTGACCATCAAAACGATTTTACAGTAATACGATATTAGCGCAAACTCTAATAAAATAATACATTGTCGACACTCATTTTGAGGCCACCGGTGAAGAATAATGTATTGAATGTATCGAGCATCGAGCGTTGAGTTTTTAAGTTCATTTTAGTTTATTTTTTTAAATTTTATTTCTGTTTTTAGTCTAGATGTGTATGTACAAAATCACTAACGTTTGACCTTTTAAAAACAGCTATCGTTTCCTTCATGAAGAACATAGGACCTACTGCGTATTTAGAAACCAGCATTAACTACTAGAAAATAAAGTGAACACATGTCTGGTTGACTAAAAGTACAAAAATGCAAACATGTGATATTGATATTATCGTACTTCATTTTCCGTCGATATATTCTAAATAAACACACATTAACGCACGTACATAACTGGAGTTGAAATTATAAAGCATCATCCCATCATTTAATAATTTACCTGAAACACGTAATGCGCACCCTTTATAGTATGACCTTGAATAATAAAACGCACTCAGACGAGTAGCAGGTAAGTTGTCTGCATACGCGAAACGCGTCCCACCATGAGGCAAAAACGCAAATCTCCCAGCAGCTTGGCGAGCTGTGCACAAAGGGGCTTGTAATTTGATTTCTACTGTTGTTCTCTTGCCGGTTCTACTGGAGATGCAATCCCGTGGAGACGCCTGTCTAGTGTCTAGCACAGTAATGTAGAAGACACAACTACGATCTGGAGCGCAAAGTATTCCATGCAGAAGTATAAATCAAGAACGTAGACCTCATAATAACTCAACGGTTTGGATTTGTGATTTTCCACACGACTGCAATCTAAGTTGGGGTTAGCCGATCGTATCGTGGATTATAGGTCATGAAAATATAAGACAAATGCTTTCACAGCTGAAAATGTAGCACGAATGTCGAAGACGAGCTTGTGATTCGAAGCTCTGTGTAGCTACGAGATATATGGCGTACAGTCACGACAAAAAGACAGTCGAAATGACCCAATTTCCACATTCAAGTCAAGAACAAACAATAATAAGTGGGGTGATGTAGTTGAACTAACTTGCAGGCTTTATTTATTTATGTTTTATTGATTGTGGAGAGAATGATTTGTTTCTGTGTTTTAAGTAGTTCACAAACATTCATGGGCGTCCACGGAGAAGGGAGGGGGCTTCCCCGTTGCTACTTTGTTGAGATTACATCATCTTTACCAGCCTAACTAACCGACATATCTAATTTTGATTTTGAAGATCAAAACAGGATCATACCAAGTACCTCGACATATCAAGCAATGTGACGTGTTGTCATATCTGTAAAATTCTCGGAAGGGAACGCTCGCTCTACGCGGCCTACTTCAAAGGAATTCGCCGCGGTATTTTCCAGTACCTACCTGCTATTATTCTGCTGCGTGGAGAGTACTAACTGTGCAAACAGGATAGTATCAGTACAATACTTGATTCAGAGAACAAGATGACGTCACACACGTCACTTCACTATTACGTAACCTATGACGACACGACCTTGTTAGATACGTCGAGTAACTATACTTTCCTGACTTTTTGAACCAGTGTTCTCTCTTGCTTTCTAGGGCTTAGCCATTTTGAAAAACTTGCTAATTCTAAATCACAAGATGCAGCAATAGCACACATATTAAGCAAACGGCAACCATATTAAGCAAACTTCATAGCATGTCCATGCCATAACAGATACGTCTGATGGAGCGTTAGAGTACAAGGCTATTAGTAGTGGTGAAAGCAATTTAAAGTTTAGATTTAGTTTAAAATGAAAATGAAAATATTTATAACTTTGCATTTAGATATCATGTCAGTATTCTATGAGTTTCCCTTGGATTTGAATGTAGTTAACCAACTTAGTTCACAACGATAGATATTATAGCTGGGATGTGTTATTTTCGTGTTCCTGGTTTTGACGTCCAATTCAAGCAAAGGGAATAATCATTGTATACACTATACAAACTTAGAAATTAAGTTAAAACCTCAGCTAGAAAACAAGCAAATATGAAAATATGAAAGCTCTTTTTGATTTTGGATTAATTATTCACTATCTTCATGGTGAGCCCGCGAGCAACGAACTGACTGTGCCTTGATTAAGATTATGCATAACTAGAGGATGTAAACATCAGTATTTTATATCAATTGTCAGTCTACTTTGTTGGTGCTTTAACGCTGATTAGTTGTGAATAACATACACGATAACTTGGTATTTATTGTTTACCCGATCAGTTACAAGAACTGTTTTCAGCGGAGGACATTAGTCTATTTATTACATTCCTCGTTGCTACCACGGCTTTCAAGTCACTGTCTACTGTTTGCCAGTATCACTTCGAAACAAATAAGTCAACTTTAGAAATAAAGACCCCCAGTTTGAACCAGGAATCGAGCCATGAGAAACAGGAAAAGGGTACATAACCAACGAGCCTATCATTATGAATGGTTATTTGTACTTAGGCCAGCCTATAACGACTTGTTAATCCTGAACCCAGAAGAAAAAGAGAAAATCGTTAGTGGTAACACGGTTATGAGTATTGCACACACTAGGAAGAATGAAAACGTTAGTTTAGTAAGCGTGGATTGAGAAGTGTGTGAAACCTGGCGCGCCGCGGTGATGGATGTCCTTCTGGAAACCATCGTTGACTCCTCTAGGAGGTGGCTCGGGCTTCATGGGTTCTAAGTGCACACAACAAAACAATACAAAATAAAAAGTGTATTCAAATTAAAATATTATGGCTATACTGCCTCTGTCAACAACACTGACAATAATTGCTAGTGTGAGATGCAGAAAGTTCAACGAAACAGATAAGAGGTATGCAAGTAAATAAATATCTTATTGTTTTGTATCAGGGGAAATGCTAAACAAGTATAAGTTGTGATTATAATGGCAAAGATATTATCAGAATAATGATATTAAAGGAACAGTTTATTAGACACACATATAACAACAGTAGTTTTGCTGTTCAAGAAATGTATTATAATATATTTCGTCACTTATGGAAGTGACGAGACACTGACTGACTTAAATTGAAGAAGTGGATATAAGGTGCCAACAAAATACAAGAAAATTTGTAATTCTAATAAACTAATATTGGTGTTATTAGTCAAAAGAGTGTTATAAAGAAAATGCTTTACTGGTAATAACAACAACAACAATAATAATAATAATTATTATTATTATTATTATAAGAAATGCAATGTAAGTTATAACATTGATATTATAATAGAAATATTAGCTCCGTTGTATTGTTGTGAGCTATATCCTGTATTTTGAAGGAACGCTGAATATTTAGTCCCGGACTTACTTGTTTTCTCTGTGGAAATAACGCTTCTGATTTGTGGTTGCCACGGAGAAAACATTGATCCACTGAAGTATGTCCCTTGTAGCTACAATGAGCACTGAACACTAACAGTCCTCGATTCAATACGTAATACAAATATTCATAAAATGAATTAAGTTTATTCCAGAACCAAAAAAATTAATGATCTACATTGAGAATTGAACATCCGTCGGCATTGAAATAAGGAATATAAAAGAACTTAAAGCTATAATAATATAATAATAATTAAAATAATTTAATAAGCGTAGGCCTACATAAACAAATTGTATTAACGATAAACGCTTCATCGGTTCCCGATAAGTGTTTCGCCTGGCATCTTCCTTTAGTAGCCAACCACTTCGCAACTCGATTTCTGCAGCAGTGAATGTAACAGTCTGGTCTGGACAGTCCACTGTCTTGTAGCCGCTTGTGTTATTCAAATGAGTTACATTTCAGCCAACCCGCATAATTCGCATCATTTGATGGCTACAGAACACTCGCTTTGATGATTAGCAATCGTAATTCCACTTTGAGATGTTAATTAAGTGGATGTTTCAAACCGAAGGGCCATCCAAAAACAAGCAAGTTGGTGCGGAATGTATGCAAAAATCTATTTTATAAAATAAATAATAATAATGATATATGTCATATCTTATTTAGTGGTGTTATAATATATTCATGATAGTTGAGCTTTGAAATTAGGTCTTGTTTTTAAAATCTCAAATGAAAATTAAAATGCCCTCGTTGGTCCAGTGGTTAGCATCCCTGCTTCCAAAGCACAGCAGAAGGTCACGGGTTCACATCCCGGTTCAGGCTGAAGTTTTTTAACTTCTAATATGGATTCAGTTTCATTACTTCTTGTCTTAGGAATAAGCAAACGGTGACTTTGGAGCCGTCCTAGCAACGAAGCACTCAATAAATTCAAAATTGTTCTGAATCGGCCTTGTTGATTCTGACATTTGTCCACAGGTGCTCGCACTGCCCAATGACTGATTCATATGTTTCGTATTTGAAATATCGATCTTTGATTGGTTATCGCTCACTCGTCGATGGTGTTCAGAGCCTACAGGGTTGGTTTAGTCGCTTTAAATTAAAGTCCCCTACTGCAAATTAGTTTCGTTACTGAGTGGGTAGACTCTAAATGTGAATTTATTTTATTTATTTATTTATCAAATAATTCATTCATTCAAGTTAAATTAATTAATTAATTTAATATCACAAATTGCTGTAACAAAAACGCATACATAGATGGGGCAAGCAACAGAATGTTCCAAGTTTTGTTATCTCAGTCCTGTGATGTTATCACGGCTGGCTGGAGGGTTTCAGCACAGTGTCTACTCTTGCCACTCCTGCTGGATGACTGGCTAAGCTTGATGACGTCACTATACAAAACAAAAGCGCTCGTCACTCCCACGATAGTGGTTGTTTTCTATCTAAATTTGTTATCACATAGTCACTTTGCCGTACCAACCTTCCATTCTAAACGCTACTTTCGAATTCTATCTTCTCTAACATGCTACTTCTATTAGCTCTAGTGCTCTATAGTGTTATACTGAACTTGCCTTTGTAATATACGTGAATATTGAACACATGTAACGTTATCTTGGAAGTCTAGAATGTAATTTTTGATCATCGTGCACAATACAGTAAACGTTATTTTAAAAACAAGTGTACTGGATAAGTTTAAACATATTAAAACATGTAGTTGCATGTAGAGTCACCCGCAGTAAACCAAATACCTCACTATTATCATTATATTATTATAATAATAAGTTATAACAGGAGCGAGCAAAATGGTCTTGTAAAATCATGTAATAATCAAACTGTTAAAATAAATTATAAATTAAATAAATATAACCCACAACACTGTAGCTCTGAGTTATAATGTTCTTGATAGTTGAAATATGTGTATTTAAAACACCTCTTGAAACTAGCTAACTACTAAAACAGGTACAGCTAAACGAAATATAAACTAACCGTTGAAAAATCGCGAAGAGATTCCGTGCTAGCTCTCTATATATAATTATAAATATATCAATTCTGAATCTAAAATTGCCAGTTTGCAACACGAACACCATTAGGTTATTTAAAATGCATATTAGGAACAATATAAGAGAATTTAACAGTGAGCAAATTATCCTATGTTTTATGCATGACTCATTTTTGTTTTCGTTATGTTTGTTCACAATCGCAAAATTTGTTAGTTAAATCGTTTTGTATTTTAGCTCTTGTACACGTAAACATTATTTGCTGCAGTATCAATTTTTCTGTAACGGAGTTATTAAATTACATTACGTTGGAACAAGAAATGTTTTATTTTATTTTTTATTCAAGCTTTAGTACGTTTCGTTGTTACAAAATTTACTTGTTTAAAGCTGGAATAATACATAAAACAGATCTGAACAAAGTTGAGAAAATCTAAATAGCGCTAAACAAAGTTACGCAAAGTTGAAGCAAGAAAAGCAGAGATATAAGCTTAGACGAAGAAACAATTATAAGATAAACATTGGCTGTGAACAAAAGAATTCATTCTGATTTATTGAAAATAATGGGATAGATATTGCAGCTTTTACAAATTTTACAGATGTATTAATTTAAAACCGCATTGTAGGTAAACGGAAACTAACAGTTTTACTTTTTTTTTTTTATAAAATTGTGAGCAGGTTAAACATTTCTAAATTCAATCATATTCTGTCATGTTTCTTTCCAACATAGTTAATAGGTCCACGTTTTTCAGTTACTTTGCCACAAAAAACATTCTTCAACAATTTTAAATTTTGTTAGAAATGGAAGCTATATGAGTTATTTCAGTGTGTTTATTTTCTCTAGAAATTAAAATCTAATTTTTTTCTATTGGTAGATTGTTCTGTTTATGTTGTGTTTTAATATTACTTTGTTTAGTAATTTCCTACTGTTAATTGATTCGGGAATAACCAAACAGAATCTTGCTTTAGTTAAGACCACGGTTCACGTTTACCACGCACCTTTAAATTAATAGCACTTAATTTTCATTTAAGGCTTTTAAGTCATCCTCATTTTGTTGCATTTTCTCCTTAGGAAGAGGGAAAATTACTGTTAGAATGTGTTTATTATATAATAAAAATTAAGACTATTCATTCATTATCTACATCGCTAAGTATATACGCGTAATAATTAGAATGAATTATCTGTGTAGCATCATCCTTTCAAGTTCAGTTCCTGGAGTTAGTTGACTATAATTGCTTTTTTTTAAGTCAAGAAAAGCAACATTGGAATACTTCAACAGAGCGTCTAGGATATGCACTGTAAAAGACATGTGGACATGAGCATACTGGCATAAAAGAGAAAATAATATAGAGATACTTTAAACCAATCTACGATTGATAACATTAACAAAATATAAGAATATACCTTCACAAGTAGGTCACTATGGGGACTGTTTTGACACGTACGATTGTTACCATATAGACACCCCCCAAGCACGTTAAGCTATATATTGTGTGCTTCGTTTCAAAACTATACATTATTTGGACATCAATTAGGACTTAAACATTTGTTAGCAAACTTTAAAAAATTAAAAAATACATTCGTGCAGCACCCTTTCAAAAAGTGTGATGTGTAACACTATGAAAGTAATTGATGTATCAAGCTATCAAATTAATTTAGTCTACTTGCAAACTAGTGATTAATGTAGTCCAAGCCGAACTGGTAATTTTAATTGTATGTACTTGTGTGGTAACTACTTGTTTATGTATTTATTTTACATTTACGAAGGAAGATATGCATACAACTATGAAAACATAATTAATTAATAATTATAATGTAGTAGGCAAGAAGCATATATGTAAAAAGATTTTTTGTTTA
Organism: Isoperla grammatica; assembly: GCA_945910005.1. Classification (NCBI taxonomy): domain Eukaryota; kingdom Metazoa; phylum Arthropoda; class Insecta; order Plecoptera; family Perlodidae; genus Isoperla; species Isoperla grammatica. The sequence continues at coordinate 15,295,377 of OX246738.1, read as the reverse complement.
GTGAAACAGCAAAACAAAGAATGTTTGTTTACGGAAGGAACTTTTAAGATAAATCGGCGACGTAATTTCCGTCCTTAAAAGAAGCAAGTTTCTAGATTGTTTTCTGTAATCAAAAACACGAAACAAGACAAGAAAAAGATACAAAGAAAAGTTTCTCCATCTTTTCCTTTGATGAAGTCCTCTCATCGAAATTAGGTCGTGCCTGTGCAGTAGTCGTAGTTAGTCTATTATAGTAGTCTAGCAAATCATGGTTCATCTTGGGTCTCAGGTTGGAATGATGGTTTGGGATAGTATTTCGTTGTCTTGCTTGTTTCCATCTTAATACATATAATATTATCGAATCATCTTCTCGATTAGCATCGCCAAAACGATTCGAATCCCCTCGCTACGTCACATTGAACAACCTCTTTTGACAGTCGGTTGTAGCAACATGTTCGTGTGTGTAATAAACCACCCTTTTCCTCTGTACAGTTATCTCTCGGTTAGGAATCTTTGAGTTTGTTATGCCTTGCGTAATAATATGAGCTACGTTCCCATTCCGGCAGTGGCTGGCATGCAAATTAATGCCGTAACTGACTGCATTCCCAGCATACTTCCTTGGAGCGGCTGAATTACTCGCGGGAGACGGAAGTCATTACCACTCCGTGTCCGGGGATGCATCCGAACCAAGGACAAGCGCGGTGAGGGTGAGCTCGGAGCAGCGGTGATGCGATTGGCCAATGGCGACCGCCTGATTGGCGTCACACGTCAGGTCAGGTGCTACGTCTACTACAGGAAAGGGAAAGCTCCAAGGTTTTGTAGCACGTTGTTCATTTTAATATTCTCATTTTTAACATCAATCACTGTCAAGAGTTTTGGTTGCGGAAACGTATTTTCCTTGAACAAATGAGATTGATATTATTCTGTTCCTTTTGGATTACAATAAAAATTACAATTTAACTTCTATGTTAATATTTTATCTTGGTGATAGATCAACAGAATAATAAAGTAAACAGAAACGGGTACATCATGACATGCCGATGCGTTTACATATCATGGGTGGAACAAATTAAATTATATTAATGTAATATTTAAGTTAAACCATAATATTCTAATAAAATAATTCGAATGCATGCAACACAATACTGTCAGTTGTTCACATGCGTAGTACCTTTCTTTAAAGTCAACTTACTACTTAATTCGAAAATATAGTTTCCACGGGACTTATACATAATGATGTGTATTTTTGTCATGAATGCTGAAATCGAACATATAATAGTTACTGGTGGAAAAATTATTTATTAGAAAGTGCCAATAATAAATGTGGTTATAGCTATTTTAGGCTATATGTATCACGTTGTCAAAGAAACAATTATATTTCGTCTCCTCTTATTATTATTCTTATTATTCTCATAGTCTATAATCTCAGAATGAGATTATAGACTGTAGCTTTCCAAAATACATAATATGCTTTAGAGACTCACTATTACCGGAATGTGAACGATTAAAAATCAAGCTAAAATGCAGAATTGTATACTAATATAAATAACATAAAAAAAGCGAACCGTATTATTATTGTGTCCAAGAACATGAACTCACAAAATATTTCACCGAGTTGTGTAATGTTTTTGGAGTACACTAACTAGTCTAAGTTTGTTGCTTTTCGTTATTAAGTAATCACCATTCCTCACGTCTTTGTCGAGTAGAAGACAAATCCACTTTTGGGGACGAAATATATTTCTTTTCCTAAAAATGAAAAAAAAGTTTTAATTAAAAATAGGATTTGCTAAAGAACTGTCATAGTTGGTATCCTTTGACGTGATGCGAATGCGCTAACGGTGGCAGGCCTGCTCATGTATCTCAAAGAGCACGCGAACCTGTAACTAGCGCGTTTCGCTTCTCACGTCTCTAATCCAGCCCTGCTAAAACTTTAACGAACTCCGGCCCGCTGGGATTCATATTATTTCATAACATAGACTCTCCTTTTTCAAAATTCAAACACGCCGCTCACTTTACTACCCACATGCACTTCATATTTCAGTATAACAGATGGGATACAACATCGTATGATGCTGCGGGGGACGGATAAGACACATATGTAGTAAAACAAGAACATCAAAATATGTTCTAATAAAAATACTCTGTCGTTGTGGTTTAGTGAGATTCTGAAAAAAAAACGCGGAAAAGAACACATCATTGACAAAACAACAACCGCCCTTGTCACTTCACTTGGTCGAAATGAAAGATATCCGTAGACTCCATGCTACCCTCTGATAAGTGGTTTGCGATAGCGAAGGAAAAGGTAAAATGGGTGGAACACTGAGAGTTTATTCCTTCTAGTTGACATTTTCGCTAACACAGTTATGTAGCAGTTTGTAATATATATTGCGGTTGTTTAAAGTGAAACACAAATTGTATATATATTCAATATTTTAAAGGTGAATTTGTTTGTTGCTTATGCTTATAGCATAGCACTAATACCGTGTTACTAAAGTAGATTATTTTGAAAATTGTTGGTGGAAGGTAATGAGAAAAGTATAGTGTATAATTTGTGGTTGAAAAATGTACACTTAGGTTCCAATTTACCGATAACCCTGTCTCAACAAACATTACATTCAAAATGCTTGGCAGTCGCCATGTTTGGTCGTAACGAATCTCCGATTACCGGCTAATGTGGCCATTAATGGTTAAGAACTTCGGTATACTGTTTTAAGTCCACCTAACTGTCACGTAAAACACTTTTTTTTAATCACGATTCACTCTAAACAACTGGGCTGATTCTATACAACAAACGTGATAATACTGTGTTGATTAGTTTACTTCGAAGTAGCTTAAAGCCCCATTACATGAAAACATGACTCCAACTGGCATCTGAACCAACGCACAATACTTTCTAGGAGGTTTTGACCATCTAGTATCTGACTTAAGTGCATTATACAGACATAGGGGAAATGTTATAGCGCATTACGTTTACGACCATACACGATATATACAGGCTCAGGTGGTCTAGTGCAGCGGTTCTTAACCTGGAGTCCGCGAGTGGTGTCAAAGTGGTCTGCGGACGGTTACAAAGAATTCCCTGCTTTTGCGTTTGTAATTTTAAATTATGTGTAGAAAAAGGCTCTTCACAAGGCATTTAGAGACAAATCATACAGCTTTTAAAGAAAAATCAGAAGATTTCGTTCGTCGAAGATTATTAAACCTGAAAAACGAGAAAAAAGGTTATGAAAACGGCTGGTACCGCAAACCAAAGAGCGTTAGATGTGTCATAAAAATATCATTTTTGTTGTTTCAAATCGCTTTTCTCTTCTGTGGAAATTTGAGCACGGACCCCTGTGGGTCCGTGTTCAAAATTATAATTGGTTAGGGGTGTGCGGAGTCAAAAAGATTAAGAACCACTGGTTTAGTAGAAACCTTTTGCGTCCCAGTCGGGACCGGTTCTTTGAGTGACACATTCTTATGACGTAAGCATAGTGCACAAACACGTATAGTTCTTCAATTTGATAAACACTGCATCACTTTAGTTTTCATGAACATTATTTTATTCTTTTGAATCAAAATAACACACGTATAAACATTAATATCGAAGATGCGTGTTTGGAGGGATTGCGCAATGAAAGTAGGGATGAGTTTTCCTCGTTAACAGTACGTCTTTTCTATGTACAAAACATTTTCAACAACAAAAAAACACTTTCAACAAACATTTCAAATATTTTCGATTACACAATTCACCCGTTATATAAAATTGCAAGCGTCATGGTAACTAACAGATGTAGTTTTAAATGTAGGTCTGGTTGTAATGGGGAGGGGGTGGGGGGGTGGGGGGGATAGTAGTCAACGGGGGGCGGGGGCGGGAGTAAACCAGTATAAAGTATAAACCAGAGTAAACATTGGAGCTCACATTCTCATGTCAGATATGCACATTACAATTGCCAACGCGCATCTACCAATATTATGCGCCGGCTAACTAAACATTATTTAGGAATTTGAGATGTGCATTTAATTTAGAGTATATAAGTTCAAATAAGGAGCCTGGTCAACTCTGACTAGGGGCAGATACATAGTCGAGTTAAGTATAGGATTTGTTTGTGGTTACTATGGAGATTTATTTTTTTTTTTTGTATGTAAAGGCTGATCCACACAGATTTTTAAGACATAAGATTTAAGATTTAACGCGTAGTCATAATGTTGGATCATAGGAAACACGTACTGGCGTTTACACAAAGTTTTAGTTTTAAGACGTTTTAATGCATTGTTCGTTGTCATAAAGTTGGGCAATGCCCAACTTTACGACTAAATCTTAAAACAAGTTACGAAACCCTCATGTCAACGGACCATAGATATAAATATACGGACCATCTACTTTAATAATACTTATGAATTAATTGTAAGATGTGCAGGAATCGTTGTTAACAAGGCTATTATAATTAATTATGGATAATACGAATTTCAATTAATTTGTATTGTATCACAATGATGTTTTAACTGAGGATAAAACAAACAAAGTACTTTACTTTACTAGGCCTATCTTGAACGAAACGAAATTATGTGAACCAGAGCCCTAAAAACAACCTCTTAAAATCTTATGCATTGTCTTAAAAATCTGTGTGGGCCAGCCTTAATGAAACAATTCCATATAACAACCATAAATAAATCCTATACTTGTCCGACCATCTGGCAGAATGTAATTCCACTAACGAAAAAAATCGTTACTATACATTTATCTATGCTGAACCGCAAACTTCCCAAAAAAAAACAAAATAAAAATAAAACTTGAATTTCTGTTTTGCTAAATACGGGTGTTTAGAATTTCGATACCAGAATAATGTATTGGACATATTTACACAGTTCGAATTTAAAAAAATGCTGTGGCTAGAGTCTCTAGCCAGAGTTGATAGAGAGGTGATCTCCCTGGGAAACTTCTTTATCGACTTTGCTTTAGCTAAGCTCCAATGGTAGTCGAGGGTTCATGAGATCTAAATGTCAATTCGATTAGTGTATAACGGTTGTCTTAGGTCGGTGATTTCAATACTTTGTTTCTAAAGCTCATTCCAACAACACATATTGTGATATAATTCGATCTAATAATCTTATACCGTGAGATTAGCAAACACATGCTTTACAGTTGTCAATGAAGCGAGATTGGAACTAGCGAATTGAGAAGATTGGTCGTTATTTCCCTGCTCTACGAAGCTCAGGTTTTTGTTGCAAGTTGGAGAAGTTTGAATTTCTTTGCTACACCCATATTGTACTATAGCTATAGATTTGCAATCTCGACGCTGGTCTACTTGACCTACCGTTGATCGCAATGGGAGGATAATAAAGTCGTCTAGGCAACATGAGGGTTTGTTAGGATAAGTATACACATGCACCACTGGAACTGTAATTCAACATTTCCATTCATATATACTTGAGATTTTCTTAGTTTACGCTGGTTGCTGCTGCTCCCCTCTTTCATTACATATCATATTATTTACAATCAGTCATATTTGTTGTCTCATAACTCGGGGGTGGAGTTTCAAACTATGTCAAACTAAAAATATCTACACTTTTATAATACACATTTTTGTTCACCTAAATCCGTGGATAATTTCAATGGAACTAACTTTGAAACATATGTAAAAAACTATCAACTGGTGTGGGTATATAGCATACCCTTTTTATGGGAAGGTTGTTTTCCAATTAGTCAACCTAGAAGCGTAAGCTAGTCTTTAGACCTCTACCTAAAATAATCTATGCATTTTTAATAAAGTTGTGTCTTACAATATTTCTAAACAATGAATATGCAAACGCCTTTGATGTAGTGAACCTGAAGTTGTAAGAGAGTGCTATTTTATAAGATGATCGTCACAGGCATAGTCTTGAATAACTTCTTAACTCTTGAATAAAATACACAATGTTTCACAAATTTAGGTAATTGATAGCCTCCCTATTGAACGATACATGCGAAACCTGTTGAGACACTTAACACGCGAATGCGCAAAGTGAAACTGTTTGGTGCGAATTTTGCAAAACACGTACGGCTTTATAAGTCCTTTCATAAGCACTTTGTCAATTATAGTCTCTAATTGATAGACTTTGGGCGAACCTTGATATGATTGGAAGCAATTTGTAATCTGTTTTGAAAATCAGTTCTACAGAACTCGTTTATTATATTCACAAAACTCATTTCAATTACAACTTACTTGTCACGTTCAACATTGGAAAAATGTAGCAAAACTAAAATATAGCAAGTTACAAAATATGGCAAATTACAACTACAATATACGGAGAAGTTGTGGACAATTCATATTCTACAGTCTCTCTCACCTTAATTTGAATACGATTACGTTTCATACGTGGCATCATTTTCAGTCCAAATTAGTTTTGTGATGTGAACGTTTATCTAAAAATAATTAAACGAAAACCTATCGCCGAAATTGAAACCTTGCAAAATGAACGAGATTTTAGTCCTGCCTAGTAAATACCCATTCGCAGCATCGAAAAACGTTACAGTTTTGGCTCGTATTTCATAGTATGAGTGATGGGAATTATATAATATCGACATTTTAATCAAATATATTGACTAAACAAAATCTAAATTAATGATTATAAAGATAATTCATGTTGTCCTTAACACACATTTTACAAGGGTGTTCTTAAACAACTAAATCACCTTAATTCAAATCGATCATAATTTTAATACTTGTGCTTTATAGTTCGTTCATGATATCAAAAACAAATGTTGTAAGTCTTGACTTCAGTCTCGCTTCTGTAACATTTGCTTCGATTTGTCCTCAGCCACAGGCATTGCAGATCATGTCCGCAACGTAAACGATAAACGGTCTAGAAAGTTTTCTACGAGCCCTTGCAAAGACAAATACGAAACACTTACATTTTTTCCATTCATGTAATCCACATTTTTCTAGACCATCTCTAAAGTTTCCAATGATTGTATTGTTTACCATTAGTTTCCAATAGTTTTATCCAACTGACAATATTATATTTTAGTACCAAAACTTCTCGCGTGTATTATCGCATAACGCTGTTCTTAAGTGTTATAAAGCAAGGTCGATAAACTCTTTGAGCAGCGATGAGCTATTCGTTTACAAATTTTTATTAAATGTATTTTCACTTTCAGTTGGCAGCTTGCCATGTTTTATCATATCAAAAACTTCCAGCTAGAGTTTAGGAAGTATTCGTATTGTTATTGTTGCCATTTAAAAGGGAAACATGTGCAAGAATATTGAAAATTATATCGGACATTAGGATTTTCTTTGTACCTGAAAAGCTCCAGGAGCCCACTAGGAGAGAAAGAAGGGGGTGGGTTGTAGCGGGGGGGGGGGGGAATAGGGCGCTTACACAAGATCAATCAACGCACGGGAAATATGTTTCTTTCTTTTGAAAACGATTTTCAAATCAAGCTTAAATGTAAAGTATTTACCAATTAGAACTGGTATGTTGCAGTTGAAACGTTCGCATATAAAATAAATGAAAGAGGGCGATGTATCATTGTCATCATCAAGTAAAGAAATAGATTACTTCAATATTTTAAATGCAATTGATATTGCAACGGCAGATTAGTTTTAAAGTAGCTTCATATTTAAAAAAAATTATGTGAGTATCGATACATTAAAAACAAATGACAATTACCGTACAGGTGTGTTACCAAAAACCACAATCTCTAATCATGTCATCTGTTAAATCAATTGCATTTAACGATTATTATCTAAAAACGTATATTACAACAATTCCGTTCTTTTGTGATGAAACTACCATTTAAATGGGTAAAACGTGGACGTAAACTTTTCTCTGATTTTTCAAGAAAGTAAACTTTAGATTGGTTTGACGTCCACTGACTACTAGACAATATGCGTTTTAGTGAGATTGCTTAGATGTTCTTACGGCTATATTCTCGCAATTAGCTGCACGATAAAAATATATATTTAAAAAAAAGTGGATGACATATTATAGCACTTATTATTTAATCAATCAATCTTTCAAACATATACGATTAGTACTCATAATTTAAAAGTAAAAGTCTAGGAACAAGGTAATTCATGTTACACGTCAGCAACGCTTTTGTCAGAACTGGTATGTTTTGGTATACACTTGGATATGTTTTGTATTGCTTATTTACTTACGATTAGTTCAACTAAGTTACTCACCGACAATGTTGAGATTGACGAAGAAGCTCCTGACAGGCTGAGTGCTAATCTGACACTCGTAGACTCCAGCATCTCTTTTCTGCGCCCACTTGATCTGAAGCGTCCACTCTTCGTTATCTCTGTGGTGGTTGGCCTGGAACCTCTGGTCGGATGTGTACGTGTAACCACCGACGGTCAAGATGTGGATGTCTCGGTGTCGAATCCAGGATACCTGATGGAGGGACACAAAAAACATTCTTAATACTTCATATCATTTAAGTAATTAAAATAGATAGAGATGGCTCAGTGCGTATCAAACGAGGCTCTAAGTCGAGAAGTCACAAAACTTCATATCACGTAAGTCATTATGACAGATAGAGATGGCTCAGTGCGTATCACACGAGGCTCTTAGTCGGGAAGTGACAATACTTCATATCATGTAAGTCATTATGACAGATAGAGATGGCTCAGTGCGTATCACACGAGGCTCTAAGTCGGGAAGTGACAATACTTCATATCATGTAAGTCATTATGACGGATAGAGATGGCTCAGTGCGTATCACACGAGGCTCTAAGTCGGGAAGTCACAATACTTCATATCATGTAAGTCATTATGACAGATAGAGATGGCTCAGTGCGTATCACACGAGGCTCTAAGTCGGGAAGTCACAATACTTCATATCATGTAAGTCATTATGACAGATAGAGATGGCTCAGTGCGTATCACACGAGGCTCTAAGTCGGGAAGTGACAATACTTCATATCATGTAAGTCATTATGACAGATAGAGATGGCTCAGTGCGTATCACACGAGGCTCTAAGTCGGGAAGTGACAATACTTCATATCATGTAAGTCATTATGACAGATAGAGATGGCTCAGTGCGTATCACACGAGGCTCTAAGTCGGGAAGTGACAATACTTCATATCATGTAAGTCATTATGACGGATAGAGATGGCTCAGTGCGTATCACACGAGGCTCTAAGTCGGGAAGTGACAATACTTCATATCATGTAAGTCATTATGACGGATAGAGATGGCTCAGTGCGTATCACATGAGGCTCTAAGTCGGGAGGTCACAATACTTCATATCATTTAAGTCATTATGACGGATAGAGATGGCTCAGTGCGTATCACACGAGGCTCTAAGTCGGGAAGTCACAATACTTCATATCATTTAAGTCATTATGACGGATAGAGATGGCTCAGTGCGTATCACACGAGGCTCTAAGTCGGGAAGTCACAATACTTCATATCATGTAAGTCATTATGACAGATAGAGATGGCTCAGTGCGTATCACACGAGGCTCTAAGTCGGGAAGTGACAATACTTCATATCATGTAAGTCATTATGACAGATAGAGATGGCTCAGTGCGTATCACACGAGGCTCTAAGTCGGGAAGTGACAATACTTCATATCATGTAAGTCATTATGACAGATAGAGATGGCTCAGTGCGTATCACACGAGGCTCTAAGTCGGGAAGTGACAATACTTCATATCATGTAAGTCATTATGACGGATAGAGATGGCTCAGTGCGTATCACACGAGGCTCTAAGTCGGGAAGTGACAATACTTCATATCATGTTAGTCATTATGACAGATAGAGATGGCTCAGTGCGTATCACACGAGGCTCTAAGTCGGGAAGTGACAATACTTCATATCATGTAAGTCATTATGACGGATAGAGATGGCTCAGTGCGTATCACACGAGGCTCTAAGTCGGGAAGTGACAATACTTCATATCATGTAAGTCATTATGACAGATAGAGATGGCTCAGTGCGTATCACACGAGGCTCTAAGTCGGGAAGTCACAATACTTCGTATCATGTAAGTCATTATGACGGATAGAGATGGCTCAGTGCGTATCACACGAGGCTCTAAGTCGGGAAGTCACAATACTTCATATTACGTAAGTCATTATGACAGATAGAGATGGCTCAGTGCGTATCACACGAGGCTCTAAGTCGGGAAGTGACAATACTTCATATCATTTAAGTCATTATGACAGATAGAGATGGCTCAGTGCGTATCACACGAGGCTCTAAGTCGGGAGGTCACAATACTTCATATCATTTAAGTCATTATGACAGATAGAGATGGCTCAGTGCGTATCACACGAGGCTCTAAGTCGGGAAGTCACAATACTTCATATCATGTAAGTCATTATGACGGATAGAGATGGCTCAGTGCGTATCACACGAGGCTCTAAGTCGGGAAGTGACAATACTTCATATCATTTAAGTCATTATGACAGATAGAGATGGCTCAGTGCGTATCACACGAGGCTCTAAGTCGGGAAGTGACAATACTTCATATCATTTAAGTCATTATGACAGATAGAGATGGCTCAGTGCGTATCACACGAGGCTCTAAGTCGGGAGGTCACAATACTTCATATCATTTAAGTCATTATGACGGATAGAGATGGCTCAGTGCGTATCACACGAGGCTCTAAGTCGGGAAGTGACAATACTTCATATCATTTAAGTCATTATGACAGATAGAGATGGCTCAGTGCGTATCACACGAGGCTCTAAGTCGGGAGGTCACAATACTTCATATCATTTAAGTCATTATGACAGATAGAGATGGCTCAGTGCGTATCACACGAGGCTCTAAGTCGGGAAGTGACAATACTTCATATCATGTAAGTCAATATGACTGATAGAGATGGCACAGTAAGTATCATACGAGGCTCTAACTTGGTAGGTCGCTGGTTCGATACCCGCTACCGGCAATCCTGACTGAAGGTTTCACTCGAGGGTTTCCTCAGTCACTAGACGAATGCTGGGATTGAGTCATGCTATAACAGCCCAACCATTCCAAATACCACAGCAATACCTTTATTTATAGTCCGTTTTTTCTTTCACAATCGTCTGCATACATGTTTTGGCAAACCAAACCAACAAGGTATACATCCTTAAATGTACGTATCAACAATGAAATTAGAAAATTAATTATATGATAATAATATCTACGTATCGTTGAACAATCAAGGACTTCACATTCATTACTAAAATCCTAGTGAATGATGAATAAAAACACTAATATTAGGTAAGCAAATCGTGCATCACACACGTTTTACCTATAGTGATCGGAAACGTGATTGAAAATTGCGGTACATTGTTTGTATGTAATATAGCAATGAAAACTCAATTTTGAAACGGAATAACAGTTGAGCGTTGCCATGCAACTGTCAAAGTATTAACCGCATTGACAAGGGAAACAGAGTTTCAACTATAGTGTGTGACAGACATCATTCACAGCTAAGGCTACATCAAAGCAATACAAAAAGTTCATTGATTGACACTCATTGGTCATAGAATTAGAAAAAAATAAAAGCAAAAATAAAACATCAACACAGAGAGATTTAATTATTTATGAATAGACACACATGAAGTGTATTACGCACTCGTATGATTTATTTCAAACAGATATTGAGTGACGCAAATTCGAGTGTGTTTGAAAACCGGAGATGGATTAAGTATTTACGTGCGGAATTTTCGATTACGATAAGAGTGGTTTTCAACGAACAGAAAAAAAATGACGAAGCTCAAAATCCAAACTCAAATTGTAGTTCGATATTGCTAGATTATAGGTAGGTGATTAAGATATTCAATACTTATTGTATTTGTCGGACTGCTGCTAATTTACTGTGCTAAATGATCTGCTGAATGAATATGTTATCCACAGTGGTCCTCTTTCGCGTCCCCTTCACCCACCCGCCAGCTTTGTGTTACAGCACTGTGTGAAATCATTCCACATAATGACGAGCACAAGTTGGAGCCATTCAAGCAACATTATGACTATTGACTTAAAATAATACAAACGCCTGCTATGTTGCAATCTTTTTTTTTTCATTTGTACCTTCTTATTTTTCATTTTAAAATTTAATACAGCCGTAGTAGTTAATTTTTCACAGCTAACTAAATAAATAATTACAGACTAAAGACGAGCCTAACGTCGAGATTGTTTCATTTTCTCCAATTGAAACATTCTTTTAAAACAAACCTTGAAGATGCGAATGGCTCTTCAAAAGGAAATGCTAAGAGACAAAGAGGATTAAAGAAAGCTTGTTTCAAAGACACGAGAAATTGATGAAGTTCATACGATGGAACATTATAAGCTTGTATTATTATTTTCTTTTATCTTAGGGTCCAAAGTGTAAAGATGTTCATTGGCATCACTGGACAAAGGAAAACCTACTTATTTTCACAGACGACAGCTCCTTCGTCTTAGTCTGTCTACATTTCCCCACCCTTACGCAACCTCCTCGCCGTACTGGCTTCATACTTATAATCTCTGTGTGCCATTCGTGCAGAGTCCCGGTATAGCGGAACAAGGACTTATTCCTGCAGAGTCCTGGTATAGCGGAACAAGGACTTATTCCTGTAGAGTCCTGGTATAGCGGAACAAGGTTTATCCTGCAGAATCTTGGTATAGCGGAACAAAGTTTATCCTGCAAAGTCTTGGTATAGCGGAACAAGGTATATCCTGCAGAGTCCCGGTATAGCGGAACAAGGTATATCCTGCAGAGTCTTGGTATAGCGGAACAAAGTATATCCTGCAGAGTCTTGGTATAGCGGAACAAGGTATATCCTGCAGAGTCCCGGTATAGCGGAACAAGGTATATCCTGCAGAGTCTTGGTATAGCGGAACAAGGAATATCCTGCAGAGTCTTGGCATAGCGGAACAAGGACTTATTCCTGCAGAGTCCTGGGGCCGGATTCACAAGAGGTCTTAACTTAGGACCGGTCCTAAGTCCTGCTGTACCGTATGTGCTATTATAAATCCATGATAGGCCTACTACACGGCCCAATTGATAGCTACTTTCGTGGAAATCACAGTGAACTTAAAATATTGCAAGGCGGTGTTTTAAAGTTTAGTGTTTTGTTTTCTTATACCTCCACAATCTAAAAACAGAGAAATGTGTATGTCAAGGTAAGTAAACGATATTTATTTATGTTCACACTTCGAAGTCATAGACGCATTGCCACCATCTTTGAAGAAAGATAAGACCAACTCAGACCGGGCCTAAATATTTGTCTCAAGTGTTTGTTATTTACTAGGGTTTCTTAGCAACGTCGAGTCGAGGCTATGTGTAGGTCCGTATCAGCCAATGGCGTAGTGGTCCTAAAGCTAGGCCAGGCCTAAGTTAAGACCTCTTGTGAATCCGGCCCCTGGTATAGCGGAACAAGGTATATCATGCAGAGTCCTGGTATAGCGGAACAAGGAATATCCTGCAGAGTTGGCATAGCGGAACAAGGACTTATTCCTGCAGAGTCCTGGTATAGCGGAACAAGGAACATCCTGCAGAGTCTTGGTATAGCGGAACAAAGTATATCCTGCAGAGTCTTGGCATAGCGGAACAAGGACTTATTCCTGTAGAGTCCTGGTATAGCGGAACAAGGTACATCCTGCACACCTGCAGAGTCCTGGTATAGCGGAACAAGGTACATCCTGCAGAGTCTTGGTATAGCGGAACAAGGTATATCCTGCAGAGTAATTGGCATAGCGGAACAAGGACTTATTCCTGCAGATCTCCATTACTTAATTTCTCTGCATTTCGCCAATGTAACTAATAGTCTTAGGCTTATCTCTGATCCTTATTTTGGCGTGTCCGGATTATTTCGACCGCCATCTTGGAAAAGGTTATTTCGTCAGCATGATGCTAGAGGTAGGTTGAGAATACGTTCTGCGTCACCTCATTTCATTAATTCACATCCACACTGACACTGTAGCCTTCTATCTTGAGATTCAAACTCCTGACCTCCAAGCTCCGACCACTCTTTATTTCCTTATTTTCTCAACTTATCAGTTTACCTCATCATATCATATCCTTATTCTTTATTCATCAACTCCAAGGTTTAGTTTAGTTTTTAGTTTCATCATATCACCTCATTTTGTATTCATAAAATGCATCTATGCATATGTATCAATTGCAAAATAGTATCACTATTAACTACTATGTACTACTTTAACTACTAATTTCGTCTTCTCCCATATCTCTCACTTATGTCAAGGGAGTTACCTGCAGCTATCTGTCGACAAGACAAGACAGGTCGCGAAACCTCGACCTCCATCTTATTACCAACATAATAAGTAGATATTTTCCAAGTATAATCTCATACATTTTCCTTTCTCGTTCTATTTATAACCACCACCGATTGCGAGCGCTCCTCCCTGATTATGAGTGCCTGATAGTCTCACCTGCCGGCCACTAATTGGTCAACGAGGCTGTCGTTAGTCTCTCTCTCTCTGCTCACCCACACACGTGACGGGTCAAGCTGACCGTAGCAATCAAGAGGTCATGAGTCGACAGAAATCCTGTCTACTTGCACTTTACACCACCCATGATTGCAGCCATGAGAGGCAAGGCTAATTGTCTAAACTATGACACTTCGATAAATTTTAGCGTTCGTTGGTACTCGTGGTTATTTCTCAAACGATAATAGGATTTGGAATAAAATTTTATTCATGTTTGATTACACAAAATATTTACAAACTACATCTATGGTTGAAACAAGCACGAATGATGAACAGTTAGGGCTGCATTTACCCCTATGTATATATAAGAAAATTCTAGCCCAACGCTACAATTGCTACTGCCACTTATTAGAACATTGGCCCGTACTTGATGATACTTTTATTATTTGATGTTTAACGATGTACTCGACAACTAGGTCATACGACGCAAGGGGTGATATTCGAGGAGTTTGAGTCGGTGAAAATACCTCACCTGTATTAGTTCACGATAGAACGACAAGCAACTCAGTTCGACACTTGTCACTCGCACTTCAACTATGAATCAACTTCACTGGAGAGGAGGGAATAGCTGAAGAAACGGAATTACCGTATTTAATAATATCTTAAGAACTGTTTTCTACATAGTTTTAATTGTAAGCAAACGCCACAAGTATTTTACAACACTATTAGCACTAGGACCCGTGTCTCTCTAATGGTGATCTATCTAACCGATATGAACATGTGAGAAGTAAATGATCTGCCTGAATTGAACTCCTATAGAGCCGATTAGCTGGTAAAGCACGACGGCGCGGCGTCTGGTAGACGGCAGAATTAATTTGATATTTAATTTGTGTTGGTATTATGGTGATGATGAAATCTGGGTTTTACGTCCCATATTTTTGCAACTTTAGCTAATCACGACGATGAGTGGGTGGAATATGAAGATGAAGATGAAGATGAAAAAACGCCATATGTCCGAATCAAATCCATTACACATCGCGGGGGTCGTTATAAGGAGAGTCTAGCAAGGGAGTGTGCAAGGCCAAGTGGGAGGAGAAATCTTCAGTGGGGCAGTGGAGGAAAAGGGACAGGGTCTCCTATCGTCGCCTCTTACGACTAGCAGAGTCACTCTGGGCCTATTCTACCCCGGGCCCAGACGAGTCTTAGTCGTAAACAATCCTAGATAACAAAACTGAAATTTGAATTTGTTGCATTCGGAGATGTACTATGATGATTGATTGATTGATTGATTGATTATGATTCATGTTGCTTTAATGCAATAAGACTATTCAAGACGATGAGGAGTGATAGATGAAGATGAAGGACAATCACATAAAAGGATGCCTTACGCGGGATTCAATCCCACGTCCCTAGAAGCCATATACGCTTAGGACCCACGCTCTAACTGTATGAGCCAACCGTGGACGGCGCCATCACACAGATGTACATTTTAAATATTGGGGGCATAGTACATTAGAATGAAAGCTGTGCACTACGTTTTAAAATTGTATTTACAATGATCAAGAAATAATTAGAAATACAATTGAATAATACAAACTTTATAGTTATCAATGATGTTATGTGTTGTTTATCTTGAACCCATATATAATTTCACATGGGGTTGGAGGGAGTAGCGTGGAGGTCTGCCTTCTTCGTTTTCGCTAAAGCCAAGTCAGACGTAATCACCCTATCGACCTCCTGAATTTCTTCCTCCATTTGCATAATTATTCACTATATTTATCATCAAATAACAGCTCATATAAGTACTTTAATTTCATCACATTATCCATCATGTACTTCCGATTAGGCAGATTGTTTTAGCCAGTGGAATTATTATGGCTGAGCTTTCCGTTATGATCAAAGCTGATTTATATTAATTTCATTGTATGATATACCCTCCATCCGATTAATACACTCAGCTTATGTAAGCTTACTAATCAAATTGAAATGTAGGCTGGCAAAACAAGAAGCAGTAAGAATTAAGTCATTATCAAATTGGTCATTACTCTAAATACGAAAGCTACTTAACCTTTCTGGGGGAACTACCCCCACCCCCTTAATACTTTGGAAATATCTCAATTAAGGTAATTCAGTTATGATCAATGCTGATTTATATTAAATCAGCTAAATGGCCAAAGTCAAAATCAACCACAAACACAGTAGGTATAATGTGCATATTTATTATACAGGCATCAGCTTCTAATGAAGGTCTATTTGTAATTAGTTCTAATAGGGCACTAGCAACACCGAAAGACAACAATGGAACAAATGAATTGAACTGATGGACAAACCATCAGCTGTCAAAATAATAAAATTGCAACCATAGAAATAAAAACAAGTGAAGCAATAGTAACTGCTCGCCATTTCAAACTTTTAATGATAGACAACGACTAAGTGAAAGTTTTGTATGTGTATTTGTTTGTTTTTTGTTTTGTTTTCCAAAATCAGACGAAAATGTTTTTTGACAGCTTGTTGTTTGTCCATCGATTCAATTCATTTGTTTCATTGTTGTCTTTTGGTGTTGCTAGTGCCCTATAGATCCAGATTAATCTATCGTCTATTTAGTTACTTTGTAATCTGTGACTCGCAGTTCTTGATTAATTCTAGACATTATGTTCTAAGATAAAATCCCAAGCTCCAAACTTCGTCTGGAACTCAAATCCTTGCCTAAGGTTTGAGGGTGGGGGGGGGGGGGGGGGGGGGGGGGAGGATATTTTACAAGACCACCTGGACTGACGTTGTCCCACCAATAATAAAGACTTATTATTGCTATTATTATTATTATTATTATTATTATTATTATTATTATTATTATTATTATTATTATTATTATTATTATTATTATTATTATTATTATTATTATTATTATTATTATTATTATTATTATTGCTTATTATTATTATTATTATTATTATTATTATTGCTTATTATTATTGTTATTGCTGGTGGTAGAAACTTGGAGTAAAATCATGTTTGTTTTAATGTTTGTATCTCATTATTAATTTATGTGTGTTACTTCCAGCCAAAGATTGAGACCACATTGCATAAAAAGCATTTTGTATATGGTATTTGTTTTTATTATGGGCAATAACATACATGAAGCTATTTCATTAGCAAAAGGCTCCAGCTATGTGTCCAGGCTTCCATTTAGTGTAATTATTTCTTCTTATCTGCATAACAATGCTGGGAAACAATCCGGTAACACTATAATAAAGAAATTACGCTCATTGTATTTGAATAAAACTTAATAAGGCATTTATAAATTATTTTAATAAGTAGGTTCTGCAAAAATGTTTCAAGATAAAAAATTCACTATTTCGAAATGAAAATCGTGTTATCTCGATGAAAATACACACTTTGTGCAAAAATGAAAAATAAGAAAGATAAGTATAGCAATCAATGTATGTATGGAAACTTCCGTCAAAATTCTTGAATAATGTTATCTGTCTCGTACATCATAACACCACGAAACATCTCGGCGCTGCAGAAGGAAAACTATTGTGCTGAGAAAATTTGTGCTAAACATTATCACTTATTTCGTCGTTTTGTGGATCACGAATATTTGTGATATTATTTCGGTTGTAAGAAACATAACTTGCAATTTGAGCTATAAAAATGTTCGTCCTCTTCTTTGAATGTGACATCCCGATTTCTTTAACTTCCAATTACCAGACGCACAGTCAACTTAACTAAATTAATTAATAAATTCACATTTAGAGTCATGTCATTTAGTAAAAAGACTGATTTTCAGTGGGTGACTTTAATTTAAAGCGAATAAACCAACCCTGTAGGCTCCAAACACCATTGACAAGTGAGCGATAACCAATCAAAGATCGATATTTAAAATATGGAATATATGAATCGGTGATTGGACAGTGCGAACACCTGCTGACCAATTCCATAACAAACAAGGCCGATTCAGAGCAACGTTGAATTTATTGAGTGCTTCGTTGCTAGGACGGTTCCAAAGTCACCAATCACCATTTACATTTGTTTATGGTTGCTATGGAGTTTGTTTTTCTTATGGAAAATAGCATGTCATTAAACAATTCCATAGTTACCATAAACAAATCATATTCTTTATATTCACGTGACGTTACGGACATTGTTGGCAGCCATACTCCCGTACACCAATGGCAATGCGTATATTGCATACCCCATCTGGCTCGGTAACAGTTAGCAATGTTAAGTAACGCTTCACTGTATGTATACAGTCTTCGCACATACGCATATTATTAAAAACGTCAAAGCGCAATTAAAACGCTTTAACACTTAAATTGGTGTAATGATGTTTATATACGATGCGTCTTGGCTCTTAACGGCTTAAACTTAAGCCACTTTGTAAAGCAACTTAGAACTTATAAACCACCTTAATATGACGTGATATACAACCTTAACACAATAACCCTACCTTGGGAGCGACTTGGGTGTTAAACTATGGTTATTAATTTACTTTTACGAATCCTTCAAATAACAAAGTTGTAGAAAATAAAATACAGTTAGTATGTGACACAATATATAAGATGAAAATTATAAATACTACATCTATGTTCAGTATTACAGCACAGTAGTTTCAATATTAATTTTATTTAAAGAAGAAAAAGTCAAGATACCATTATTTTAATTTGTTTAGTTGCTATACAGAGTCTTGTATAAAAAACATAACACAACAATATTCAATTATAATATCTACTGTTCAATGCTGCATGCCACAAAATCGCAAACACAAGGCGAGTTAATACACGTAACAGTATTCCTGCTAAGAACCAGATCTTTGAGTTTGAGTCCCAGTCAGGAAAATCTTTTGTCAAAGTTGATATTATCGGATTGTTTGCATATATTCTCAATAATTATGATGCATTGGCAAGAGACTCAAATGAAGTATTGCCATCATGCCTCAATTATTGGAGTGGTTGTGAATGACAATGATAGACGTGGAACTACAAGCATCTTATTATTCATGTATTAGTAAACATATCCAACACGAATACTTGTGGTTACATTTGGATTGAAACACAATGTTAATTCAGCTTTACATAGTATGTGCATGCAACAATCTATACAATAATACTATCCATTTACGTAGACAGTGTTTTGTAACTCCAAATTTTAATTCGACTTATGTACGTTTAAAGATATACTTAACTGTAGTGGGAGGTGTTTCAGCTCAGATATAATTGTAATATAATACCGGTGCATTTTAATTATTATGAACATTATAATGATAATAGATTTTAAACACCTTCTCTTTATTATTTTCAAGCCTGTCTCATTTCCATAAATAATTTATTTGTAATTAATATTTAATATGTAATGCAAAAGTTTTAGAAACTTGATGTAATTCTGTTGCCATTCATTGTGTGGGTTGACGATACGCCTCAAGGGAGATCTATTGTATGCCCAACGCATTAGTGAATTAAAGCTAGGAATGTGTTCATATGCCAACAAACAACTCGATGAAAGCTCTTATTAAAGATGATTACCAAAGGTTCTTCGAGGAAATGAAATGAAATATCGTAATTCTCAATTAATTATGGTAAATTGTGGGTAGGTTGCTGGCGTAATGACTCATATCAGCGCATTTCTCTGGCTCGACTTCCGTTCAACTGGCTTATTTTCACAGATAATGTTAGGTATTAAGCTCTACGTCTCTAGCTTAACCTTGTTTGTTGACTTGTACCGTGTATTTTAGGATTTACTCAATAAGGATATAAGCCGGGGACAGTACTGAGGTAAGCATTAGTATATTGTGTTATTGTACGCACTCGGTCATACATCATGTTCTGCAAAATCGTCTTGCTGGCTTTGGCAGTCTGCTTCGTGCAGGTAATACGCTCATTCACAATACCACAGAGAAATAATACTATAGAGTTTGATCAAAACGTGTTTTTATATTTCAGCTTCAGCTGAATTCAATAAATCATTTTCATAGACCAGATTGCTATTCTGCAAAGTTTGGTGATTCCTGCGCCTGTCCAGAAAATTTAAGATTTTGGCTTCAGCCCAAGTTGAGCCCAATCCATGTATTATTTTTATTTGTTTACATTATTTCTTATTGGTTATAATTGTAAGGGATGCATCTGCTTTGGTTTAATGTAAATTTATTAAATAAAAGCCATTTAGTTGAATTCAAAATGTTTGTACAAATACTCGTTACAACACAATTCCTCGATTTTCAAACTTTGTTGTTTTAAATCAAATTAATAATTCATCCTGTATTCTTCGATACATACGCAAAGTGATATGGTTTTCAACAGTGCATTAGAATAACTAATCTTTTCAATGTGTTTTCTACTCAATGTGTTACAGTTCGACAGTCGGAGTGTCAGGTATTGTGTAATTCACATCGCCTCACGTTACTATTAAGTTAGGACACGGAACTTTGTGTCCGTTTTCAATGATCGCTCCCACCAACATTTGCTAAGATACAGGCCTACTCTCCTGAAAGAGTTCAATATGTCTTTAAAAAACTCAATAACCAAAGTATCCACATACAGTGGATCTGCAATGGAAGGAAAGATACTTCGTTTTACGATGCTCGTGTCTTTCAGACATATCCAGCCAAATGCATTGCCAATCCATCCATCTACGCTTTATAACCACATTTTATGGCTTATATCATAGTTAAAAAAGTAGCTCGCATCACATATTTTATAGAACGCCCTACGTGAGGATATGGATCATCAAAAACCCATGGTTCCCGGTCAACACAACGCAGCAATACGACCGTCGGGTCGAAAGCATGCTTTCCAACATAACAAATACCGTTTTTTTTTTGTAATGAAAATAGCCTATTGACTTTCCTAGAAAATGGTTGTGGATTCAAAAAACAAAACATGGTTTAATAGTTTTAACCAAAGTTATTTCAAACACCGAGAAGGGTCTATGATCGCGATCTCCGCAATATACGCCACGAGTATTGAAAACCAAATTTTTTATTTTAAATGAACCACCGCTATAACATTACGTTTATATCAAGTAAATTCACTTTAACCATGTGATGTAAAACTTTTGAAACAACTCGCAGACTATCGCTGCTGAAGTCTTGTGTGATAAGTGATAACGACTCTCTCTACATTTGGGCATTACTGTGTCTGTTGTATTGAGACAACCGCATTTCATTACTTTTTAATGTTATAGACAAGTCAAATAATTTTTGTGAATGTTTGTGATTACAAATATTGTTAATAATTACTTCTTGTGATGGGTATTAAATTGCAGGGACAAAATATGGTGGAGATGGCGAAATTGCTTCGTTCTACTTGCCAGGCAGAGACCAACGTACCGGACGGTGAGTTTCATTACTAAAAAAAATACCCCCCCCCCCTCCCAAAAAACCAAACCCCTTCAACGATTGTTATATTTCACAAGTGTATCCGTTTCAAATTATTACAAAGATGCTAAGCATTGTTAAAAATCTATCTAAATGTTCAGAATATTATTGCAACATTTATAATTGATAATTAATGATTATCTATTGGATTGTTCATGTATAGGAGAGAAAGCTACAAAGGGGTTAGTTTCAAGCACAAATTTTATATTTTGTTACATTCTCTTTTGTGTTTGTCTTTGAAGCATATGACAAGATAGTGTTTGGTAGAGTCTGTCTCTTCATTGGGTTATCGCGTTATAGTGTAACAGTCTAGTTGGTGCTCGACCTGTCTCTGCAAAGTCACAGTTGAAACTATTTTTCAAGACCGATGAAATAAACGTGAATATAAATCATTTTAAATGTGCATTTGCTGAAAACATCACAAGCATAATATAAATATCGTTTGTACGTTTTTGAGTTCTGCATTTAAAGTTTATTTTTAAAACTAAAACTATCTCCTATAAAATAGAAAATATTAACAGAAGAGTGTACTAAAAGTTATGCAAAAGTACCGAAAATTCAATGGTATTGAACTCTGTCTACATATTCAGGAAATAAATAAAGATCCGGATAAGAAACTTACGTGTGATCTGTTAGTATCAATTTTGTACATGATATTATGATATCAATTTAAAACAATTAAGTAGTATAATTTATACCTGTTATTATTCAACACATTGGTGAGGCACCGTCATTTTGTGAATCCTTCCGACCTACTTGTTTATTGTGTCCATTAGACGACTGTGGAAACTAAGATATAACAATTTTCAAATGGATATCCAGGGTAACCTTCGTTTATCATCTCAAATTCAGCAACGTATCTTGGCAACAGAACGTTAGAACTTGAACAAACGTGAAAACCCGTCCGATTATTGGTTAAGAGTAATAGTAATTCATTTATGACTGATGGTTACTCACAAGAATACATTTCACTAACTCCATTACCGTAAGCGTTGGCTTCGGTTTAAGCCCACGTCCATTAGTCCATTCGGAAACCGGAACACTTCTATTGCGTGTCCCAATGGAGAGGGGCTATAAAGCAACAACAAAACGGGTCCATCACAAGGAGTTTATAATTGAACTTCAATGTTATTAATCTTTAATACAGCTGCTGTCCCAACGAAAGTATTCTGATGCTTACGACACAGCCGAGTCCAAGGTGACAACTTAATTTTCACTTCGCTTATTCCTGCCATCTAATCTAAACGTGTCCATTGGGGATAATTTAAGACCTTCCGTTGGTTACCTGTAACGGTGGGTGTGGCCAAACCGCCTGTGCACTCGACTAAGCCGAACCGTGCATTACAAATGTGTGAAAGAACGTCAGGTATATCTGCTGATTTTCCTGCCATTGGCGCGGTTGAAAAGGGCAGTAAACAATGACCTGAGATCGGTATGCGAATACTTTCGTTGGGACTAGTATACTTAGTGAAAGAAATTTCATTTTATGTTTCAGCAATGCTGATGGACGCGCACAGAGGAAACTTTGCTGACGATGACAAGTTGAAGGTATTTACTACTTTAATCACTTTCATCAATATCACCTCAATGAACGTAGCAGAGCATTAAATTGAGTATAATCGGCCACATCAATCAATCAATCATGGAACACGTGTTAATCAACTGTGAAATAATTAACATGCCATAAACCTGAATTGACAATGGCTTATTCCACAATCTGTATTGAACCTGTGCACATTGAAAACAAATATTGATAGTGTTAATGTTTAGTCTATTCCGTTGAAATCTGATAAACAAAATTGGACATAGGTACAAATATATAATATATACTCTAAAAGAACAAAGGACAAAACAAATACATTTAGCAATTAAACAACTTTGTAACGTTAAACCTACGTAGAAACGAAAATAATGTTGATAATAATTGAAAATAAAATATTTTGTGTCAATTTATTAATGGATATGAGATAGAAAGAAAGTGCATTAATGCATTTAAAAATACATTTACAATACAAATAATAGAATATGAAGAGGCAAGTATGACATGCATGCCTAACTAAAATGCTAGTCTAAGTCACAAGTCTGATTCACAATGTGTATATAAGCACATTTTGTTACCTGTTAATCTATAGTTTTCATAAGTTAGTGCCATGGATATCCAACAACAAAGTTTATAGTCGATTAGTACATCAGCCCTGTTTATAAATGGGGTCAAATTTTGCTGGATGAGAGTTTTCGAACATATATTTTCAGGAAGGCGGATTCTTTTTACTAAAGATGTAACTGTCACTTTGTGTTATTGAGGGCTGGGCTACAGGTGAATCTGTAATTGATCGGATGGGGAGGATCAGCTACCTCGTACTCAATCACCTCCAATTTAGGGAATGTCAAACCGATGGAAAGAGAATCTTCTAAGAAAATGAATTACTATTTTCCAGTTTTGGAAATTACAAATTTTCAAAGTAGTAGAAGTAACATTACATCGTTACTTTTGATGAAAACTCTATCTTTGCGTTTGTCAAGTTAAACGTACAACCTGTTTGTTTTATTTCATTTAATACTAAGCGTAAAAAATTACATTTTAAAGACCAATGGAGATTTTATTTAAAAACGTTAATTGAACAGACTGAATTTTAATGTTTAAGTTCTTAGGATTTGAAAAACTAATCAATATTGCCAACATTTCAACATATGAAAATACCCATTTACTGTGGTTTCACTGATAAAAACACACTAAATAGCAAATAGTGGATAAATTTGGTCCGAATTATAATTAGTTGTGTAACCTTTCTTTCGCAGATTGCATCCTAGAAAATATAACCAACAGTTTCATGTTATGCGTATAAATTGATGCTTTACATCATTAAATTAAACAAAGCAGAAAAATCTACCATCGACTAAAAATTAATCTAGGAGATTCTATTCACTCATAAAACTATTGAACTTGTATAGAAGATCTTTGCGGGTTTCGTCTCAAGATTGAAGGTGTAACAGTTACTGTGCACAGTGCCAGAATGTGGTATGCATTGGCTGGATGGTTCCTTTATACTGAAGCCGGCCGCTGATAGCGTTGTACACTTCTAATAAACAAACTCTTGAAAACTGTTATGTACACCGATATGAAAAATATCATTCTCTAAATATACTTATTCAATATTTCTTTCATATCCATTGCACAACTTTTAATTAACTTACAGTCAACAAAATAATAATAATAAAATCATAATAGCCAAAAACACAACTATCAAAATAGGACTGTGTATAAGAGATATTACTGATGTTATTTGCTCTTCTCGTACTTTGGTGACAGAGGAAATTGAGACGATAAATGGGTGACATAAAACTGATGGTGGTTGCACTTACACGGTCCATACCCACGCCAGAATTCAAATATGGAACGCAAGATCCATGGCCACTACGTCAAATAAAATATTAAAACAAAACAAAAAGGTTACAATTGTACTTGCTGAATTGTGCCAGAAAACTCGTCGAAAAAGGAGTTCACAATGACCAGTGCTGGTTAGTCTGAATCATGTCAGTTCTCGATATATTAAAACATTTACAGAGTGATTCGTACTGTCCAGATACATAATAACGTATGACCCGTGTTCGTACTGCGGAGAGCCCGTTGTTGTATACCAGCCTATAGCTAACTAGAGCTGCGTGTTTTAACACGCGATCGGGTTCATGATTCACTATTCAAAGCTAATCCGTCCTTTATTATGAGCGTAAGGCATTGTACTCCTAAATTTCCAATGAATAGGTAATGGCCCGCCCTCGATATCCCCCCTAACCCACCCCCCACCCACCACACCGTGTATTCATTACAGGATATCAAACGCTCAAATTGCCTTGATTAACTTTGTTAGCACATGTAAAACACCCACCCGCTCCACTAAATGCAACAATGACGGATTGGTAAACTCATTTGTATAATGTTGCAATTGTCGCATGTAACTCAATCATATCACATGTTCTAATAATTAAAGCATAATGAATCAGAAAGTGTGCTTCAGAATATAAGTACATGTTGTGAAATCCATGGAGCTAGAACAGGCTATTCCATAAAGCGAAATGCAATAAATTAGTAGAAACAACTATAGTGTGTTCTGAACACCGTTGATTCACCATAGTGAACAGTTAAGGTTCTTTGTCTTTCTACTGATATTCTCATTTAGTGGTGAACGAGAATAAGGTTTCATCTCACGCACACATTGCACGGATTCGCTTCTACATATTGTATACAGAGATGTATTTACAAAACATGATTGTTAAACAAAACATTCTGGTAAAGGATTGCTTTCAAATGTTTCACTTCTTCACTCGGGTTATCACATCCCTTTATTTAGAATAGAATTTTTTACATTGATATATCGGCTTTAAAAGTTTCCCTCTTGCTTCAATACTAGCAACAGAAAATTTATTTCACACCAGGTAAAACTAATTTACCTGTTGTCATATATAATACATCTTTATAACCATACACAAGTCACCTTTGTTTTTTGTTTTTTAATTTAAGATGTTCATAACATAACTTATTATGAAACTAAATTTGACAACCTTTGCTATAATGCTTATTACTGTGAACACCTCATGCATGACTCATATTATTCAGAAACAGAAGAATCATGGTGAATACTTGGTGTTCACATTGTGGTATAACGCCAATTCGGAATTAATATTTATGTGTTTTATTTCTGTTTCAGTGCTACATGAAGTGCGTGTTTGCTCAAATTGGCGCAGTAAGTGTTCTTATTAGAAATACTTGTTTCTTATAAAAAGTACTGTTTTAGCGATTATCCCGTGTTTTTTTTTTGCTTGAGCTGAGCAATAAAGTATACTGCCGCATATATCAGGGGTTATTCATCTTTTGGTTGGTCCACGAGATTTATTATATACACATTTAAACTTATTGTGAAAGTTCTATAACAACGTATATAGTTATTGCATACACTTCGTATTTTGGTACAGGTCAACAACCAAAACAAACCTCGAAGCAATATTTTAGATTTTGAAATATGCTTGAATTGAATTGCTTGATATTGCATTGTATAAATAAAACATTTATTCGCTTAGATTAAACCCCTTGCCACTTACTTGAGTAGAACCAGCGATGGCGTTGATCATGCTATCATCCGGTACTTACGATTATTGAAGTATTTCAAGTATTATTCCGTGAACAATGTTATTTAACGTCTGGAAAAAATTTTAAGACACATTTTTCATTTATCATTTCCTCAAATTCCATCAAAGGTTTCTTCTACTGAGAAGGCGCACTGCTGAGCGTTTACTCTGTTAGCATGTTTTCGTTTCATGTTTTGTGTTTTACATACATGCGCTGGTCGACCGTTCTGAGACTTTCTGAGGCAATGGGAGCTGTACAGATTTGTTCAGAAGTATTTGGAAACAACACATACACTTTGTGAATGATTTACTTCGGTAAAGTTGAAGCTTTTTGTCCAGTTTTCACAAACGAGTTCCCGTAAAGAAATCTCCTGGCAGTAGTCCAACACAATAAGCTTAAATAGATGCAGTTATTTGGTCCTATGAAGTTTCTGATGGGGTATGTTTTCTTTTACTCTGTGTCTAAGATTATAAATAATGCGATAAAGATATCAATGATATATAATGCTTACGAATGAAACAAGCAATCTTCTATGCACGGTCCCCCTGATGCCTTTTGAAAGCGTAGGATGGCTGTATTTTGAGGGTCTTTGCAAAGAGATATGTACTGGCGTTTGATGCGTGTTGCAGTAACAATGTGTATTGTTATACTTGAGAAAAAAAAATATTTTAATGATAATCTTTGAAGATGTGAACATAAATATAATTAATTAAGCTAACCGCTTTCTCTGTAAAGTCGGAAACGATATTTAATTCTTACACAAAATGTTGTTGAAGGATGAATAATCGATATACAAGTGATATATTTTGAAGAATGTTTTGTGGAGTAATGAATTGATCGATTTATACGTCTTCTTTTGTATGAATTTGCCTCTCTGAACTTGTTTACAAAGTGGCTTGCCTCAAATGTTATATTTGCAAATCATTGTCTTAATTTTTAGTATCTAATGATTGTTCACGTTAACTGGTTATTAATAACAAAGTTCACAATTATAATAAATTAAGATAAGATAATGTTAAAACAAGATAGGAGGTGCATTATTGAGAATGAGAAATATTACGGACGCAAGAACATTTTCACGAGATATGTAGTTTATTCATTATATTATCTCACTCATCTGGTGCGGACTAACTTAATTTTAGATCGAAGCTTGTGTTCGGTAGAAAAATCGATTCAATAACAGAAATGGGAAAATATTAAATACATGAACACATTAATGGTTTTGCCAATGTATTGTTTGTTTTGAACACAGATGGATGATGCAGGTGCCTTCAATAAGGATGCTATTGTGATGGGCTTGCCAGCAGAAATGAAAGCGGATGCAACCAAAATGCTTTCTGCCTGTGAGAATGAAGGTGAGTAAACTTGTCGGGATATGTTTTCATTGTCGCTTCGAAATAAAATACACATATAAGCTTTTTGTATTGTAATCGTCTAATCAATGTTTCAGGAGAAAATTGGCAATTATTCTTTCAAACAAAATAGTATTTATCTGTACTTCTCAAAGATGTATATTGATATACCCTTTCACTGAAAATCAATTCTTGTAACTGAGTGGATAGGCAATACAAACAAATGTATTTATTTTTTGTATTTATGTATTGAGTTTTGTATATTTTGATTTCCCATTATGTTGGAATGAAACAAAGGTTGATAACAAGTGGAAAAGCGTGAATAGAGAGCGGTTCACTTTATCGTCGTATTTTATTGACACACTGTTCTAAACTTTGTGGTCATTAGATTTATTTGTAATTATAAATTCTATCTATAAGCTATATTTAAAATGTCAACTACACATCAAGTTTTGTAGAAAAACTGTTTTATACCCGAACCGCAATTTCCAATTTGTTAGAAGCAGATACTAGTTGATAAAAACATGCTGTTTGCATTTGTCTACCACAACTTTGTATTGTCCTCCACCGCAAATATTATGTTTACAAACTGAATTGATAAAAGAGATAAAATACCCCATGATATAGAGGAAACACGCTGGATTGTAGTTAACAATATTATAAAACTGGAAACACAAAATTAAAGTTATTTTTGAAAAAACTGTACACTATCTTATTCTAAAAGAATTGATACTGATAAGTTATCCCATGGTAGAACGTTACGTTTGTAATATAGTTCTCCGAAGTAGCGGATGGTATCGCCATCGTCGGCAATGTCAACCCCTAAAGTGTGTAGGCCAACGTAGGAAAGGTGTGACTTTGAAATAGAGCACCTCAACTGTGATACTCAGTGTTTATTACAGTAAAGAAAGAAGTTCAATTCCGAGAAGAAACACTTTTTTATCGACTCTGGTGCGTACACACTGAAAAATAAACATTTTATCCCGGATTAAAAGATGGGCTACATTCTTTTAAATTATTAAACCAATCGACTTTTATTAACTTTGTTTCAAGCTGGAGCCGATATTTGCGACAAAGCCTTCAAGATCAACAAGTGCTTGTACAAGGTGAACCCTAACGTAAGTTTTCATCACATTTAAACATTAATTTATAGTACTATTTTTACTATAGTTAAATCTAATTTAATATTTGTTTGTGTTTTAGCCCAATGGTACATTAAGTATCAAACAAGTATTTAATTAATTTTTGAATATTATCTGTCAAATCCATTTAAAATCATGTTATATATATATATATTTCAAATATTCAGTTTATTGAAAGTTATTGAACGTTTGACAGTAAGTTGATAAACATACTGTTCTCAAAAAACGTATGAAACCAGTAGTATCTAGTAATAAGGCAACCACCAATGTACATGAAGAGATTGTTCTAGAAAAAAATCTTGTTTCCATTATTTATTCTAGCTATAATCGATTATTATTGTTTATTGTAGCTGTAAATACTTCTCCGAAGAACGAGGATAATGTATCAGGGAATTCTATAATAATATGATGTATGCTTATATATATTCACATAACAATGAATGAAAATGTATATAAAGTACATATAAAGACAAATAGCTTACAGTATTTAGGTACATAATTCATAATACACAACTTTCAAAGGAATAGAATGACAAAATAGTAACGACTTAAGTAATTATGTAAATATATATAAATAAAGTAATATTATTACTAAGAGAATAACCCCTAACATTTTTCTTTTGATTTAACTGTTTCAGAGCTACTTCCTCATCTAGAAAATACGCAGTATTCGTTGCAGATGTAGTTCGTGTGTCTAGAAACCCATATTATTTTACTGTGAATGATAATAAAATAACATTTATGCACAAACACACTATTATGTACTGACATTAAATATTAACACAAGCAAATGTCCATGTGTTTTATTTCTTAAAACCTAGATTCTCCTAGAAACCATGTTTAGCATTTGTAGGTGAAACACAATATGTTTGCACTGGTGAAACCACAAAACAAATTATTCTTGTCATTGAAATGTGAATACATTTTTTTATCAGTCGAGTGTTAGCATGCATTTTAATTATATTATTTGTGGTGATGCTTTCTAAAATCACATTTAATGTGTTCTTTGAGCCCCATTATCTCTTACCATGGTTCTTCTACACAAATTATATGATAATTTGATTATAAACTTTCTATCTCAAAGAGATATGGTTAAAATTGCTTTATTTGTTGTGTGCGTTATTTAATCATATAACCATTATTTGTTGGAAAAAGATTGATTTCTAAATTCATATTTTTTTAAACATACCTTCAAAAAATGTGCAGGTGGTTCGGTAATATCTTCAGTTTAAAAATGTGTCTCGAAACTATATTATAAGAAATTCATTTTGATGACAAATATTTCAAAATAAATCGACCATAAATTCCACAGCAATAGCAAATTTTCTCACGAAAGCAGGTTTTGTAAACGAGCTTAAAATTTTGAATGAGAAATGCTAACAATTTGTTGCTCTTTCTACTACCTAAGACTACACCCTTAAAATTTTATTTTATTTCAATAACAGTTTAGAAATAAGAATTGTCACCGTCTTCACCTTTAACAAAATATATTGTAAAATTAAAGCTCTTGAAAAATACACGTATAAACTTTAAAACTATATTATCCAGATAGTGTTCAATTTTGAATATTACCCTTTGATCATAAAGTCATACGACTCGACATTGTACAATGTTACCCTATATCTCCGATATAGAGCAGAGTGTAATCCAATTCCATAGAACAATCGAATGCGTTACTTTGATCGAATCAATACATTCCAAATGTATACGACGTCTGTGAGAACTCTTTCTCAAACCCCATTTGGCTGGTTTTAAGTTTCTTTCTTTTCACAATCCCCGAGTAAACTAAAACAAACACGAGTTCTTACCGTTGCCAACTGATACATCCATTCGAACGAATCTAATACTGGTGTTAACGTCAACGAACTCGTTGAAGAGAAATGCAAACGAAACGGTCATAGCCACGGATTGCAGCACTTTCCATCCCATCACCCTTGCTTGCATCACCAGCAGAACAGCTGACGCGCGCAGTGGCGTGCATAGCGTGGCGTGTAGCGGCCGCCATTACAGCTTCGCCTTCTCCCTCAGCAGGGGTGCTTGCGTGACCTTGACACGACACGGCGGTCCCAACAGAATATTATTACTTTACACAAATATGTATTTCTGAAAAATGAATTACATTAAATTCTGATCACTGTGTTGGACAATAGACGATTTTCAGAAGTGATCTAGAAGGCCGTGATTACTTCCTTTTAAGGGTCCTTGAGAGGTCAATGACAACAATGATCAACAATAACAACTAGTTTTCAAATGTTATGTTAAGGTACATTTTTCACTGTTGTGCATTGTTGTCATTGAAGATCTAGAGTATGGTGATTAATTCTATCTAAGGGTCCTACATTAATAGGGAAGTCTCATCAAAAATAAATATTCCTCAAAGTACCTAAAAATGGAAGATCATTATCTAAAAATACGGGCGGTATAATTTTTATATCTGAGAAGCGTATATTTCCAATTCTATAAGCATTTTAAGTTTGAAATTTGAAACTTCCCGTTCCGTAATAGGGAAGTCTCATCAAAAATAAATATTCCTCAAAGTACCTAAAAATGGAAGATCGTTATCTAAAAATACGGGCGGTATAATTTTTGTATCTGAGAAGCGTATATTTCCAATTCTATTAGCATTTTAAGTTTGAAATTTGGAACTTCTTGTTCCGTAATTGAAAAACGGCTCTTGACGTCATATGTCATGTAAACAACTTCCTCCTTGAAGTATTCTTAATAATATCAACGATATTAAGTTGGATATTTTACAATATCTAGGATGCAGTGACTTTACAACAATGGCTTTTCTACCACTGTTTTCTTCAGAAAATACATTTTGATACAGTATTTACCAAAACGTGTTTAAAATAATGCAATTATTTAACATATTGTTGTTAGTTAATGTTGAGAAGTGTTCATTTACTAACTAGAAATAAACGTTGGTTCAGTTAAAGTCTTATGAGAGCAATAATCTACTAAAGGGTGGGATTTCAGTACTATTTGTATGATATAAAATTATTGTTTACTGACATATGACGTCAGAACCTTTTAATCACGAGCAAGATGGCGCAGGTCTGTTTCTGAGCGTGTTTTGACAGCAATATCTTTGACTTGCTGTTAAAGCGATGTTAATGCACCTTTCGAGCCGAAACCAATTAGTTCCCGTTTATTTTAACTTGAGGTAACCAGTAAGCAAATAAAAAAATGTGTGAGACTTCCCTATTCTGAAAAGGGTCTATTACAATGATGGTAGTTATGTATGTGTGGGGTGCGGATGTTTACACGAATTGGTTTAATTTTAGTTTATAATTTACACCGTATCAAGAACTGTGGCATAAAACATATGAATTCTACTTTAGTACTAATTATCGTATTTTGCCAATACTACCGTCTTTGGATGTATTTAGCTCTGTTTACATAAGTCCATCTAATGTTTACAGTTTGTACAGAACAGCTATCGACGTAAATCGCCGAACGAGTTTGTTTATAGAATCAGGATAAGAAAAAAGGGATACATATATATAAGTTATTGTTAAAACACACACACACAATTATAGAACGGTACCAAAATCACTTACCTAAAAAAAAAGTAAGTGACCTTACTTACTTGAGAAGTAAGTGTCTTTAAAGTAAGTGACCTTGGTACCGTTTTATAATTGTGTGTGTGTGTGTTTTAACATTTATTCCGGGTCAATACGTTTCTGCGTGCGACACATATACTTTATTGTATATTAGTTTGCAGCAGTGTTTTGTTCATCTAAGGGTCGTCATGAACTGGAAATAAACTTGCGTATTTTACAATCAGATTGCTTCGGTCGTAGCAATTATTCAGAAAGTAAACCCTTTGAGCAATTCCTGTTTTTGTTTTGCTGGGGTAGCATATTTGTTACCCTGAGTACCAAAGAAATGTAAGCTTTTGGCGTCACACAATTGAAAATTAATTTTATTTTCTACTGTTTTCAATAGCCGTGGACACGAAAATCGTTTTATTATCAATGTTATATATAAAACAGCTGAACTTGGCGGTACCCGAGGCCAACGCTATTAATTTGTATAACATTCAAAGGTAAAACTGTGATTGAAGCTTGAATTCAGTGTAGCGGTCTAACACAAATTAACACGTTTTGAAATGAGGTCATATGTGCTAGAACGGAACTCTATTTAGATAAGCAACATTTGTTTATACTTATTTGATAATCCGATTTAAATCATCGCTTACTTTAACTTCACGTATTGTTATTTGATCAATAGTTAAAGTAATTGGATCTGTTTTCTAACGTGACAGTAACATTGTTGTATGTAATCTGATAATGGCTAATACAAACAATAACTACATTCGAAATATGAACCATCAACCGGCTAAGCGACCCCGGCTAAACCGTTGGCTAGAGGGAATGTTGTTCTTATGGGAATCAATTTATGTATCTGCATTAAAGAAACATTAAAGAAGTGCCACTATATAAAACCCAACAGAAATGCATATACAACACCACAGACATATTATGCAATTCAAGGGTAGGTAGTTAAGATAATCTATAACAGAACATTTTTATTTTTATCAAGAAATCGTTCAGTTAGTTCTAAGGAAGAACACACAAGTAATTCTTCAGTTAATACATTTCTTCTTCTTAGGGAACAGGAAACTCGCAACGTGAACTGTTCCTGCGTGTGGGGCGTCTTCTTCAAACCACATTCTTCTGAAATTATATTTCTATTTGGCGTTCAGAAACAATCACATTACGTCATCGTTTCCGATTTTGACTCATCTTCCATTCACACCTTCATTATTGAAATGATACATTTTTTACTGTGCTTCGAATAATGTACTGTATCAACTCGGATTAACCTCTCTCAACTGTGCAATACTACCGAACCGTAGCGACGTGGTTGTGGGATTACTGAATGGCGAATATATCTGAGGCAACTGCACGAACACGATAAGTCCTTTGAAATAAACATACAATGCATTTATGTTAATTTGTTGACAATATGTTAGTCTCACATGGTCGACCCATATATTCCACGAGCCTATATATTCTGGAAGTACACTCGACAATAGCGAGATAATCCCCATTACATTCACACATTTGACACATTCTGTGTTGTTAATGACGATTGCATTAATTCAATGCATTTCGGTCCCAAGAAAGTCACAAATAAGTTCACCCTCTGCAGCTCACCTTAGCTATGGCGCCTGGTTTATCGGCCGAGCTAATCGTTTCGGAGTCGTGCACAGATTACTTGGCAGCCCGCCAGGGGCGCTCGTTACCATGGACACCAATCGAACCGCTAGAGCGTGAGAAAAACCAACAGCCTGCTAAATGTATGCAATGGCCACAGCACGAAGTACTTGCTGTAGTAAACCGCAACGACAACGCGTTTTGTGTTTGCGCTATGATCGAGGTGTAATTGGAAGGTTTAGCTGGTGAGATTCTACGACAATCAATGTAACACTCGCTCACACACGTATTCATCATATTTGTGATCATCCGCATTTAATAGTTGATTCAATGTGTAATCTGTGATGACACGCGCAGCCCTGACGCATACGCGCCCGCCTAAGCGTAATTTGGGGACTGCTTGGACCCCGTGAGAAAACCATAATAAGAATATTTTAACATTGTTAGGTATCACAAATCACAATTCATAAGAAAATGCCTAAGTTTCGTCCCGTTAATAAAAAATGTCATTTGTAAAATTCTAAGAGGAAACGGTCACTTCACTCGGTAATTTCGACGGAATTTGCAGCGGGATTTCTCGGTTCTTGCTTATTACTGTCCACTGCATGGTGTGCACCACCCTCGCTTGGAATGTGCCTAGACAACGCCTGCCAACAGATGCGCTGATAGTATCACCATAATACTGCAGGCATGAGAACGAGATGCAACTATTAGGTTGGTAGTTGTGACAGACGTCACTTCATTATTACGTATATAAGCCATGACGAGTCCGCCTTACAAGTTAACGCGACAGAGGAAAAAACGGGACATGAAATTCTATCGACTTACATGATGGGGTTCAGCTAACATGGCAGTTGAGTAAAAATTATAAGCTTTTCATACTACCTTGAATTAAATATATTTTCTGGTACGCGCGACACGTCTCGTTATCAACAATCATTCCTTAACATGTCAATCCACGATTGCTTTAGCTTGGTCGGCCATCTGCGGTGTTTGTAAATCGAGTTTAAAAATATTGCTGCACGGAATCCAGTGCAACATCAGTGACGTCACTACGATAGAATCGAGTGTGGATAAATTGACGAAGTCTAGCTGGAGGACAATTCTTCATTTCCAATTTCATCAATTTCATGACTAGAGAACAATCCCAGTTCCAAGCAGAAAGTGTATAAAGTCGAGATTTTTCAAGAATACAGATTCGGTCATTTTTATACGTTTTGAGCGACTTGAAGCAGGATCACGGTTGCAACGCGAAAGTGGGTTGAAATATGTCTGCTGGCCTGATAGATTCGCTTGCAATGACGTCATAGAGAAAACTGTAACCCGTTCCCAACCCAACTCTCGTGTGGACGTCTAGATTTGTATTCTTCACTCACTCGTCTCGACTGCCGCTGCGTAATATAATCATTAGCTATTTTTTCTGAAGGAATGTTATTCTTTTGTTTTGTTCAAATAAAAGCTATAAGAGCACTTCTCAGCGTGTTCATATTTAAGTGTTAGAATATGGAAACAACCATCTATAATATATTAAACCGAAAATGGGCAAACTGGTAGGGTGGCATGGAAAGGAACGTTATTTGTAAACAGGGAAGGTAACGAATAGTGCAGCGGATAAGAGCCGAATCTCATAACAATTAAGGGTTTTGTGATAGAAGCGTGAATTTTGGAAAAAACACTTATAATAATATTGAGATCAAACTGCCAAGAGGAGGTCTGAAAAAGGTCAACTAGTTTGGGGGGGAGGGCAAAAATTTGGGGGGAGGGGAACTAAAAAAAATCGTACATGACCTCACTTGTGAATATTGTCTGATTATGTGACCTTTGACCTTTCGCTACTATTATGAATTATATTAAACAGTTATATTGTCCGACCGGGTTTTTTCATTTCTTCCACCAAACCAATGTGGATTACAGACACACATACAACATTATGCTGGATGTAATAAATGTAATTGAGTAACATGTTACCAATACTGATATCACACAATAACTACTAAAGAAACACATAAACAGTACCTGATAAAATGCATGCTGTGAAATCGCTGCTGCCATGGAGAAACGTTTTTGGATGTTCTTGTTTTTTCTTTTGTTCTGAGGCAATGTATTACAAATAGTATAAATAAAATAGAATATTAGAAAATGACAAACATACCGGGAGACATTAATTTCTGACGAATTTTGCATACACGGCAAAATAAGAACTGACACTGACAGTTTGTCATACGGTCTGAATCATCTTAAAATTGCCGTAAATACTGAAAGATAACTGACCAGTGGACGTATTTCCGAATTTGATTTTATCGGAGTATATAATAGCAGCTATGTATACAGACTTATATTAAGTTGCACGTACGCATAGTGACGCATATTAAAGTTTTACCACCAATTGTATTGTGTTTATTTCTATGCACGAGTTGATGCCAAATTCTATAAGCTTAAACTTACCATGAACTTACGTTGTTTATCGGTGAAATTTGTTTGATCTCTGATAAGTAATTGATGACCCAAGTCCCAAAACGTAACGACTGCATTAATTTGTTTGTAAACGAGGGTACGCACTATGAATGCTCGCTTATAACGAAGTTCATTTATAATGTTTTCCTAGCAAAGCATCAATGTGACACGTCATAAAACATACCAACATTTTTTAAGAAGATAATGGTGCCATCACTCAACTTCCCAGCGTGGCATATTTGTTAATCGCCAAAAAACACAGCCATATATCTTCCTTAGTTCACGAATACTTTGGCAGTATATTTTACAGAATTCTTTAAAATTCCTTCCTGTTCTTACTGCGTTTCACCAATCAATAGACTGTGCCTTAGAACATAATATCATAATTATTATGAGACTAAAAACCATAATGGTGGTTAAAATGAAATACAAACAAAATAAGCTCATTTCATTATACTATGTTGTTGAGGGAAATAAAACGTCTATATACATATGCCTTTTTACTCTCTTACCTATATATTATGATGAATGATGGTGATGATGATTTTGTTACTTTACATCTCTATTATTGCAATCATGTTTTTCGAGACGATGAGGGGTGAAAGAAAAAACACGCCTTATGCGGGTTTCGAACCCATATCACTAGGTGGCGTACGATTAGGACCTGCACCCCACCGCATGAGCCACCATTCTAATTCCACTAACTCTCCTACCCCCTTCTGACACATCTCGATATTGTCCATGGGTTACATCCATATACGATGAATGTAAGTTGCACCTTAAGCTTATATACACATCAAAAGTGCGGAAGTATAAATTACACTTGATAGTTACTCAGTTAAGCTTCGGCTATTATAAAACTCGCAATATTAAACCAAATACCTTAATAGTAATAGCTTCGCTTACGGTATTTGATTAAACAAAGCAAAATTGACGGTATTTCATTTATATCTTGAAACGCTTCAGAAAAAAAAAAATTACTACGTGTAATTTAGATTTGTATCGGCTAAACAATACATTGAAAAACTTCCATTTATTATTGCAATCGTTACGATTTCTATTTTTGTAATTAATTCCATGATTTATAATTTATTATTGAAATGACAATGGAAACAGTTTTTAATAAATATTTATTTGATAGTTTTTAAAATCAATTATTTAGCTTACACAAGCCCAATTTTCGCGAAGGATCACTTGTTCAATATCTTGAATCTTTATCAAGATATCAATACAAACCCGTAACTTATCTAGAAGGGGCGGGACTGTAGGACCCACCTGTACAATATCACTAAAGCTTCCTATAATGGTCTTTACTTTAGGGCGGCGTTTTCTGCTCTCAGGAAGCATTTCACACTTCTGACATTTTGCATGTTTGCATGTACATAAAATAAAAACAATGATTTCGATACATGTAAATTTCTATTAATATTCGGAATATTATTTTAAAACACCATGACAATGCCGACTATTTGCAATTTACAAAATTCGCATAATATAATTACTGAAATTATTTATTTGAGTTGGTCTGTGATAGGGTTTTTTCAAAGTGCACGTATAGGAGATTATATTTAATATACAACCCAAGAAACTATGTTTGCTTTTGAACATGCTGTCGTGTGGTGCACTTAGATAAACATAAATAATGTCTTGTATCCAACATAATACTAATATTGTTGATTAAGTATCCAAGTATCCCACCCTACCTTCCCCTCCTTCATCAACTGGAGCCGAGGACGTGGCACATATTGTCAGCCAATACTCATTAAGGACGAAGGAATATATTCTACTTTATTAAAACTGTGTACGAATCATTCATCACAAACATATTACCCTGCGCTCATTCAGGGTAACCTAGATTCAGAATAATGTATCATATGCAAGTAAATACAATTTTTCTAGGTTACGAAGAGTACGACAAGATAAATTAAGCCGAGCGCATAACCAACCAACAAGCACCCCAAGAAAGAGTACCATAGTAGCAAGCATATTTATATTTTCTATTCACAACTGTAGTCTATGCAATTAACCACCCCGAGAAAGAGTACCATAGTAGGAAGAATACTTATATATTCTATTCACAACTGTAGTCTATGCAATGAACCACCCCGAAAGAGAGTACCATAGTAGCAAGCATATTTATATTTTCTATTCACAACGGTAGTCTATGCAATGAACCACCCCAAGAAAGAGTACCATAGTAGGAAGATTACTTATATTTTCTATTCACAACTTTATTCTATGCAATCAGAAAGGATTTCCGTTCAACATCTCCTGTGTTTTTTCCACGTACGTCTCTTTGGATTCTCGGAGTGCTCTGGAAGCAGCCGCGTCTACGTCTTAAGGTGGCCTCATAAAGAGCGCTGTGACGCAGTAGCGTGCTGATATAAAGGATTTTCATTTTTCGTCTTCCTCAAGGAAAATCGCTTATATCTACAACAAAGCTTGGACGCTCGGTGTATTATAACCACCTTATTCGCCCCCCAAACAAGAACTAAGATGAAGATGTCTTAATTCCCTCTCCTTTATAACCAGGCCAGAGAGATACAAGATGAAACTGAAATTGAAAAATATCTTTTAGATCTTTCTACAAAGCTTGTTCACTTTTTGCCATTTGATGTTAGGCTGAATGTTGGGGAACAAACCAAGAACGTAAGCACTTTTATTTTTCTCATGAAGTCAAATGACTTCCTGCGGTAATGCTCGAGGTTTATTTTAGTTTATTCATGTACTTTGATAAAAAAGAAACAGAGTTCTTGACTAGCAATGTAAGCAATGTCTACCACAAATATCTAGAATAATATGACGGTAATATCTCTTATTGATGCAGGTATAGTGCTATAATTATACATTCCACGTAGATATTGGTATACTACAACAGTCTATATCAGTGGCGTATCCAGGAATTAACAATGGGGGGGGTCGAACATCCCAAGCAGGCAGGGGTCTGGGGCGAAAGCCCCAGCCGCCGGAGGCCAATTCGCCGAAGGCGAAATTTTTTCTTCATTTATGACGTTTTAAACGCCTGGAAACACGTTTCAGAATAAGAAAATGTCATAAGAATGACTACAAAGACAATTGAAACCCAGTCACAGAACAACAAAATTACTGCAAAAATAAATATCTTAACTGGTAGTGTTGTATTTTGTGGTAATATCTATACATTTTACACGTTTCTGACGAATGTTTTAGCACTGATTTGCGTTAATTTCTGTTTGTAGCCAGCCATGTGCAGTGATATAAAATATAATTTGATAATATACGCCCTACGATATGGAAAAGATGTAAATATGGTAGTTTTCCCCCGTCTGGGCCCGGGGTGTATTTGGCCTAGGGTATAAGAAGATTCAATATATTTATGATTCAATGAAGTTTCTTATACGCAGTGCCAATCGTAAGAGGAGAGAGAAGAGTAACTCCCTGACCCCTAGCACCCATTAGCATTTTAAAATATATTCCTCCAACTTGTCCCATTCCTCAAACTTCCTTCCCGATTGTCCCCGGAAGACAATAGGTCCTAGGCAGCTCTTCCTGACGACCAAGACCCCAAAGTCGTATGATTTAACGGTTGAGTATGTTATTAGACAATAATCAAAATAGTAGTTTTCTCTTCCCTCCTCCTTTCCTTCCTTCTCTCCGCATATTTTTTTTTTTTTTTTTTTTTGGGCATGGGGGGGGTTTGAACCCCATAACCCCCCCCTTGGATACGCCACTGGTCTATATTGACATGCAATCCAAAATGTGCCTTTGACAATTTAAAATTGTTTGGTCGACTTTATTTATTTTTTGCCTTTTTCTGCCAACCCCTATCGATATTATATCGTACGAATATAAATATTTAATAAATTGTTTTTCATTTTTGTTTACAAAGTGTGCGTAAAGAATTTTCAAAGGACTACGTGTCCTTTCATTTTGCTTTGTTGGGGAACGATTGAAATGGTGAAAGTAAATTATTAAAACCTTTTCCCGATAGAATACTTCTAAATCTGTTTTTTGATTGAACTAGTGATAAATCAAAGAACAAAGGGTTAAAAGAGTTTCATTTTTTTCAAACTCAATGAGCAACTTCGGTGAATTTTTGTCGATACTTCTTTTCTCATTAAGTGTCGGTATCGAAATATGTTTCGTGCAAGACTACGCTGGTAATAATCAACATAAATAATGTATATTGCTAGGATAATTTAGAAAAATTACATTTTCCACACATAATTTAAGAGATGGCCGAAAAGAATATGCTATGCATGGGTACTATGCCACTCATTTGGACGTGCGATCCATCTCAAAAAAACTCTATATATTAAAGGGTACTAAACGGTAGAAAATGGCTGCACGAAAGACAATCCCAGAGCGTGCAGTTACTGAAGGGGATGTTTAACACGATGTGATCACGTCATAAGAAGTGAGCAGAAGGGGTTGCCGCAGGCAATGTGGTTTTTATACGTCATCTTAATGGTAATTTTACAAAATTAAGCAACTTACTTTCAATAATGCTCAATTCAAACAGTATTATGTAAATTGTTTATTTACAAGCATCCAATTAATTAGTAACAGATATTTCACTCTAAGTTTGTGGTGAACTTCTGATCTTCCAGTGTTTTAGATTTTAAACTGTGTCAACAACCAATGAACTGATTCGTTTGAAAAATGTATAAATTATAGAAAACACTTTTTAAATAATTTTGAACGTTATTTTCCTTTTTGTTCTCTTATTTACCATACGACGATTTGATTTGATTTGATATGATTTACGATTTGAACATGTTATAAACACATAGTTTTTATTTGGAAAATCTTGTACCCCACGTCATGTTTGGACGTTGATTGGATGTTTATTTATTTATCATATATTTCTATGCATCCATCATAAATAGGGTTTGACATAAAAGTGCACAGAAATATGATTGACTGTAATTTTTTTATTATTATGATGTTTAATACTCATTAGTAGAAACGTTTTATAAGAAATTTACTTCATACACGTAAATTTCCAACTAGAATCTGTTACAATTATTGTTATTATACATTGAGTGCAAACAAAAAACATTAGAAGAGAGGGCAGAGACACAACAAAATAAAAGTAACTAGCCCAGAACTCAGAACTTTTAAACCGACTCATTGCGAACTTTTAAACTAAAAGAAAATACTTAACTAGCTCATCTTAGATGGTTTTTAAAAGTAAACAAATTTTCGTATTTTTAGTGTCAAGAGAATTTTTAACGGGAATTCCCGAACATTTCCGATGTTTGCGTGAAACGTTGTAGAGATACTTCTTTCTGATTTTAATTTTTAACATTTGAATGTCACACAGATTTCACGCTCTCGTTCCTCCCGAAGAAATGCTTTCCTATGCCTAGTCTAAATGTTTCATTG
This sequence comes from Isoperla grammatica, assembly GCA_945910005.1. Taxonomy (NCBI): domain Eukaryota; kingdom Metazoa; phylum Arthropoda; class Insecta; order Plecoptera; family Perlodidae; genus Isoperla; species Isoperla grammatica. Next base: position 15,253,082 of record OX246738.1, on the reverse strand, counting down.
TGGTCCGTTCATGCATGACTATAGGAGGAATGTCACCCGTCACTTTCGTTTTAATTATTATCTACGGCCCTGCGGAATATGTTTCGGTGTTTTATATAGAAGCGAGATTCAACCAAAAATATTGTTTGTTTGTTACGCAGCGTTCTAAGAGAATTAAACACTGATTAAACTGACTTTCTCAGAACGGCCGATCTCTGCGTGGAGTTTACGGAGTTTACGGAGTGTATGGAGAATACCAAAATATTAACACAATTAAAATAATTGCCAAATTCTCAACGTACTATGTAAAACTTGGACAAATATGAAGACCAATTTACTTGAAATGAAATTGAAATTGGATAGACCGAATACAAAAATTATGTATTTATAAAGTATAATTATAAAATAAAACAGAAAACTCTATAACTATACATTTTAGTTTATTCATTGGGCCTGCTTTATTCACAACTACGTAACATTTGTACATGGTTGATTTTATGTTAGCATTAGCATACTGTGTATCCGTGAAAACATGTATACAAGTATATGGTTTTAGTTTATTGAAGCTTATTTATGTGAAGTCAAATAAAGCCACAATTATTATATTTCGTATGGATCGATGCCTGTAGTAGCATGTTCATTACATTTACAGTGTAATACACTATGTAACTCTCTAATGTAAGATAGGATGTTACAGGCCATTATTGCAGGGTAGATGGATATGCACACAGCCTTCAAGCCTGGGCTACGTAGATGTTTAAGAACAGAATTTGTGATAAACAATTTCTTGTTTAGTTGATGGTACACACAAACATTTAGTATTAAAGAATTTGGACGAAGATGAGACACTTTATAGAGCTCCTTGACGAATACACGACCTTCTTCTTTAAATTTGTATCTCAGGTTCAAGGTCAACTGGATTTCTGCTAGTCGGAGATCTAGGTCCGTCAATCCCCTGGCAGATGTTCGGGACGAACTTGGTCGGAGATCAAGCAGACCATATCACAGGGTCTACTTGATCTCCACCTAGCGGTGAGTCGTATAACTCCCATGGAGCGCGTTTTTTGTTTTTGTATAGGCGGGAAATAGTAGCTGTCGTCAAATCGATTCGTAATTAAGTATTCGTAGATATTCGGCTAAATTGTTAATTATATTATTATACATAATAGGATAATGTTCCATGATGTTAATAAGTATCACTTCGGTAGTTCTTGCAACGTCCTCATTTTCTATGTCCGTATCTTAGCGAACCTCTTCGTGAACATACACGTAAGCGCCATCACCAACGCCTATTTTATTTGTAATTTTATGTTTAGTACTTGTTTGACCGTGTCTGTGGTCTACTGAACTAAAGACACTCATCGGACCACGTTTTTCACTTGTGAAATAAATATTTGTTACTTGAGTTGAAAGTTGGTCAACTCTGTTGGTCACCATTCACAAGTAATAAGCCACATGTCTTTATTTGTTATGTGAATGCACGCATATATGTGTTTTTTATGTTTCAACTTTGTTAATCACAAATTCGAAATTCTTAAAAATCTAAGAAGAGCCTATCGATTCAGGGCAACGTCTTCATTGACTAAAGGTTTCGTTCAGGGTAATCTCAAATTATAAGGCAATGTTGAAATTGAGTCTTTATTGAACCCGTAAGGGGCTCCTTTCCGATACGCAATAACTTTCCAAACGTCGTTAATAATGCGAAGAGGGTTTCAATGAACTCTCCAGCAGGTATCTTACATAGTTAATTTATTATCCGCGAAGATTGTAAACGCTGCCTTCTCCAACAAGCAAGGAGATCAGGGGTTGAGGGGGTGTAGTTATGAGCTTATCTACGACATAATCAACGTGGAGCGAGACTCCGGCCCAGAGGTGTAGCTGTACCCTTGTCAATCTTTGCCAGCATCGATTAGCTACCCAGATGTTTATGAAATACTGTATTTGCCAGCCACATCCACGGTATATATATCCGGGCTTGGCCGGGAATCATTACCAGGAAGACATTCTTCGATGGGGTTGAGGTTTGGTTCTTATTACCAAGAGTATTGACTGAAAATATTTTCAATGAAGGTAAGCGAGCAGTTATTGGCTAAATTCTCTAAAAGAATTTATAGTGCTCTTTAAGATTCTATTACATACATTTTCTATTTTCTTACATGGGTGATCACTGATCAGTGATCACCGTTCAAGTGAAACTATATTATAATATGTACCTCTTCCACCAGTCATATCATAGCTTGACTATAGTTTATTTGGGTAGTTCGAAAGGCATCTGTGAAAATTTTTTTGTTAGTAAGACTTATTTTCAGCTTTCAGTTTATGACTGAGAACCCACGAAACCAACTGCAATGAGGATGACGGTGGCTGGAATCGAACTGGATTTCTCTCAAATTAGAATCTCGCAACGTGAATTCCAGCTTCTTCAGTAGCAAATGAGCGTCATTTTCCCGCCGCACGAAGAATTGTAAACAAGCTGTGCCCGAAGTTGGCGCCTTCATCAACAGAGACACTTTTGTTTGAAAACCATAACTTAGTTTATAACAACAAGCAAATCTACAAACAAACAATAAACTATATTGTTACTTATGCCAAAACACATTTTTTTGCTACTGCCTGGAACAAATGAGGCCCGAAGAGGGTGTTGTAGACATTGATCAAGGTCATCCGCTATTACCTATCTTTATTGCCAATCGAGATATCGACTCACACTCGCAATATTTATTACCCGATATCATCACTAAAGTTGGTTTAAGTAAGTATATGTCTACAGTGACGTTACGGTATACAGACACCCTGTGTTCAAAGTGGTGCGGTCTTCTCAAACTAGCAATTTTAACATGGCACGTTTCACTTTCACGGTCTCTATATTTACTTGGCAACTGGAAGGGCTCCTTAAACATATAGTCGAGACAGAAAAACACCATGGTCTATGAGTGAGAGCTAACAACACGTGGCCCGCGGCGCTTGTTAGTCTGTCCCGCTAGCTTTGGACTCAAAACTTACTTTCATTTAGTTATAAACATTTTTTGAAAGAATTTTGTTGCAATCCCAGTAATACATCGGGCCTTCAGCCATATAAAAAAAAAAAAAAATCATGATAAATTGAAATTTGAAAGAAACAAATCAAAACCGGCTAATTAAGTGCTTCATTTGGCACAATGATGTAGCGGCAATACATACCATGATTGACTCCACTGGAAAACGTTAATCTTAAAATTCTTCTAAGAATTTAAGAATTTAATTACAAACACGAAAATCTCGCGTCTATCAGATATTCAACCTGAACAGTGGTTTTGTATTGCAACCACTTCTTGTAGTTTATGCTACATTTCTTTTCTCATTTCATTTCTACATTTCATTCTAGAGGGGAAGCCTGATCCATGCCATGCTATGTGAAAATATGATCGACATACAATAATTGTTTTTTAACGTTTGACGAAATAACTCTTGCAAAACACAAATGTGAAACCTGATGTACTGGGCTTTGATCTGTCATCTGTCACAATTTCTAATTTGAATGTCGGGTCGACTTGAATATTTTCACCGGCCGTGCTTCGTCTATGTGCTCGATTTGTATGCTGCGTCGCTACGCCCGGGACAAACGGCGATGAGTGTGTTGGGAGGGGGTTGGGGGGGGGGGGGGGGGGCAATGGCCGCCAGGTTTAAACGATGATGGGACGGAATGAAAGAAGACGGGGAGACCATGTCCACGACAAACACTGTCAGGAACAACAATAACTTCTAAGTCAACAACGCTATTCAAGAAATTGTTTGCATTCTTCCTAGTACGGTTGTGTTACGCACAGATTTTCAAACAATGTAGATGAAATGCTTTGCAAGTAGAAATCTCTTTCATTTTAACAATGTAGCTCGGTTCTGAACCGCGGGGAGTCTTGCAGAGATCTGAAATATTTAAGCGCCGCCTCGTCTTTGTGCTGCATATTGCTCTTGTTTAGTGAATATTTTACCTTTTTAAAGAAAAAAAAGAATTCCTTGTCATCTGTGTGAGCTGTCGGCTTTATACCCCCGGGGATCTGAGGCCGACGATTTCACTACTTCCATATCATATTTGGAGCCTTATTCCATTTGACCACCAGGAATGATATTCTCTTTTGAGTGTGTCCATTTTTAATCGGCATGCTACAATTTGTGTTTGATGTATTTTGAGAAGACTGAAAGAAGCCACTGCGATATTCACAGACAACTGTCAATTTTAAGTACAGGCTTTGTTGCTATGTAATTGTTTTATTACATGCTATTTTCTATATGAAGAAGAATCTCCATAGCAAGCAACCATAAACAAATCACATGTATACTAACTCAACTCTGCATTCCGCCCTAAGAGTGACGTTTGAGATACATACTGCAATACTTTACTGTTTTTGAAAAGGTAGCAAGCATTTTTAGGCTCAAGCAAGATATTTTGTGTAATTGTGAATACTTTTTATTATAGTATTGTCACTAAATTTAGTTTCCCCACCACAGCTGGACTCGACATTGCCTGCTGGAGTGCTGCGTCTACGCTGCCAAAGAATGCACGCTGTACCCGGCACCTCCACCAACCATTGAACATAATATCAATAAGATGAAATCGTTAGACTCTGGATTAAATCCATTAACATGGGAGCATGGTGGTTTTACCTGTTTTAGAGAAAGGCAACAATAACCACAGCTAACGCAGTTAAATAACATACTCTAAATCCGTTTAGAATCCTCTTTAAAAATATTTATTTAATCTGCTGATGATTCTTGGTTCATAATCAGTAATTTACATAAATAATTCATGTAATCTATGCTTTCCTAAAACGAGCATAAACAATGATCATTTGGTCACAACCATCTTCAGTGGCATCTGGATATTTATTTATTGATTCCACGTCTAGTTTATAAAACCCTGTTACAGCCATTGTATAAATACTAATTCTTGGTCAGAATTCCCATCATTCCATTGAGAGCTCTACCAGCTTTAATTAAATTTTACCGATATAAGAATTTTGGTCTCCATCATAAATCACAATAAAAATGCCGTTTAAACGTTTTAACGGTAGCTGCGCCGAATGCAATATCAGCCGATCTGCGGCATTGATTTTATCAATAACCAATAGTCACAAAAGTATTTCCATTTCCAACGAATCACATAGAATGCAAGGCACGTGCTTGATACATTGAATGAAATTGATCTTTATTTGATGAAAGCAATGCATCAATAAAGTGTAGGCCTACGAAACTGATAACATACCTCGTACGGGCAGTGTATTGATATACTCATATCATCACAAGCTCCATTATTATAGTTACTTATATTGTAGGATACATGAAAAAGTAAAATGCAGATTGTAGGAAAATGTACTCGCAGTGTAATCTCATGTATTTATTTACTTCGTAATGGACAGTATTTTTCAAAATTATAATACCATCTCAATGAGAGAAAATGTCCATAGCTTTTAAAATAGAGATAAATACCCAAACATCAACATTACGTTCGTGGCGAAAACATATAAGACCAAGTAATTGGACTGTACACTGTTCCTTGTCACAGATAAAAACAATTAATACCGCAATATTTTGAACCCTGATCAGAGCTCTTCAACAGGCGAAAACATGGGGAAGAGCTCAGATCAGGGTTCGAAATATTGCGGTTTTAATTGTTTTTATCTGTGACAAGGAACAGTGTACAGTCCAATTACTAGGTCTTATATAACGTTTTACCTGTTCTACTATTTTTCCGTTTTAAGAATTAGTAGTTATTAGTAGTAGTAACAGTAATTAGTAACAAGAAGAGGAACCTAAAGAAAAAAAAACAACACAAACCACACAATATCCTGTAGAGTGAAGTAAAAGTAAGAATAACGATACTTTATTAAAAAGATAATATGTAGTTATTCGACTAAATCATTCATTGCATACATGAGTGAAGTTAATATTAACCTGTGATGTCGGTTGAACCAATGAAATTTTAACTGTGAATTTCTAACTGAAGCGTGATTGACGTAATTGCAAAATCCGTCATGATCTAAAAATAGAAGTTAGCTCCACCCGTGAATTGACGATGTTTAAATACCACTATACCAGACATTATACAATATACAATGCATTTATTGGCCATGCAATAATGTGTATGCATATCTTATTTGTCTCCTTTTTTTTCATATATAGCTAATGTTTAAGCCTTAATGGAATTATTTCGTTTCTATTTTTCACATTTCACACGAATGTTTCACAAAAACAAATTCTAATTCAAGTATGATTGGAATTTTGAACAAAATATGATTAGTTGTAGCTTTATATAACGTAGTAACTATAACAGCAACAAAAAAATAAACGTTTTTGAGTACTTAATAATAAGTGGTTATTTTCAGTGCAAACTGATTTGAGTAGTAAATCATAGGTTGTTGTTTTCAGAGCATTGATTTTGACATTATTTCAAACTCACTTGGTTTTATTTGAATTATATGTTCAGGTAGAAAACATAAGTGTAATTTAACTTTTTTTATGATTTAAGATAGAGCTAAATTGTGTTAAAATTTTACTTACGTTTGTTTCCTTTCAATCATTGAATTTGTGTGGCCTGCGGTTACCGTATTTGAAAGCCTGTATTGAATGATGTGAAGAACAAGCATTTTAGATGTTAACATATTATATTATTGCGTATTTTTGTTGAGAACAAAATTATCATATCACAGGCGTTAATGGAACGAATATACCTAAGCCAATCAAATCTTTTAAACAATACTTGTTATTTGAAAAAAACAAATACATTGCCTTAGCGGTGGTTAAATTGTTACATTTCATTTGATACAAACTTGGCGTAGGCAGGCGTATTTCAGAAACAAGCTGTTTAAGAATTGAGCTGGCATGATTATTCGATTAGTAGCGTTGCTTACTCTAGAGCTCACCCTAACTGAGGCAACATTTTATTTATGCAGTTTGTCTGGCTCGCTGTAATTCTTCCAAACCTCATAAAAAAAAAACTATTTTGAGATCCCCAAAAGGACGAAATTGCTCACAAAGTTCCTTGTATCTTTCTTGGCAGCAATAAATGTGTAATATTGTGTGCGTTTTTGTGTACATGCTATTGCGTTATAAGTGAATTTGAGAAGAATCCAGTATAACCCTTATGGCCAACCAATTATATGTTGTAAGAACCATGAAAATAGAGAAGTGTAGTAAACGTAGTTGTGTTTGAATGCACCAAAAACACAAAAACATCAATTAAATTTACGTACACACAATTCCCAACACAAACACTTATTCATGATGTGAATCGGTAATATTACCGGTCATGGTAATATTACCGTACTATTTCACTATGTTTGGTCACATTAAAAAATTCGGTAATTTTACAAACAAAAAATAGTGAGCTTATAGTAAGTCGAGTGGGATACTATCTAATATAGTTATCGGCCTGACGAGTTACGTTAGATTTTATATGAATTAAATTGTTCAAATGAAAAAGTAAGGAACTGTGGAAAATGCATAATCTGTACATTCTACTACATGTGGTTAGTCGTTACGAAAGATGTTTTCGTTGTCTAGTTGGTATTGATACAGCTAATAGCCTAACTACTGTTTTGGCAGTAGTGTGAACAAGGTATAAACTAGAAAGACGTTGAAAACTTTCCGTTTTGTCTTTCTACACGATGTGTTACTAAGCTATCAAACCTCTCGGTCGAAACACGTCATCACCCCTCGTCTCTCATCCCCCCCCCCCTCATCACCCCAGACTGACGGTGACTGGACACTGCCCACGGGGTCGTGTGACCTCTCACACATAATTAGTCTCGTGTTCACCCTCCACCCATTCAACGCTCGCTGTCTCGTCAATTCAATTATAAGACATTGTTTTGACGGGTCCTCGGCGATCAGACAGAAATTATTATACCGTAATCGAAATCGTAATTTTAGTTCTCCTTTTTGTAATTAAGTTTACGGATACCGCTACTTGTATTTTAGCTTGAATAGCATCAGCCACATACGTACACACCTAGAGAGGTATATATATATATACTTGCGTATAGAAATGGGTCGGATATGCACATCAATTCATATTCGCTAACATGTGACATGATCTAGAGAAAGTTCGCCAAAAATCGACTAAACCTAAAACGGTAGGTTTTATTGTATCATTTTCTTCGGATAAATAAGCTCTATAATATCCAACATTATTTCAATTTAATTTAAAATCTAATTAAAACAAAAATAGTTCTTCTTCCTGAGAGGAAAAAACTACTTTCCACTCTCTAAATGCATCTTACAATCTTCACAATATTAACACTGAGTATAGCATATTAGTATGCGAAAACCAAGTTTGGGTCGTATATATAGAAAGGTTGAAATAAGCATTACTTTTTTAGATTGATATCAAACTTACTTTAAAATGTTGCCCATGATATTTCATACTTTGGACAATGGTTCCAAATAAATCAAATCAGTCAACCCAGTATGAATATCACCCCAACTTCATATCCCGAACTACTTACTCCCAACAAGTCTGAGACTAAAAAGAATATGCACATGGTGATTTACGTGCAGTTGCGACATTAACTTTTTATTCTACTCTCATAAAGTGAATATTATCTCTTAACGGTTCGCCACCATCTTGAAGGCCCTTTACAACACGCTTAAGCCTTTGTCAGATGTATAACGTGTTGCTTCGGGCGGGCTGCAAGATGTGGATCAGGTCTTGGACAAGCCTGTCACGTGACAGAGGGCGGGTTTTACGAGTGAGTAGCGAGTTTTATGGGCTCTGCTGTGTTTAATAGCTCGACGTCAGTCGGTCTAAGCTCTAGAGCCAGCGTAAACCCAATCATGTGACCTGTTGAAAATGGTCTTTTATTGATAGATGGGGAATTAATATTTCGGAAGATAGCGCTGGAGAGCGTATGATGCGCATTGCGAGGACGACCCTAGCCTGTTTGATGTAACTTCGTAAATACATCAGGGTTAGTCCACTTGAGCACTCACAAGGTGACCCTCATTCACAACTTACAGTCTTTATAGCAGTATACACTTTCGTATACGATCCTAAATAGATACGGTGTAGTTTTTTTTGATTCTATGATGATTTACTTTAACAAGAGACATTCAGTGCAAATGGTTAAACAATTATTTCCTCATTGCTAGAAATTTTCTCTCGTTTCTAAGTGATTCATAAACTTTAAAAGAATCAATTAAGTAAATTATATTTTATTTCAACTTAGTTTTATTTACATATTTTAACAATTCCAGTTTTTGTACATACCATTGTTGTTTTTGTTTCTTGTAATGATATGCTGACTACCATTGTGAGCGCCCATGAAACCATTATAAAATGCATGTTCTAAAATAAAACAAAATAATTGGATGAAGGGCGATTGGAGAAAATAAATTTAAAAAACGGAAATAAAACGGAACACATTTCACTCCCGTGTTAAATTAGCAGAAACATCGGGGCTTTGCAGTCAACTATGATTGCTTCGTGCAGCTAGCTATATGTTACGGTTCATACACAACATTCATACGCAGATTTTAATTAAACCAAATATTATTCCCAGAGCTAAGTTTATTTTTTGTTGTACGTCTGTATTTTAAACAAGTGAAACATTAAAATATGTTTTTCAAATGCATAGACAAATTATATTCTAAATGAAGAAAACTTGTAATTCGATCCAAGGTTAGGTGTAGCTTAGGTAACTATCGACCATGTTCCTCGAAATAATTACTTATCTACGGGTAAGCAATACCCACTCAAATATATATACGTACGATTACTTATCTACGGCAACCTGAGCTTCAATGCTACGCGTGAAACACAATACGTTCTTGTTTTTTAAAAGCTTGCCTTAAAATAAGTGAATCTAGCAAAGAGATTGTGTCTCAGAACACTGTCGCGTATAAACCAATGCGCTGAAATCCGCGCTATCTGTTGGAGCGTCCTTGCACTAACTCGTGGGGGGTGCCGACGCGAAGATGAACAGCCGAGGCTCGTTACTTAACGAAGTGTTTATAACACGATTAAAGTAGAGAGCCGCTACACGCGTGAGATTTTTTTCAAATACTTTCGCGACCGGGTTTGGTTGAATTTAAAGGGAAAGTCCCAATGAAGCCCCTTCTCTCTCTCTCTCTTTCTCTCTAAAAAAAATGATCTATTAATAATGACATCAATTAATTTTATGAGGACTATTACAAAAGCAGGTTTAAGATGAAAGATATATTATATATTTAAATAAAAATACGGTTGTATTATTTAGTTGATAAACGCTCCAATACCAATTGAATACGTGAGCTCCATTCTTGTATATCAGTTATAGAGTTAGAATGTATGTAGAATGTTAGAAAGTAGAATGTATGAACACTATCAAATTATTTTATTAAAAATTTAAATAGTGTCTTCGGAGTTAGACCTATCATTTAAAAAAGTACGCAATACGTTATGTCACTTAAAATCAGAGAGTTTGCTGGGTTAGTAAAATATAATGTACACTTTTTCTTAACACCAGTCTTAAAATACATGCGATACTGAGTTTGAGTCAAATCCCAGATTATGCGTGCGTGCAGCGTAATGTGTGATTGAGATATGAACGAAAGCGCTCATTACATATATACAGTTTTACTGATATATAAGAAGTGGATTTAAGGAGTAAGGGTGATTTGGATGAAATTGTGTTTGAAATATCATCATGTATTATAAGAAATCAAACACCTATTCTAAATTTCTAGAGGTATCAAATGTCATTGTTACTGCATTGTTAAAAGTAGAACATAGAATAGCTGATCGTGACGTCGCAACATAATAATGTTCTCTTGCTGCGTGTTCTTAAATAATACATTTCCAGGATATAGATACATAGCTGTTGTTAGATAAATTAGACCGATGGGTTATGAAGAAACGGGGAATTTGTGTTCAGTTTAATTATAACTCGACTTCAAAGTTTAACCTCCACTAATAGTTAAGTTAAACGATTAATGTTCATTAAAGTCCAAGATTTTATGTTCATTTAGCGAGTTTGAAGCTTTGAACCCAATATAATGTAAATGTAGCAGCAATTGAATTAGAAGAATGCGTAAACGGATGGTGTCAACAGTCCTACACAGTTGGTAGAAATGTCGTCACTTAATGGATACTGATTAAAACCTGCTAGTGCATGCAGTTAACATTTTAAGTTTGATACTGCGGCTTGTATGAAAATCAATTAATAATTTATTATATTTTACTTGAGAACACATAATGTACGTACATGATGTGTTACGAAACAAACGTTAACAACAAAAATGTAATAACAAACATAAGCTTGGCAACAGCAACTTTAGCAGCAAACCAAATTCAATGTGAATGCTATTTCCCAATTTAGATACAATAACGTAACCGGAATTAAAGTTTCGTCACAAACATGTTAAAGGATACGTTATCAACCACATAAAATTAAAGCATACGTATGTTTTTTAACTGTACAAATAATTTTTAAAAAGTGTTCACGTGTCTGTCAAGTAAATAAAGCGTATCGCTACTGTTTGCATTTGACGAGTTGTAGAGTAGGCCTAGTCTGTTGTTTTATACGGCGTTTCTCCACAAGCAAACAGAATCAGTTCATCCCGTTTTGAATGGCATTTCAACAGAGAGAATTGTTTGTTAGTGATGATTGAACAGATTTATTCATTTCAACGGAGATACTTGTTAGTGATGATTGAACAGATTTATTCATTTCAACGGAGAGACTTGTTAGTCGTGATTGAACATATTTACTTATTTCAACGGAGATACTTGTTAGTCGTGATTGAACAGATTTACTCATTTCAACGGAGAGACTTGTTAGTCGTGATTGAACAGATTTACTCATTTCAACGGAGAGACTTGTTAGTCGTGATTGAACAGATTTACTCATTTCAACGGAGAGACTTGTAAGTCGTGATTGAACAGATTTACTCATTTCAACGGAGAGACTTGTAAGTCGTGATTGAACAGATTTACTCATTTCAACGGAGAGACTTGTTAGTCGTGATTGAACAGATTTACTCATTTCAACGGAGAGACTTAAAAGTCGTGATTGAACAGATTTACTCATTTCAACGGAGAGACTTGTAAGTCGTGATTGAACATATTTACTCATTTCAACAGAGAGACTTATAAGTCATGATTGAACAGATTTACTCATTTCAACGGAGAGACTTGTAAGTCGTGATTGAACAGATTTACTCATTTCAACGGAGAGACTTATAAGTCATGATTGAACAGATTTACTCATTTCAACGGAGAGACTTGTAAGTCGTGATTGAACAGATTTACTCATTTCAACGGAGAGACTTATAAGTCATGATTGAACAGATTTACTCATTTCAACGGAGAGACTTGTAAGTCGTGATTGAACAGATTTACTCATTTCAACGGAGAGACTTGTAAGTCGTGATTGAACAGATTTACTCATTTCAACGGAGAGACTTGTAAGTCGTGATTGAACAGATTTACTCATTTCAACGGAGAGACTTATAAGTCATGATTGAACAGATTTACTCATTTCAACGGAGAGACTTGTAAGTCGTGATTGAACAGATTTACTCATTTCAACGGAGAGACTTATAAGTCATGATTGAACAGATTTACTCATTTCAACGGAGAGACTTGTAAGTCGTGATTGAACAGATTTACTCATTTCAACGGAGAGACTTATAAGTCGTGATTGAACAGATTTACTCATTTCAACGGAGAGACTTGTAAGTCGTGATTGAACAGATTTACTCATTTCAACGGAGAGACTTGTTAGTCGTGATTGAACAGATTTACTCATTTCAACGGAGAGACTTGTAAGTCGTGATTGAACAGATTTACTCATTTCAACGGAGAGACTTGTAAGTCGTGATTGAACAGATTTACTCATTTCAACGGAGAGACTTGTTAGTCGTGATTGAACAGATTTACTCATTTCAACGGAGAGACTTAAAAGTCGTGATTGAACAGATTTACTCATTTCAACGGAGAGACTTGTAAGTCGTGATTGAACATATTTACTCATTTCAACAGAGAGACTTATAAGTCATGATTGAACAGATTTACTCATTTCAACGGAGAGACTTGTAAGTCGTGATTGAACAGATTTACTCATTTCAACGGAGAGACTTATAAGTCATGATTGAACAGATTTACTCATTTCAACGGAGAGACTTGTAAGTCGTGATTGAACAGATTTACTCATTTCAACGGAGAGACTTATAAGTCATGATTGAACAGATTTACTCATTTCAACGGAGAGACTTGTAAGTCGTGATTGAACAGATTTACTCATTTCAACGGAGAGACTTATAAGTCATGATTGAACAGATTTACTCATTTCAACGGAGAGACTTGTAAGTCGTGATTGAACAGATTTACTCATTTCAACGGAGAGACTTATAAGTCATGATTGAACAGATTTACTCATTTCAACGGAGAGACTTGTAAGTCGTGATTGAACAGATTTACTCATTTCAACGGAGAGACTTATAAGTCATGATTGAACAGATTTACTCATTTCAACGGAGAGACTTGTAAGTCGTGATTGAACAGATTTACTCATTTCAACGGAGAGACTTGTTAGTCGTGATTGAACAGATTTACTCATTTCAACGGAGAGACTTGTTAGTCGTGATTGAACAGATTTACTCATTTCAACGGAGAGACTTGTTAGTCGTGATTGAACATATTTACTCATTTCAACGGAGAGACTTGTTAGTCGTGATTGAACAGATTTACTCATTTCAACGGAAAGACTTGTTAGTCCTGATTGAACATATTTACTCATTTCAACGGAGATACTTGTTAGTCGTGATTGAACAGATTTACTCATTTCAACGGAGAGACTTGTTAGTCGTGATTGAACATATTTACTCATTTCAACGGAGAGACTTGTTAGTCCTGATTGAACATATTTACTCATTTCAACGGAGATACTTGTTAGTCGTGATTGAACAGATTTACTCATTTCAACGGAGAGACTTGTTAGTCGTGATTGAACATATTTACTCATTTCAACGGAGAGACTTGTTAGTCCTGATTGAACATATTTACTCATATCAACGGAGAGACTTGTTAGTCGTGATTGAACAGATTTACTCATATCAACGGAGAGACTTGTAAGTCGTGATTGAACATATTTACTCATATCAACGGAGAGACTTGTTAGTCCTGATTGAACATATTTACTCATATCAACGGAGAGACTTGTAAGTCGTGATTGAACAGATTTACTCATATCAACGGAGAGACTTGTTAGTCCTGATTGAACATATTTACTCATATCAACGGAGAGACTTGTAAGTCGTGATTGAACATATTTACTCATATCAACGGAGAGACTTGTTAGTCCTGATTGAACATATTTACTCATATCAACGGAGAGACTTGTTAGTCGTGATTGAACAGATTTACTCATATCAACGGAGAGACTTGTAAGTCGTGATTGAACAGATTTACTCATTTCAACGGAGAGACTTGTTAGTCGTGATTGAACAGATTTACTCATTTCAACGGAGAGACTTGTAAGTCGTGATTGAACAGATTTACTCATTTCAACGGAGAGACTTGTAAGTCGTGATTGAACAGATTTACTCATATCAACGGAGAGACTTGTTAGTCGTGATTGAACAGATTTACTCATATCAACGGAGAGACTTGTAAGTCGTGATTGAACATATTTACTCATTTCAACGGAGAGACTTGTTAGTCCTGATTGAACATATTTACTCATTTCAACGGAGAGACTTGTTAGTCGTGATTGAACAGATTTACTCATATCAACGGAGAGACTTGTAAGTCGTGATTGAACATATTTACTCAATTCAACCGAGAGACTTGTTAGTCCTGATTGAACATATTTACTCATTTCAACGGAGAGACTTGTTAGTCCTGATTGAACATGTTTACTCATTTCAACGGAGAGACTTGTTAGTCGTGATTGAACAGATTTACTCATTTCAACGGAGAGACTTGTAAGTCGTGATTGAACAGATTTACTCATTTCAACGGAGAGACTTGTTAGTCGTGATTGAACAGATTTACTCATTTCAACGGAGAGACTTGTTAGTCGTGATTGAACAGATTTACTCATTTCAACGGAGAGACTTGTTAGTCGTGATTGAACAGATTTACTCATTTCAACGGAGAGACTTGTTAGTCGTGATTGAACAGATTTACTCATTTCAACGGAGAGACTTGTTAGTCGTGATTGAACAGATTTACTCATTTCAACGGAGAGACTTGTAAGTCGTGATTGAACAGATTTACTCATTTCAACGGAGAGACTTGTAAGTCGTGATTGAACAGATTTACTCATTTCAACGGAGAGACTTGTAAGTCGTGATTGAACAGATTTACTCATTTCAACGGAGAGACTTGTAAGTCGTGATTGAACAGATTTACTCATTTCAACGGAGAGACTTGTAAGTCGTGATTGAACAGATTTACTCATTTCAACGGAGAGACTTGTTAGTCGTGATTGAACAGATTTACTCATTTCAACGGAGAGACTTGTAAGTCGTGATTGAACAGATTTACTCATTTCAACGGAGAGACTTGTAAGTCGTGATTGAACAGATTTACTCATTTCAACGGAGAGACTTGTTAGTCGTGATTGAACAGATTTACTCATTTCAACGGAGAGACTTGTTAGTCGTGATTGAACAGATTTACTCATTTCAACGGAGAGACTTGTAAGTCGTGATTGAACAGATTTACTCATTTCAACGGAGAGACTTGTAAGTCGTGATTGAACAGATTTACTCATTTCAACGGAGAGACTTGTTAGTCGTGATTGAACAGATTTACTCATTTCAACGGAGAGACTTGTTAGTCCTGATTGAACAGATTTACTCATTTCAACGGAGAGACTTGTAAGTCGTGATTGAACAGATTTACTCATTTCAACGGAGAGACTTGTTAGTCGTGATTGCACAGATTTACTCATTTCAACGGAGAGACTTGTAAGTCGTGATTGAACAGATTTACTCATTTCAACGGAGAGACTTGTAAGTCGTGATTGAACAGATTTACTCATTTCAACGGAGAGACTTGTTAGTCGTGATTGAACAGATTTACTCATTTCAACGGAGAGACTTGTAAGTCGTGATTGAACAGATTTACTCATTTCAACGGAGAGACTTGTTAGTCGTGATTGAACAGATTTACTCATTTTAACGGAGAGACTTGTTAGTCGTGATTGAACAGATTTACTCATTTCAACGGAGAGACTTGTAAGTCGTGATTGAACAGATTTACTCATTTCAACGGAGAGACTTGTTAGTCGTGATTGAACAGATTTACTCATTTCAACGGAGAGACTTGTTAGTCGTGATTGAACAGATTTACTCATTTCAACGGAGAGACTTGTCAGTCGTGATTGAACAGATTTACTCATTTCAACGGAGAGACTTGTTAGTCGTGATTGAACAGATTTACTCATTTCAACGGAGAGACTTGTTAGTCGTGATTGAACAGATTTACTCATTTCAACTGAGAGACTTGTTAGGCGTGATTGAACAGATTTACTCATTTCAACGGAGAGACTTATAAGTCGTGATTGAACAGATTAACTCATTTCAACGGAGAGACTTGTTAGTCGTGATTGAACAGATTTACTCATTTCAACGGAGAGACTTATAAGTCGTGATTGAACAGATTAACTCATTTCAACGGAGAGACTTGTTAGTCGTGATTGAACAGATTTACTCATTTCAACGGAGAGACTTGTAAGTCGTGATTGAACAGATTTACTCATTTCAAAGGAGAGACTTGTAAGTCGTGATTGAACAGATTTATTCATTTCAACGGAGAGACTTGTTAGTCGTGATTGAACAGATTTACTCATTTCAACGGAGAGACTTATAAGTCGTGATTGAACGGATTAACTCATTTCAACGGAGAGACTTGTAAGTCGTGATTGAACAGATTTACTCATTTCAACGGAGAGACTTATAAGTCGTGATTGAACAGATTAACTCATTTCAACGGAGAGACTTGTAAGTCGTGATTGAACAGATTTACTCATTTCAACGGAGAGACTTGTTAGTCGTGATTGAACAGATTTACTCATTTCAACGGAGAGACTTGTTAGTCGTGATTGAACAGATTTACTCATTTCAACGGAGAGACTTGTTAGTCGTGATTGAACAGATTTACTCATTTCAACGGAGAGACTTGTTAGTCGTGATTGAACAGATTTACTCATTTCAACGGGGAGACTTGTTAGTCGTGATTGAACAGATTTACTCATTTCAACGGAGAGACTTGTTAGTCGTGATTGAACAGATTTACTCATTTCAACGGGGAGACTTGTTAGTCGTGATTGAACAGATTTACTCATTTCAACGGAGAGACTTGTTAGTCGTGATTGAACAGATTTACTCATTTCAACGGAGAGACTTGTAAGTCGTGATTGAACAGATTTACTCATTTCAACGGAGAGACTTGTTAGTCGTGATTGAACAGATTTACTCATTTCAACGGAGAGACTTGTAAGTCGTGATTGAACAGATTTACTCATATCAACGGAGAGACTTGTAAGTCGTGATTGAACAGATTTACTCATTTCAACGGAGAGACTTGTTAGTCGTGATTGAACAGATTTAATCATTTCAACGGAGAGACTTGTTAGTCGTGATTGAACAGATTTACTCATTTCAACGGAGAGACTTGTTAGTCGTGATTGAACAGATTTACTCATATCAACGGAGAGACTTGTTAGTCGTGATTGAACAGATTTACTCATATCAACGGAGATACTTGTTAGTCGTGATTGAACAGATTTACTCATATCAACGGAGAGACTTGTTAGTCGTGATTGAACAGATTTACTCATATCAACGGAGATACTTGTTAGTCGTGATTGAACAGATTTACTCATATCAACGGAGAGACTTGTTAGTCGTGATTGAACAGATTTACTCATATCAACGGAGAGACTTGTTAGTCGTGATTGAACAGATTTACTCATATCAACGGAGATACTTGTTAGTCGTGATTGAACAGATTTACTCATTTCAACGGAGAGACTTGTTAGTCGTGATTGAACAGATTTACTCATATCAACGGAGAGACTTGTTAGTCGTGATTGAACATATTTACTCATATCAACGGAGAGACTTGTTAGTCGTGATTGAACAGATTTACTCATATCAACGGAGAGACTTGTTAGTCGTGATTGAACAGATTTACTCATTTCAACGGAGAGACTTGTAAGGCGTGATTGAACATATTTACTCATATCAACGGAGAGACTTGTTAGTCGTGATTGAACAGATTTACTCATATCAACGGAGAGACTTGTTAGTCGTGATTGAACAGATTTACTCATTTCAACGGAGAGACTTGTTAGTCGTGATTGAACAGATTTACTCATATCAACGGAGAGACTTGTTAGTCGTGATTGAACAGATTTACTCATATCAACGGAGAGACTTGTAAGTCGTGATTGAACAGATTTACTCATATCAACGGAGAGACTTGTTAGTCGTGATTGAACAGATTTACTCATATCAACGGAGAGACTTGTTAGTCGTGATTGAACAGATTTACTCATATCAACGGAGAGACTTGTTAGTCGTGATTGAACAGATTTACTCATATCAACGGAGAGACTTGTTAGTCGTGATTGAACAGATTTACTCATATCAACGGAGAGACTTGTAAGTCGTGATTGAACAGATTTACTCATTTCAACGGAGAGACTTGTTAGTCGTGATTGAACAGATTTACTCATTTCAACGGAGAGACTTGTTAGTCCTGATTGAACATATTTACTCATTCAACGGAGATACTTGTTAGTCCTGATTGAACATATTTACTCATTTCAACGGAGAGACTTGTTAGTCGTGATTGAACAGATTTACTCATTTCAACGGAGAGACTTGTTAGTCGTGATTGAACAGATTTACTCATTTCAACGGAGAGACTTGTTAGTCCTGATTAAACAGATTTACTCATTTCAACGGAGATACTTTTTAGTCGCGATTGAACAGTTTTACTATATTCATTAAAATGCCTCTGGACGTGATTGTCAATTTTAACACAATCACTTCGTTGAGTTTAATAAAGTTGTTTGGTGTTACTCATGATTGAGTAATATATTAACATTCCTAAACATTTTACAAGTAGTGCTACATTGTATGGAATATAGAAATGTGAGGTCAACGGAAAGAGCGTCTGCCCCATTGGACACATTGCCTGTTGGCAACTTACTAATGTCCGTTAAACTCATTCATGCTAAACACGTGAACCAAAGGTGGTAGATATTCAGGTAGTAGCTATATTTTTGTGGTAAGATAACCAATTGAATATAATATATTTCATTATTCTTATCGTATCGTACTGATTTAAACAGACAACTGTGTTGGAAATGTAATCATTGATTTGTAAACATATTTGTACACTGCTTTATAGTATATATATTATTAGTAATCCCGTCCATTCTTGTCAACCACGGCAGACTCCGATTCGCATAAGTGTCTAGAACCTGTCGGTGAGGTGTAAGTGTAAAAGCGAATGGACGTTATTCGGGGGTTGACGTTTAAATTCAATGCATCTGTTTATTAATTATCGTTCTTAATAGGAACATCGATTTGTTAGGATGTGAGCAAAACCTTATTACTTATATGAGTTATGAGATTATCTTTAATAACAAGAGCTTTACATCGATGTGATAATCAGATTTTCAAAAGTTCACTTTCCCATACGTTATACTTGATTTATTTTATGTTTGAAAATGCACCTCAAACTTAAACTTTCGAAAATAATTTTATGAATTATTGTTTTCAATTGTTCACATTACAACATGATTGTGGTAGACAACCTAGAAGTGTACTCTCCCCCTTAAGAAGTAATGATGGCTCCTTTGTGTGTGTGGGATGTTAGGGCCTGCCTTACTTTCTTGTAATATAATCATTATAAATATCACAAAGTTACTTTCATTTTTCAACGTCTAAACAGCACTAAGCATTATACAACGCACAATGCTTTTCAAAGAAAAACTTGTCAAGTTTATATGATTGCATTTGGTGAATTATTAAAATAATAATTCTGATTTATGTCTAAATGTAATCATGACCAACTTATTTGCGTAACCCCATCTACGACAGAACTCACAGCCATTGTGGTAGTTACATCACAAAGACACGGATGTATATGCTTCCTTTCAACCCTTATATCGTCAAGTGGGTTTCGTTATTTCAATAGGTTTTCATTACGAGATGAATTTTGCCCATTAGAGAAGTCAAGATAGTAAAGTACTTGAAAACCCAGAGGAGAAGGGAAATACAGGTTTTCATTTCTCCCCGGAAAGTTTGCTAGACCGAGACCCAGGGATGAGCGGTATCGAAGAATATTTGAAAATGAATACCAGTGAGGTCGTTGAAACTTTTCCCCTGATAGTGGAAGCTCTAGGACTGAATATTCGCGTCACTCACGAGTGGAAAACTTTCATGGAGGTCATTGAGCAGACGGTGAAAAAAAGTGAAAGTTTTCTGAATATGTCATTAGCGATTCGTTCGTCACAAACTTTATTTCCTTTCCTTTCCAGCAGCCTTATTACGTTCAACGTGATGATTTTAAATGGTTGCCCAATTATGCACACTTAAAGTCAACCGTGCTATTTCTCCGTCCCCAAAAAGGAAAATACGCCAATTTAATTTCCCAATTACATTCCTGGTTACATGCCCGAAATACTGCCCGAGTTAACATCTGGCGTAGTCTCGTCTATTGACTGATAACCAGACAGTCAGGCAGACATACTCCATTACTATAGAATGTGTTTCGGGAAAACAAACGATTTGTGGTCGAATTAGGGTATCCAATTCGGCACCACTCTAGGTAGAGAAATGAACCGTTCCCAGATTCTTGCACAAACGAGTCTGATCGATAGCCGATATCGACTTATCGAAGCCTTCAGTGACTTAAATAGATGAGATACGAGACTTAAAGCGATGACAGACGTTTTGTATATTGTCTGAATTACGAATACAATACAAGAGTACTCAAATGATATAGCAATTCATTCTGGTAACACAATATACACAATATTATTTTAATTTTGTTGTGATCAAACGGAAAATATTATAGATTAAATATATGGCATTAAATCAAACAAAAGTAGGAATACGTGACAATATAGTCAACTTCATTCTAGTTTCATTTGTTTCGCTCTAAATTCACCATAGAATCAATAATAAGTCTCCGTTTTCCAGAAAAAGAACGGTAATATACAGATACTAGCAAACAAAAATGAAAAGATAGAGTATATTATACATTTTTAATGATACAATTTTATTGAAGATAAAATTTGCTCAATCATTTGGCATCAAATGATAGTCTAATGCTTTCTTTATTAAAGATAATATGTTTTACTAATGTTGAATAGCAATATGTTGATCTTATTCGAAATAAAAACGTAAACATGTTGTCCATATTAATATTGTCCATTTAATTATCAGGCAGTACAAGAGCATACTTCCATGCACATTTGTGAAAATAAAGAAAAATATCTCGAACAGTCTTGACAAGAAATGGATATACACTAATGTGTCCAAACAACGCGGGAAAAGTAGTTGCCAGATTATTTCTTGCTGCCTGTTTCGAAGACGTCAGAATTAAACTTTTTCAGTGTTTTGTAAAATAGAAGTGTCTGCGTTAATTAAAAATAATATGCGTGTCATTTTAAGTATGTAATTGTAAGTATATTTTTACTAAGATGGCAAACTTATATTGAACCGTGGTAAACAATTAATTTAAGGAAATGTGCTGCCAAATGTTCCCTCTCCTATAATCAATCACTTTTCTATTAAGAAAGTCTCATAGGAGACATAACAGCAGGGCATTACATCGCGAATTAACAAATAATATACCTTAACAAGATTCGAATCCCTAGACTGAATTTTGGTAATTTTTGGATTCAGGTAACCCGGGTACCGTAATAAAGAGCCGTCAATAACTATTTAAAATGGCGTTGTGCAATTACGGGGCTGATTTGACACGTTTTGTTTTCTACCGTACGTTGCTTTTACTTTTGTAACCTGTGTCTTTCGTCCCTTTGGATATCAAGGGTTTAAATTTCAAATATTCAATGTTCTTCATATTGTTTACTGTTAAAGCTAAGCGATACGACTCACTAACCTCTTGTTACCGATGTTCCTGACTTTAATTGTGAGGTAAGTGATGTGACACCGTCTTGTTACCCAGGTTCCCTACTCTGCAAGTGAGGTAAGTGTTGTGACTCACCATCTTGTTACCCAGGTTCCTGACTCTGCAAGAGAGGTAAGTGATGTGACACCGTCTTGTTACGCAGGTTCCTGACTCTGCAAGTGAGGTAAGTGTTGACACTCACCGTCTTGTTACCCAGGTTCCTGACTCTGCAAGTGAGGTAAGTGTTGACACTCACCGTCTTGTTACCCAGGTTCCTGACTCTGCAAGTGAGGTAGGCGCTCTTGCCGACGAGAGCAGTCACATTGCGCGGCGTCATAGCGTCAAAGTAGGGCTCGTTTCGACCGACGGGGGCGGGGGAGGCCGGGGGATGCAGAGAGTTGAACCCAGGACTCTGCGCGCCATTCACATACGATGACCCTGAAACAGAATTAGATGTTGTTATTATACTTTGGTGTATATTGACGTACTTGACAACAAATATTACGTACTAAATAGTAAATACTTCGTAGTTCCGCACACACCATATTGTTAGGAGTAAATCTCGGATCAACAGCATGGCATACCTTGAGGCTAACAGTTAGCTGAAACCAGGCTATAATGAGAATTGAGAATAATTACGAACTGTACAGCGTATAGTACAGGCTACACAATGCTGCTCAGTCTACAATCAATGTGAAATGCTCTTCAGGGCTTCCATCAGTCTAGATACGAGTTTTAATTGGTACTGTTAGACAATGCTGTACTTGAGTATCAATTTTCTATTTAATAATACCTACAAAAGAGGATAATACGGAAGAACCGTTTGAAGTAGCTAAACATCTCAGTTGTATTTAGTCAATTTGGAAACAAATGTAGCCATCATGTAAATTGCCTTTTTAAAAGCCACTTACTTTTTCATTTAACGTCTATCTATACTATTCAGTTATAAAACTGATTTACACAGGAGAAAAATAAATATAAGTAAATTAAAAATAGAAAAATAATAGGCTGATAAAAAAAGCAAGAATAACATACACGTGTACATATTTTAATACGTTTAAATACGTATAGTTTCACAGAGGTAAATTTTTCGATACAAAATCAGTCCATGCCAGAAATGTTGGTGTACCTATGATTATTACTTCTTAGGTCTACACGTGATAAATAAATGTTTTTAGGTTAATAATAGAAATAGCATACATTTTCTTGCATGTTTATTTTTGCGTTTACCAGTAATTAGGTTAAGATTTTACGAAGCATAATAAATCACATGGCAATAAAGTAATCTATATCAATCTATATTGAAGTGTATGACGATTTATCTAATTACAATAAAAGCAATAATTGCTTAATCTCTTTTACATGCATCATATTCGTCTTCTCAAAAATGTCTCTGTTTTGAGCGCTGCGGGAGTACCGTGCGTGGTAGTTAGAGGTAGCTGAGAGATATGCCCAACCTTCTCATCTCCGAATAGAGTTTCGAAACAGCAATTTCGTTCTACTATAAAACAACTCCAAGGTCAACTATTGTTCATTTCACGTCCAAGAAGGGACTGTAATCGTTGATTTAAAAGGTACATAAAGTCGATGTCATGTCATGTGTTTATGTGTTTCCAATAATGGACTTATTTAATCATGGGACATAAACCGCACGATGCCTTTATGTCAACCCTACATCAGTGGTATTGAAATGCCGTAACTGTGGAGATATAAGCGCTCTCTATAGGGAGGGGTGACACGATGAGTTGCGGCGCCATTTCGTGCCCAGATGAGCGCCATTTGTCGGACTTTTTAATTAAGCGCAGCGCTGTTTGTTGATCGTGTTTTGTTCGTTGTGAACCGTAGGTCGCGCCACAACGTCCACGACCCAAGGCTTTGTAGATGAATAACACGTGATTTGTTTCTGGAGTAGATTGGTTTGACGACAATCCGATTTAGAATGTTGAGGTTTCCATACTCTAAAGTTGTCTCTCTGTTGTGCTTGTGCCACTTACAATATCCAATCCTGAAAATTATATTTTTTAGCTTCTAGTATAATTAATTAAGACAGAAAACCTCATATTTATGTCTAAAAATTGAAGAATAACGCGATAGTTTAACAAAATCAAACACAATGATGTAGCATGTGGAATACTAGTATGGACTATAGTAGAATGTGCACTGGACACTTGAATTAACCTTTACTTTAAAAAAATGACCTTACTGGAACAGACGTGAAGGTAATATTAACTAGTAATGACTATTCACAGTTTCTTGTAAGACAATAGAATTATAACGCAATATTTCGAAAGCTGATCAGCTTTCGAAATAGCAGTGTGTAGTCCTATTACTAGTTGATATTAATCTGTACATACTAGTTAATATTAATCTGTACATATTTATAGGTAGTTATATAAGCACTATAGCGTGTTTAGAAGTGCTTACAGAATGGCTCTATTTTCCACAAACTAGGATTAGCTACTCAGGAAAAGTATACTGTTGTAAAGACGTAATCATTAGAAAACTATCGCTGAAAGAACCAGGCAATAAAAATAGTGCTTCGACGTCTCTCTATAAGAGCTAAAATTTTCTCCTTACTTGTATTTCTCCATATCCGCTCTAACGTTGTTTTTTCATATTTTAACAAGAGAAACATAATAACCATTGCACTACACGGTGAATTGGAAAACACTTCATTCCACATTTAAAATTTCACAAATCATTAAAAACGTGTTCACTTGATTTTGCATAATGATGCCAGCGCAGCTTAAATCGTGTTTGCATAGATATCGCTAAGTAAGCTGATCAGCTTTCGAAATAGCAGTGTGTAGTCCTATTACTAGTTGATATTAATCTGTACATACTAGTTAATATTAATCTGTACATATTTATAGGTATTTATATAAGCACCTATATAAGCATATTATTAAGTACACTACACGGATTGAAAACAGCAAAAACCAAAATGTTGTACGCTGTGTTCGCACTACAACGTTCGTGAGGCGATGACGATAATATTTGGGGTTTTACGTCCCATATTTTTGCAACGAGGCTAATCGAGACGATGAGTGGGTGATTATGAGGATGAAAAAACGCCACATAACATCCATGCCCAAGCCAGGATTCGAACCTAGAACGCAGAGACCGCGGTTTACTGTAACTAGACCAACGCCTAATCGACCTCGGCCAACTGAGTGAGGCGGTGACAATACTATAAACAAGTAAACATACTCTGACGCTGGTGACCGTCAAATCCTGGCAGGAAGATGGAATAGTCCAGTTAAACATTCCGCAAATCCAGGAGCTTCGATCAGCGTGGATACGCGGACTTGCAAAAGACCAATCTCACGCAATTATTACAAAAATTACAACGTGCAATTTTTTAACGCAATCATCATTAGCGTTTCCGAGGTAAATGTGTTAAACGCAATTGATGTGACTGACTATAGTTATTGAGAAAATGGTTTGCATTATAATTTGAAAATATAATTGAAATCTTGACGGGAAATAGCAATTTAGGTCCCAAATGTCCTATTCACATGCTTATAAATTATGTACATTTTTACCGTAGATCTAAAAGATAAAAATAGATATACGTTTAGACATGCCATTTGACAGCTCAACCTGGTAGAGTGAAATGTAGAAATTATTCATATACTTGACTTGTATGTCCATAAATAACATTGCAGACGTGACAGACACCGTTGATAGCAAAAACCATACACATTTTCGTTCCACGCATTTCGGCTCCAGGTTAATTAAGATAGCGAGGTATTTGTGCCACTGTATTTCGCGTCTATTCATGACGCAAACGCAATTCACGAAGTAAGTAGCCCGCTGACGTATAAGAATTGTTACAAGATTATAGCGTAATAATAGTCACTGTCAACAAAATAAACTGGAATTACATGGCACTGTTGTAACCAAAATAGATATCATGTCATCTAAATTTTGTGCACTTATTAACATTTTAGAATATTTTCTTACGTTAACTAGTTCCCCGTTTCAAATGATTTGTCTACATTTGAATTCGCAGATTTGCTTACTTTATACCACAGAGTTTCAAAATATATTTATTTATAACGTGTATTTATAAACTTTCCTAAGACATCAGATTTATTTGACGTGATTACAAAGTCTGTGAAGATTTAACAGCGATGCGTTAAATAATCTAATGTAGCCCTACATTTATTATTTATGTTGTTTACAAGAAATGTTCTCTCTTCAAATGTAATTGAAAATTCCTTTTGATCAAGGAACATGGGCCATGTAAAATGAAGGTCGAGATTTCGAAAAGCCTGTAAACGCTACACGACTTGGGACCCGGTTAATCTGATGACATTTCGTAAAAACCTTGAGCAAAGTTAAATCACAAAGAGAATCAGAAATGAAGATTCGGGCTACTTGCTGTCGTTCTGCACAGAAATTATTTAGTCAATGCCGCGCAGGTTTAGTTTTGTCGGGTGGGCGGGGATTTGGGTAATTGAGTGAGTCTAGGTTTTATGGGACAGGCTTTTAGATAGAGCCAGTAGTTTATTTGGGCGAGGGTGGGCCAGAGCGTTCAATTGTCATTTTTTACATCCCTAGCTCTGTCCGGTAGGTATTA
The DNA here is from genome assembly GCA_945910005.1 of Isoperla grammatica. NCBI lineage: Eukaryota > Metazoa > Arthropoda > Insecta > Plecoptera > Perlodidae > Isoperla > Isoperla grammatica. Next base: position 15,226,404 of record OX246738.1, on the reverse strand, counting down.
GGTACCCTTTTCTGAAAAACATGAGCGGAAAATCATGGTTATTTGTACAGTCTTCCGAGAAACCAAGAACAATTTATTGTTGACTGTGTAGGCATACGTGTGCGCGGGTTGCAAGTTATTTGAGCGGCACAGTTCGTGGTAGCTTACGAGTGTAAATATACTGCATATGAGCAAAATATCACTTTTTGAACGTTCTACTGTTTATTGCCATAAGAAAATTAACTATATAATAGGTACTACAATTAGAAAAGGCAGATCTTGTTAAATATTTTAACTGCTTTATTAAAAAGTTTGATTACTTATTATAGTTATTGTCTCAATTTTAAACATTTTTATTTTACAAGGCTTTCACATATTATCATATAGTATTTTTGTTCCATTCAAACTAAAAAAAATCTATCGAAATGCTCAATCGCCGCTCAGTGACGACAAGGGAGTGCGTTCCAATTGTTTTACCTTGTTATGACATTGAAGAGTTAAATAATTTCCTTTTTTGTACTAATATTTTGTACCAAGTGATCGTAGAACACGAAAGGTTCGGCAATACATATATATGGCTTATATGGGACCTAATTATCACATATTTCAATGAGTTTAACGTGCACGTTTTTACCATGTCAGTATACTATTGAGTTTCTACGCAATCTTCGAGAATAAAACTATTATAAATGCCAGGACCACTGATGCAACATAACTCTTATTGTGTAAAAATAACGTTTTATTTTATAAGTGTGTCATTTTTTCATCCAAATTCAGTCCAGGTGTATCAATGTCTATATACAGAACACTTTCAAGCGTGACTCAGAACCGTTAGAACTGTTTGAATAGTCAATCATTTATAAGTGCTTTCTTTACATTTGTGTTGTTAAAAGAGCTTTCCTTTTCCAATTGTAGATTTCCTATTTCTCTTTGCAAAATTTAAATGTATGAGCTTACTTGGCCGACTAAGTAATCAGTAGGAACTTAAACGGAAGGTTTCAAGCAAAATTAAGCAAAAGGGAAAGAGAAATGGAAAGAGTCTTTCGTATATTTTAGTGGGAGTACTTTAAAGTTCTAAAAACATTACCAAGTAAGAGGTAGAATTGAATTACAAGACGATGAGCTTCCGCCCAACCGTCGCCCTAGTAACTGCGAATATAGCACTTATATACGCTTGCTGACAAAAATGTTGGTATACCTGTAACCAATTAATTATTCAGAAACAACTAACGGACAAAATTATCAAATATAAAATATGTTAAGAGTTTCTCTGAAATATACGAACTTCCAGGCACAGTTATTCGAAGTTTGAGGGTGTAAGTCCACCTATCTTGCAGAACTCCCGATTTCTGCAAATTCAAATTGCTTCAAAATGCTTCAAAATTGACCTAAAATGTACCAGTTTAAATGTTTCTTTTCCCAAATATTTCCGTTTTTCTACTTTTGTCTTATTTATGTGTTGTTGCATCACACCTCCAATTTAAACAGAACATTTTAAACGCGGACTCATTTATTTAAACAAAAGAAACAATAACTGAATTCGCTTGGAAAGGACTTGAATGTTTAAAGGCGGGTTCACACAAAATGACTAAGACTAACGATTAGTGTTTAAGACTAACGATTTAAGGTTTAACAGGGTTGAAGTATACGATTTATGTTTAAGCGTTAACAAACTGTTATAGTGATTAGTGTTTAAGAACGAGTGATTAAGAAAGTTGATTTTCGATTGTTGGCATTGTTGAAATACATTTGGGGATGGATGTTTCCGAGTACGTTGTTTTCCCAAGGCTTAATCACTCTATTGTTAGTCTTAGTCCATAGTCATTCTGTCTGAACGCGCCTTTACTTAGTGACAATCTCAAAGGCTTTATTTTAACATACAAACACGCACGTTTCGAACATACGTGCTAGGTGATACTGCTACGTGTTACATGCTAGGTGCTAAGTGCTATGAGCTACTTCTACGTGCTTCGTTTGCTGTGTGGACACTCATCAAGCGTAAATAACTGCGATGCTGAAGCAAATAGCATCACCCTCAGGCGCAAAGGAGAAAGCCAACTCAGAACCATTATTGTGACAAATTCAATTAAATCGATCACATACGCTTTTGAAGGGTCGTTTAAATTTTGTAACAAAGTTCTAAAAGCGTAGTAAACAGTATTGAGATAGGTTTTATAATTTATATTGCGTTCGCTTTATTACTTCGTAATAGAACTAGCAATTGGATTTGCTTCCTTAAATTACCAGCATATACAAGACATCATTTGCTGTTGAATACAACCAAGTATGTGCAAGGCATCATTTGCTGTTGAATACAACCAAGTATGTACAAGGCATCATTTGCTGTTGAATACAACCAAGTATATACAAGGCATCATTTGCTGATGAATACAACCAAATATATACAAAGCATCATTTGCTGTTGAATACAACCAAGTATATACAAGGCATCATTTGCTGATGAATACAACCAAATATATACAAAGCATCATTTGCTGTTGAATACAACTAAGCATATACAAGGCATAATGCTGTTGAATACAACCAAGTATATACAAGGCATAATTTTCTGTTGAATACAACCAAGTATATACAAGGCATAATGCTGTTGAATACAACCAAGTATATACAAGGCATAATTTTCTGTTGAATACAACCAAGTATATACAAGGCATAATGCTGTTGAATACACCCAAGTATATACAAGGCATAATTTGCTGTTGAATACAACAAAGTGCACGTGCACTACTTACTATACGAAGTAAACTAAATAAATACAAAGCATTTTAGGTTAGTGTTTAATTAACAGTAGGCCTCTAGCTCAGCTAGATCTGTATCTAGTTAGATCTGATCTAGTAATTCATAGATGATACATCAGAAAGTTTGTTAAAATTTAAGGTGTGTATGTTGTATTATAATAATAATAATAATTTAAATATCATTCTCACAGAATGTCCGGAAAACACATTAACATTGTATGTATAGATACATATTTACACAGATAATAGTACACAGAAATAAGTAGAATGATAGCGAGTGAGAAGACCATATATTTACAAAAAAAATTTAAATGTACGAACTTAAAATGACTATATATCATGTACGCCTTACATTTACGGAATGTAAAACATGTGCTCAATGAATAATGACAATTGTGACGTGTTTTGTGTACTGGTTGATCTTGAGCTATTACGTTGTCTCTGTAAGTGATATACCTAATCGGTATTTCGTAACCTTTGTTGGCGCTTCCTCAAAACTTTCTACATATTCTTACCTGATGCATATCTTTTCTTGAATAACTATTTGAATTATACATTTGTGTTGGATTCTTATGATGAAATTAAATTGTGTATTACTCATAATGAGACTGGAAAATCTTGGAACCCTCTCCAATTATATGAAGATAACACAAGTCCAATTACAGGTCTTATGGTGTGTATTGGGTAAGAGAGTGAAGGAATATGAAGGGTTGGGATAGAGCTATAGATGCTTTGAGAATATATTGCAGTTTACAATAACTACTTAGAACAATCCATTCTAGGCTACGCACTATGTAAAACTCAGCCGTAAAGTATACTCGCAGTCGAGAAATTGATTCAAGATAATGTTACTGAATAACAACAATATAATATTACTAAAACGGTTATAGTTAGTTGGGAGAAAAACGACATAATGAAAAAGGAAAAGAAATAAAATAAACATTGAAGAAAAAGAAGTAATAGATACATTTTTGCAATAGTTTTCTGTCTTCTACCAATATGCGCAGCAAGAATAATATATAGATATAATGTGGTTACGAATAGATTCCGTCTCGATTAGCCTCGTTGTAAAAATATGGGACGTAAAACCCCAAATAACATCATCATACGAATAGGTAATTAAAACGGAAACATAGTGGAACAGGCAAAACGTAATAAGAAAATAGTAATTAAGCCAGTGTGTTTTCGCCTGTTGAAGAGCTCTGATCAGGGTTCGAAATATTGCGCTTTAATTTCTTGTGTGACAAGGAACAGTGTCATTACAACACTGTACATAACAGTGTCAAAATTACTATGTTCTTATACGAATAGGCATTTCAATATAATAAATGAGCAACCATGGCACATAGTACCCGTGTCCAAGCGAAACAAATTCAAGCGTTTTATCTAGAATTTGTCCCATTAGTTCGCAGCACGCTATTTGCATCAACCACATACTCAAAACAAGAACCCAGTTCATAAAGTAAACTGCTAGAGTCGTTCTCGTTCATCGCCCCCACTACTCAATTCCATTGATCGGACGCATCAACGTGTTCATGTTTTTATCTCCTAAGACTTCGTTGTTCGCCCTGTGCAAAAAAAAAAACGAGTTCGTGAAAGACATCGGAAGATTTACGAGAAAATGGACCAATCGATCTCATTTCCGTTTCATTATTGCCAGACCGCGTCTGCCGGGTTGGTAATTCCAATGGCAACTTGAGAGGTGGCGAGCTTTATCTACGCGCTTCATTCACTGCCTCCTTGATAACTCGCTTTGATACTTTCCCCGCATTCACCGAGATACTGAAGGGGTGTGCAAAACAGTCTTCCTGAGCGTATTATATCTGAATATACTTGTGTTTAATCATGATTTCGCATAATACACACGTTTAATTTCCAATAGGTTACATAGAGTAGGTAACACCATACTAATAATAATAATAATAATAATAATAATAATAATAATAATAATAATAATAATTTATACTCACTCGCACCTAGCTATGTAGTCAAACACAACACAGTATAGGCCTAACATATCGCATTCACATACATCTCACTCACTCACTCACTCACTCACTCACTCACTCACTCACTCACTCACTTTAATAATAATAATAATAATAATAATAATAATAATAATAATAATAATAATAATAATAATAATAATAATAATAATAATAATAATAATAATAATAATAATAATAATAATAATAATAATAATAATAGTAATAATAATAATAGTAATAATAATAATAATAATAATAATAATAATAATAATAATAATAACAATAATAATAATAATAATAATAATAATAATAATAATAATAATAATAATAATAATAATAATAATAATAATAATAATAATAATAAAAGTGAAGTTATAGTAGCCATCATTTTCGTAGAGCGCTAGCGGTTCCTTTCAGTTCTTCTTGAATAGAGCTCGCTGTCATGTACTCGTCACAGCTACAATAAGGCAGACGATTGCTTTGACACCGGTCAAGAATTTGTTTTGTAAATTTGTGTTTTTGCCCCTTTTGGTGACAGTAGTAGCATCTTTGACAGTGCGCCCGCCCGCGGAGAAGCTCATTGTGCGAAGTTAAACGGGCATGTAACCCTTCGTGAATAGAGCTCGAGAAAGCGCTCTACAGAAATGAGGGCTACTATAGATAAGGTAGACACATGGAAATACTTGACATTACGTCCGTATAACATGTTACGATTTCATTGGATAATAATTCCGCTGTTTCGAACAATTCGTAGACCTACTCGATACATTTTTTGACAACATGAATCCATAATCATAAAGGCGGTTTCACACAAAAACATAAGACATAAGATTTAAGGTTTAATGCATAGTCATAATGTTGGACCATATAGGAAACACGTACTGGCATTCACACAAATGCACTAGTTTTAAGACATAGTTTTAACGCATAATTTTCTGTTTTAAGGCATAAGAAAGTTGACCAATGTTCAACTTTATGCTTATGCCTTAAAACAACGCAAAAAAAACTTGAGTCAAAGAAGCATCTACTTTAAAATGTTATGACTACCACAGTCATGTAGGGGCCTACGTCACCAAATAATAATAATAATAATAATATATGTATAATAATATATAATAATACATACATAATAATATATAGAATAATTATGTAGTACAGTATTCGGCCGCAACCTCCAAAGAACTTCAACGAGTGCCTAGCCTTCTCATAAACTCTTTGTGCTTACGTTTCTATGTGTACCAGTGCCCCTTAAGTACTATGTGTCAAACCTTAAATCTTATGTCTTATGTTTTTGTGTGAAACCGCCTTAACTGTTGAGTTTATTCGTGGAAATCCTCATTCAAATAGGTGTGCTTAACAACAAATTAAAAACAAAACGTAAAACGTGGACGTAGAAAGCTAAAAAACATATATGTATAAGTCAAACAACTTTAAATCAATCTTCTGTTTAATAGTTAAACTATCTTAATAGAAGTGCTAGCTAATGTGAACTCATACGTAAATGGTCTACGTAAATGTCTGCCCAGTAGTCTTAGGACACTCTGTATCTGCATTGTTGGTTCCTGCAAGAGTACTTGCGGCTTAATGGCTTAAACCCACAGCAAACGTACGCTATATACAGGTTCATGCAATGTATACGCTCTGATAGCTAGCCACAAATTACATCAACTCAATAATAATATCTTTAATTTCCACAAGGAGGCTATAAACATGTTGTGGCTGAGACAACAAACACACATTGTAACAATGGACCCAAACTGCTAGAGGAAGTTTACAAAACCATTAAACGGAAAGTTTATTTTACTTGTCAATATGGGTTTGGATTCAGACACTTGGATGAACGTGGCGCCTTCAAACAATGCTGGAAATAATTGATTGAGAGTGGTCGCAAACGATTGCAAAGATTGGTTTAACTTATAGTTCATCATCGTTCATGAATCATTGGCATGTTTTCATTACTTAGAATTGTGTGTGTTCTCCACCAGTTCTTTCCGGTATTTGTTCCTTGGTGCCATATTTATCTTCGTTTCTGTTTTCAAACTTATATACACAAGTGAAACAAACTTTCAGTTTAAAGTTTTTGTAAACTTCCCCCTTGAAAAGTTTTAAATGACAGTATTTGTTCTGGGAGGTTTCATCGCGTTTAGTGGGACTAGAAATATAAACTGACGTTTAGATATCCACGTTGCCAGATGTAACACGTTATCTTGCCAGACATGTATCGATCTCCATCTAATTTCTCTCATGTATTCATTAAACGTGGCTAAATGAAAGCTACATTAATTTGAAACAACCTAAAGTTTGCGTCAAACAAACACATCTTATTGGTCAAAATAATCGCTAGGTGACAAAACTAAAACCAATAATAACTGAATATACCTTGACAATTTATTGTATTGTGGGCTGTAGCATTGAAACTCATTGTTGTATCTGTTGGCCACTAATCACTAGTCGTTGTCATTAGCTCTAATTGTCAATGAAAATGCATGTATGTATATTATTGTTAATCTCTTGACATAATCCGTTTAAAAACAATTGTTTTCTGGATTATTATTAAAATCACTCATTATATTGTGATGTTCATACATGATAATACTAGTTAGTACGAATGTGTGTAGGTTCTTTTATATTTACAACTAATTGGCTTTGAATATGCTCTTGTAAAGAAAAGAGACATAATCATGAAAACGTTGAAAATTATTTCATTTGAATGTGTGAAGCCACCTCATACTTAGTCACACTATCAGCCCTCGGACGTTCCTTCCCAAATATCCAAAACACCCTAATATACCTAGTAAGTCACCTGAATAGGGGAACATGAGGTAAACCTGGTGTGCACTCTATAACGGGTATTCCTACGAAAAATTATTATTATTACCTCACTACGATGCCAAGCGCTCAAAGCTTCGCACTATAAAGATGTATAGAGCTGTCAGTCAACTTTTGTGAATGGAAATATTTTCTTAAATCTCAAATTGTAGTTAATTTGTATTCATAACGACGTATCTACTTAAGCAGAATATAAATCTAAACTAGAGTGCTCCCCAAAGTGATAAGAATAATGATGTTATACAGAACTAATATGACGCTCGGTTCTTCTCAATCTTATACACACGAACGTAAAATTACTCGTTCAACAAGCGGGTTTGTTTCTACAATTCGAGATTGAGGAAGTTACGGAACTTAATATTATTTCGAGAACTGTTATGGATATTACATCCGAATAAAAGGCTTTTCTTTCTTTGTTAGGAACCTAGCTTAGCGCACAAAAGCTAAAATCTTCATTGCAAGAAGCAACTCTGGGTCGCTTTAAGGGAGGAATAATTGCTTTCCTTTATTGTTTGGAGAATCTGATATGAGATTAAGAAATACCTCACTGTACAAATGTAGTTGAGTGGTAATTTGATGGAAACAGCGTGGCCTTAAAGCAAATGACTAATCGTAGGCCTACCTATTATACCGAACAAAACCATTCAAGGAAGAAACATATTTATTTGAATCACAGAAAATATGTGGAATAGTCAAACTTGGTTTAGATGACAAGGAGACTTTTGACATTTGGTTAGTGAACATTATCATACCATTCTCAACATGGTGGTCAAAAAAACTAAGCGAAAAACCGGGCCTGTTTTGTTGTAGGCATGACATCAGAGGTTTTAGTCTGACAAGTGTTTTATGAACTTCAACGCAACGTTGTATCGATTCTAAATTCTAATACAAAACCAAGAATCTCTAAGCAAACCACTTGTGCGTGATACATTAACAACTGCAAACACACTTTCCTTAAAACTCGAGAAGTTGAGAACGTTATTCAGATTATCTCGTCGTACTAAACGACGTAAAAACCTCTTTTCCCGAGTGATCAGCTGTAATGCGAGGAGTCCCCCCCCCCCCCCCCCCACCAGGGGTTGTATCGAGGAGGGTGCAAGCTCAAGTTAATCGGATCGGGTTTCAACCGCCCGCCTGTGCTAGACGCAATCGCATCACACGGCAGGAAACAAAGACGCCTCTCCTACATATAGATTACAACAATAACAACCTCTTAACAACGTTAGAGACAGCCAAGGCGTCTTTGTCAAACTCTTGAACAGCTACTTGAAATTATATTCCCCTAAAGCTAATCAAAGACGACGTAAATAATTCCACGAGCGACTAGGTTAGATGAAGGAGAGATTGCTTGTCACATGGAAGTTTGCATTTTAGCGCGTAGAGTACAACCGAAGCATCAACAAAGGTGGAACTGGAGGAAATGTCGAAAAAAACAACCAACACAAGCTTATCACATTGCTACTTACGTTATGTTGTTGAACGAGTTATTTAAATAACGAGGTAACATTTGTTTATAAATATTTTTCACCAACAAAATCACAATAGACACGTCTGACTATTATGAGTTCAAAATTGTTAGTATTTTCAAATACGCTCTGAAAACGTACACCCTTTATAATATAGATTATAAGCTCAGGGCTTAGAGTAAAAGCTATATTTTACTAAGTATTTATTGGCGAATCGACAATTATTAGCTAGCATTTGTATTGCTGTACTGCACACACATTTCGTAAAATAAGTGCAAGTGTTGAAATACTGTATGAATATAAATGTGAAATACGTTCATATGTTTACTTAGTTTAATTATGCATGAATTTTACATTTTTGTTACATTATAAATGCAAATTATTTTCACTTTGTACGGACGTACGAAATCCATTAAAACTTTATTTTTTCTCGCATTGTTAAAAACACAAATCAATAAATTTAGATCCAGCTTGCGTGTATTGGGAGACGTTACCAATTAACGCGTGGGCTCACAAATCAATTAGTTTATCAATGGATTACCCTCCCGCTTAATCTATACCGTGAACACAAGAGCTGGGAACAGCTCTGCCTCTTGCAGGCTGCTGGCTGCTTGTGTAAATACACCCACGGCAAGCGTAATGCAGGACGCATGCATAATGCATTGCTTTGACAACGCCGCACACTCGAGTGAAGGGGATAAATGTGTTTTCTAGTCTGACCTACAACAGGCCGGGAACAATACTGTCTTAAATCCTCTTTGTGCTACAGCGGTTTGGGTCTTTAATATGCGGCTAAGGATCCGAGGTTCTATAAAATGAGAGCGTTATAAACACAAGTACAATACGATCAAACGATAATGCTATGCACCACTGAGGTGTTCAATTAATTGTTATTGTGGTCTGTGGACATAGTATAATCAATTGCGATTGATTCAGATACGCAGACACACACAAACACACAGTGATTTAGGGAGAATATTGTCTATGCGACCCCAGCGGTCAATGACTGACCTACATTCAAACGGAAGTCAATCAATAACGAACAGCGCACTCCTAGCGGAAACTCATTCTACTATCTTATGTCAGCGCTAATCTGATTCACTACTCTGTGGTACTTGTGTCACGGCTAGGCTTATTGCAACGCTCGGGTGATAGCACACATGGGAATACATTATAGTGGACGGAAAACAAGAAGAAGCAAGATGGGATACATATACGTATATTTAAAATCTGCATGCTATCCGTTTAGACTTCATTTCAATTTTCTAACCTTTGAAGATGAAATTATTTAAACCACTTAAATATACTAATTTTAAAGATGAAAAACAAAGAAAGTATGCTAAATAATTCTTCATGACAACCGCTTCGAGGTATACTCACATGTTTCCATGTTGTATTCAGATATTCCTAACAAACTGTAATTTCGCGTGGCTTTAGCATAGTAACTATCACTATATCTGCGTTTGAATAGTTAAGTAGTTCTTCTGTCGTATGCGAAAATCATGTCCACTTTTAAGGAATGAACACACGATAGCAATATGTAGTAGTTTCCTCCTCCACATTGCTAGCGTGAAAGTGTTTATACTCTTCAATGTCGGCGTTTTATTACTCATGGCAGTTGCATAAACGATCTCAAGTCATAAGCTATCTATAAGATATTGTTGAACATATAAACGGTGACTTGGTAGTCCCTCATAGCAACGAAGGACATAATAACTTGTACAAAATGTCCATCAATGAAATACAGCTTTTGTAGCTAAATGGGCAGAATATAGTTACAAATTTATGTTTGATATATTCATTTTAATGGCTCAACCCGGCACCTCCACCAAAGAACTCAGGAAACAGAGGTGACACTGCTAACGTAGCACAACACTTATTTTATTTTATTGTATCACGATTAGTTCAGATTTTTCAGAATGAGCCCTTTAATAAAATAAAATAAGCAGCATAGGTATATAAACATAATAATTCAAGCTACGTAGGTAGGGTTTGATAATACAAACGCAGTAACTATGCTGAATAATGTATCTCAAACCAAATGATAGTCTTTCATTCTGTATAAATGATTGCATCAAGATCAGGTATCTTGAATCATCGTTGATAAACCATATAATCTTCTACCTAACAACGCTCGAGATTAGTGTAATCTATTTTTATGTAGCAAAGTCTCTAGTATAAAGCCTCTTGCTGTCGAATAGAGAGGTCTATAGGGACTATGGATCTGATGCGAATGGTATAAGCTGGATCCTTGTACAAGGCTTATGGTATCAAAGGGAACGTTGACAATATAATGTCTTAATTGTAACTCAGCGTAGATATCAATACTCGGTTCCCTAATCAGATGATGCGAAGCTGATTACATCGAACACGAATTCGTCCCGTTACAATCTGCGTATATCAATTTATCAATTTGATCTTAAGAGCGAAGGGTACCTCTACGTCAAAAACCGCAGACAATCTTATTTTTTAATTATATCTCTAGATCGAAACACAAAATCGAAAATCCAAACCAACAGCGCACTGTATTTTGGTAAGCCATACTGACTGAATGAAATATTATAACCATAAGCGTATAGTTATTTTGATAATTATTTCGATAGTAAGTAATAAAATTAATTGGATATAAAAACCATTACGATTATAATGTAAAACACAACTTAGAGCATTTAGTATATAGGGATAAACAAACCACAGTGCGCTGTTGATACAGATTTTCGATTTCGAAGCCTATTTTGAGATATAATTTTAAAATGAAAACTTTGTGTGGTTATTGAGGTAGAGGTATCTTTGGTTAGAGGGAATCGCTGCAGACTAGGTGATGACGTCATCAGGATAACATCAAAATATTAAGACCTTTTTCAAAAATGTAGGCCTCTAGCATTGTTGAAGCTCGCTGAATAATTATCAGTATAATTATCAGCATTAAAACTGATCCTGAATATGCTTTTCATCACACTCACACAAATATGAAAGCTTCCGTTTGAAAGTGATCAGTTTGAAACGAAAACAAATCTTTATTATCTACATTCTACATTGTTAGAATCATCAGCAAAGTTAAAAAAAAACTCAAACGTTAATGTGTGGATTCTTATGTCACCTAGAGAATAAGCTGACAATGAATACTTATATACTTTATCACTCAATCATGGAGTGCCCGACAAGATCTATCAGAATGGCTGCTAGGTTTGGTGAACGGGCCAACAGTTTTACGTACTATCTGTTTGAACGTCGTGATTTGAGCAGTTATGTAGTTTCCCTCTAAACTGAGTGCATTAGTTGTATTCTTACCTATTAGCCGATTACGTTAAAAGTTAAAGAACATGGTATTGGTCGGCACTCTGATAAAATATGCTACCCAAAGCTTAACGTCTACTTAATTCACATCCTTAAATGTGATTCATTAACGGTTAACTGGTATAATTATGTTTTATCCGCATGACAAGGTACCGTGTGGAATCACTAATTGGTATGATGAAGATACCATTGCTTGTATTAATAAAAGTGCTGAAGAGCAATAAAATAGAATTTGCTTTGTTGTTCACTCCCAATGTGTCCATTCATTCGTTATATTTTTTGTTTGAAACGAGACAAAATAAAACGTGACACAACGAGCTATGTGGGTTGGGCGGATTACAATTAAAAAATCAAATTCAGTTACATTTTTCACTACACGAAAATCCTTGGGGAAACGCAAACTAAAATTCAATTATCAGATCGAATACATGAAACATGTGAGCAGAACGAAACGGAGAATTATTCACGCTAAGGCGGCCTTTGAAAACTAAACGCGTGGACGAAATCAGATTTAGATATCCCGAAACCAGTTTCTTGTTTAATGTACAGTAAGACGGTATGCACAACTCGTGGCGGCTAATTTTACTAATTGCTACATGCCAACAACAATCACATCGTCAAGTAGGGTTGCGTGAATCGCAGCGTTGAAATATGGGCGCCAGACAATCGGCTCACTTCCTAATTGCGTTTGTGTTGGATTTACTGCTAGTTCGCGTAGAGGGTTCCCCTTGCAATGTGTTTCAAGGGGTTACTTCTTCTCAGATGGTTAATAGATTCATTTTTCCTGTCACGCCCCTTTAAGTCGGTTATGCAGCCGAATGTGGGCATAGTAACATAGACCTTTGTGATTGAGATGACTGTCAAAACAGAAATGAAGAAGAAATAGATTAAAAGTTCAGTTCCCTCGCGTCTGAGGAAGACAGCGGACGCTGTCGAAAATTTACGCACTGGTGAGTGTTTTATTTTTTGACCGTGGTTATTGTTCGTGTGTTTATTTGTGTTTTAAGAAATAGATTATAATGTTGCTTTTCAGTGCAAAACTGAAAATGATTAAGATCGAGAGCCTTCTGGGGTTGGCAAAAGATCGCTTGTTTTGTTCACCTCCCTTTCTTTGCAAATAGAAGACAAATTATGTTTGGTTCATTTATGACTGGAACGTACGGCAAAAGGTGTTCTTAATTCAAATTCATGAAACCGATTACATTATTGAAACTATGGAGTAACGAAATAATCATACACCAGAATTGTCTAAATAATATATATATATATATATATATATATATATGATTTCTCAGGTTTTGTTGGTTGCAATATGTAGAGAAAGGATACATTTTACGGTTAAACCAATCTAAATTTTATTTTTAATGATAAGTCAACGTTTCGACGACTTTAGCGTCGTCTTTTTCAAGACATACAAATATACAAAAACAAATAAATAAAAAACCACAACAACCAAAAAACACTTGCATATAAAAACGAAAACACTGCCACAGCGATACATCACTGGGCACTAACACTCCACTTATCATTAAAAATAAAATTTAGATTGGTTTAACCGTAAAATGTATCCTTTCTTTATATATATATATATATATATATATATATATATATATATATATTTTTCATACTCTTCATAAGGAAAGCATTGTATTTTCCAGAATTATTTTCATACATATGAACGATACCGAATGTCAGAATTGGACGCCTTCGTTCTACAATGGGTCTACTAGAAGTGGAGAGAGAGAGAGGGAGAGAGGAGGGGGGGGGGGGGGAATTAGGTAAGTAAAATAAAAGTTATGATATGTACTTACTTGACTATGATTATTGTCTGAGAATAAGAAAACTCCAAGAGAAAAAGTTGGAGTTATAGTAATACTAGGCCTACATCCACATAATAACTATACAATACATATCTACGTATAATATGTACAGTTAATTATGATTAAAGGTGATGATCACTTCTTATACTTATGAGAATGCTCTCCTGAAGATATCTATCTAGTCTGTCTATGACAATTCTGTTTTGTGATGATAATTATACCTTATTGAGAATTTGCGAGTTTTGACCATCACTGTTCGTATAACTTTCTCTCGAAGTGAACTTGAATCGATTTTCAGTGATTAAAACGTTGTAGAACAATCTCACACTTCACCGTAAACAGAGAACGAGAAAACCACATTCGAATATATTTTCACTTTCAGTCTTCTTTCTTGAGAATAGATCTGGATAATTAATTCTACAAAAAAACGTAACTCGAGACGGTAACCAGGAAAATTTTGGTTTAGGTAAATCTGCCAAGTTTTGGCGAAGACGGGAAAACCAACTCTTTGGCTCCCACGGCTCTTTATGTTTCACAGAATGAATCCTTTAACTTCAGCGTTCAGCGATACACTGAGCAATAAAGGAAATTAGCCTCGGGAGAATATCCCTTTTTATGCCGTTAACTAGAATGCACGGAGTACGTTTCTCCCAGAACCTCTCGTCTCCCCAAAGGCATGGGAAACAGCCCATGTGGGCTTTTATTCAGCCGCAGATATGCCTACCCCCGCAGGTCGCACCATTCAACGTTCAAACGCCATCGCAAGAGCTCGGTTGCAGAAAAGGACCTCGATTCGATGTGACCCTATCTCATATCGCGATTATCTGATAGCTCACGACCAACGTCTCAACGCATTCACGAAAAACTTTAGAATTGAACACTTCAAATTGTCGTACAATATGACCAGTTTCCTTCCATTTCCTAAACAGCTCTGTGGAGAAAACGCAGCTGAATTCACCCTACAATGGATTTGATATGTCCACATGCGCGAGAAAGCTAAGGGTAGATTCATGCAAAGCGGGTAGGTAAGCGGGCTATAAAAACTTCATGGTAGAAGTGAGTACAGTATACACGCCATAAGAATGTTAGGTGGAATTGAATCCCTGACAGACCGTTAGGGGGCCCGTGAGACCGTGACCGTGAGACCGTGAGACCACGAGACCGCGAGACCGTGAGACCGTGAGACCGTGAGACCACGAGACCGTGAGACCTCGAGACCGTGAGACCGTGAGACCGTGAGACCGAGACCGTGAGACCGTGAGACCGTGAGACCGTGAGACCGCGAGACCGTGAGACCGTGAGACCATGAGACCGTGAGACTGTGAGACTGTGAGACCGTGAGACCGTGAGACCGTGTGACCGCGAGACCGCGAGACCGTGAGACCGTGAGACCGTGAGACCGTGAGACCGTGAGACCATGAGACCGTGAGACTGTGAGACCGTGAGACCATGAGACCGTGAGACCGTGAGACCGTGAGACCGTGAGACCGCGAGACCGTGAGGCCGCGAGACCGTGAGACCGTGAGACCGTGAGACCGTGAGACTGTGAGACCGTGAGACCGTAAGACCGTGAGACCGTGAGACCGTGAGACCATGAGACCGTGAGACCGTGATACCGTGAGACCGTGAGACCGTGAGGAGGAGGTCCGACATCGGTGACATAATAGATGAGGATAATATTCACAGTTTATTAATAGTGACAGTGATAAGAAAAGTGTTGGTCGAGTTCTCTCACTCAGACTTAGACCTTAGCTTGCGATCGCGAAGAACAGGCGATTTATTATTTTATTTTATCATTTCATTTTTTTATTTTATTGTTATTATAACAACTAAACATGCATACTTTTTTGTTCTTGTTATAGTATTTTCTATCGAATCCGTAAGATACGTAAGATAAATTAGAAGCAAGTTTGTAATAAGCTGCAGGTGTTTTTGGACAGCTATAAAATTATCACTCACTGCAAATTTACTGCATAACTATATTTGTCACAAATCTGAACCAGCTGGATATACAACATATATTTGAAACATTTATTAGATTACTCAATTCATTATGCGTTTAATTGATTGGTAACGATACATTATAACGTTGAATAATGTTTCATTCATTTAAACTGAAATACGTTTGTATATTTTTTGTTTTAGCTATTATGCAGCTTTGTTTATTTTTCCTCTAGAACAAACATAACAATTCCTAGCTGCTAATTAACGTGTGTGTATACGAGCACAAAACCTTAAATATCAGAACAATATAACGCTCTCCCAATATTGAATCTCTGGCAATGTTTGACTAAGTGTCGATTTTACATTTTGGTCAACTTGGGAACACAGACACACACAGCTCTCTTGTCGTGATTGTTTTAACAACAGTTGCTTCCAATATAATCCGTCCCTTTTGAACACACATGAAAATATAACCATTAAAAGTTTCCAGCGATATGATTGATAGAAAATACTTATTTTGGTTTCAGAAAAGATTTTACTACGTCTCAAGTTACAGCTAAATATTGTTGGAACGGTATTGTCACATGGCTGTGGGAACTTGCCTTTATATCACACTGCCTCCTAGAAGCTTAGAAGTAAATACACTGTCTTTTGTTTTCAATTCATTGTTATAAAGCAGTAGCATGTTTTGTGTGTTAAATAACAGCTCAAGATTAAAGTTTATTATTAAATTAAATCTTTAGTTATTTACTTAATATTATAGTAGTAAATAATATTAAGACATGGTGTCAGAAGTGTAAAAAGAATCTACAACAGAATGGCTGCTCAATATCAACCACCAGGACACTTCAAAGAAGGGCCACACCCAGCAGAGGCTTGGTCCCGATGGCGTCAAAGGTACCTAATTTATTTCGAAGCTGCTGATGTGGATGCTAGGCCCATCAAGAAGCAGCGAGCAGACCTGTTACAGGTGATGGGAGATGATGGAGTTGATATCTATAATTCACTCACATTCGAAGAAAATGATGATGATTTAACCCCGAAGGTCATTTTAGATGCAATAACTCGTCACTTTGAACCTTTTAAAAACCTTACATATTTGAGACATTTGTTTTTCACAGAGATACAAAATCCAGAACAAACATATGATCAATATCTAGTAGTTTTAAAATCTAGAGCAAAAGATTGTGAGTTTGAGCATCTCAAGGACTCTCTTATTAAAGATAGATTAATCATAGGGATTCACGATGAAACGATGCGACAGCGTCTATTAAAAGATCCAAACATGAATTTGGTTAAGGCAATGAATCTGTTACGGGCAGATGCCAGTTCAAAGTCACAAGCCAAAACCATGATGGAGAGACAGGCTGGAATAGAAGTTGCACACTCACTACAAAGCAAGGGTAAGTCTAGGTCTAAGCTTTCAGTATATGACAAGTCACAAAATGATAATATGTCTACTGAAAATCCAAACAAAAGACCTAGAAAATGTTCCCGATGTGGTACAAACCATGTGTATGGGTCATGTCCAGCCTATGGAAAGGTATGTAGTAAGTGTAAAAAAGAAAATCATTATGCTAGAATGTGTACAGCGCAAAATAAGTCAAACATTCACACTGTATACCAGTCAGAAGATGGTAACGATTCTCAAAGTCAGGAGAACTTCACAATTGAGGTTGGAATTCATAGTCGGCCCCTACACCTAGGGGCACCCATTGTTGCTATGGATTTGTTTTGTTTATGGGAAATAACATGGAAACAATTGTTACCTTAGCAACAATGGGCGCCCCTAGGTGTAGGAGCCGACTATGAATTCCAACCTGAGTCACTTCATGTTGATGCAGTCTCTTCTCGTCGAGAATGGACACAGATGGTAACAGTAGGTGACATTGAAGTTTTATTCAAACTAGATCCAGGTTCCGAGGTTAATATTATACCTTTGAAAGAGTTCCGGAAGCTGAAGAACATACCAACCAGAAAGACTAGTAGCCGTGTTACGTCTTACTCTGGGCATCAAATTCCGCTTGAAGGTATATGTACTTTACCATGTAAATCAAGCTCAAAATCAGTTATAAATATTGATTTATACATAGCCGACATGTCCCCGCCAATTTTAGGCATTGCTGCATGCGAAGACATGGGCTTGGTCAAACGTTTGCATACAGTTACAACACCCATAGATTTACAAATACCTTCAGCCGAGCAGATAGTGGAGGAATTTTCAGATGTATTCGAAGGGGTTGGCAAATTGCATAGTACACACAAGATACATATTGCAGACAATGCAATCCCTACCATTGCAGCACATCGTAAGATACCATTATCATTAAAGTCTAAAGAAAAAGCAGAAATAGCACGTATGGTAAAAGAAGGCATTCTTGTGAAAGAAGATGGCCCCTCAGATTGGGTGCATCCAACAGTGCTAGTTTCTAAACCTAATGGTAAAATCAGAGTATGCATGGACCCCAGACCATTGAACAAGTACATAAAACGTGAACACTATCCTATGCCAACAGTCACAGATATATTTTCGGAACTAGAGGGTGCAAAGTTTTTTACGGTTTTAGACGTTTCGTCAGCATTTTGGCAAATTCCGCTTGATGACGAAAGTTCCAAGCTTTGTACTATTGCAACCTCAACAGGTAGATACCGTTTTACTCGCCTTCCCTTCGGATTGAATAGTGCACCCGAAATTCTACAGAAAGAGATACATAACCTCACAAATGGTCAAGAGGGCGTCTGTAGCTATATGGATGATTTACTAGTGTACGGGCGAACTCAAAAAGAACATGATGCAAGATTAGCAAAGTTGTTAATGAGAGCACGAGATTTGAACTTCAAATTTTGCAAAGAAAAGTTACAGCTCAGTGTACAAAATGTCAAGTTTGTAGGTCATCAGATCACATCAAATGGCGTCGCAGTTGAAGATCGAAAGACAGAAGCAATCACCAAAATGCAACCTCCACAAAATAAGGAAGAATTGCAAAGGTTTTTAGGCATGATAAATTATTTAGCTCGTTATGTGCCAAATCTTGCATCGAAGACATATTACCTTCGACAACTTTTGAAAAAGGGAAATGAATATGTGTGGACACCAATACAACAAGAAATGTTTGAGACCTTGCAAACCCTTATAAGTAAAGCACCAGTATTGGCTTTTCACAATAAACAATTGCCAATTACACTATCAGTTGATGCTAGTCAGTACGGTCTTGGAGCTGTACTTTTACAAAATGAACGTCCTGTGGCGTATGCGTCAGTTGCACTTACGCCTGTGCAAATGAATTATAGCCAAATAGAGAAAGAATTCCTTGCTATTACATGGGGAAGTGAACATTTCCACTTTTACTTGTATGGTCGAGACTATACTGTACAGTCTGACCACAAACCTTTGTTAGGATTGGTGGAGAAACCAGTAGAGAAATTGTCACCTAGACTGCAACGACTTCTGGTAAGATTTATGAGATATAATCCTAAGATAGTTCATATCCCTGGAAAGCAGTTGAAAACAGCCGATACTCTGTCTCGGGCTCCTCTCACTGAACGATTTGTTAATACAGATTTTCTTCACGGTGAAGCGTCTGCAGTACACTCCCTGGTAAGCGTCAGTGACAAAAAGATTGAAGAATTTGTCCACGACACAAAAGAAGACGCAGAACTCAAAATCATTGGGCAATATATCACTCTTGGTTGGCCCCAGAAAAAACCTAAATCTTGCAATTCGGCAGTAAATGCATATTGGCACTGCAAAGATGAACTACATGAGAGTGAAGGCTTGATTTTCCGAGGGTCCAGGCTAGTTATACCGAAAAATCAAAGGAAGAATGTGTTATCAATCATTCACCAAGCGCACCAAGGCGTTAATTCTTGTGAAGAAAAAGCTAAACATGCAGTATATTGGCCTGGCATGGCCTTTGAAATTCGTCAGATGGTTTTGTCTTGTCCAACATGTTTGAGTTATTCATCAAGTAATTCCAAGGAACCTCTCCTACAACATGATGTTCCTACACGACCCTGGGATAAAGTTGGTATTGACTTTTGTGAAATAGCACAGAGAAAGTTGATGCTTCTCACAGATTACTTTTCAAAGTTTATAGAAATACGAGAGTTGAAGTCAACCACAGCATCTACAGTTGTCTCTGAATTAAAGTTGATATTTGCAACTCACGGAATTCCTTCAGAACTGATTTCTGATAATGGCCCACCATTTCTCTCAGCAACAATGCAAACTTTCTTCAAAGATTGGGATATCAAACACACAACATCGAGTCCGATGTATCCAGCGAGTAATGGTATGGTAGAGCGAGCAGTAGGGATAGCTAAAGGATTGGTGATCAAGGCAGAAAGATCAAGAAATGATCCTATTATGGCTGTCTTGGATTACAATGCAACCCCTAAGCCAGGCATGCAAGCCCCAAGCGAAATCCTTATGGGTAGAAGGTTGAGAACATTACTACCGACTCCTAATAAACTATTGCAACCGAATTTTGACATATCCAAAACAACCAGATTTCTAAAGAAGAAACAAGTTTCACAAAAACACTATCAAACCAAAACACACCCTTTAAGTGCATTGGCCCCTAACCAACCAATCACGATTCAGGAATCTCCACGAAATTGGATCCAAGGAAAAGTTTTGGAACTTGACAACAGTCCTCGTTCTTACCGTGTTTGTACCTCAGAAGGATCAACTATAAGAAGAAATAGGGTTCACCTTAAACCCATTCCTATAAAACCTACCACAGACCCGGACACAGAACCTGAACCACAAGCAAGTATATCGCAGCAAACTGAACAATCAGGAGAGAGAATTGTTTCACCTCACAGGTCTCCTCAGGAAACTCCAGTAATTAGATCAACCCCAAGTTCTCCGCTGAAAACACCAACCGTTATGAGGTCTCCTGAAGCTCCGCAGCGAACGACGATGGGAAATAACTCACAATTTTTAAATCCAGAACCACCAGTTCAAGACCAGAATACGTCAGTGCCATATCGAACACGTCGAGGCAGAATAATCAATGCCCCAGTTCGATATGAGGCATAAAAAAAAAAAAAAAAAAAAAAGGAACATGTAATGGCTGTGGGAACTTGCCTTTATATCACACTGCCTCCTAGAAGCTTAGAAGTAAATACACTGTCTTTTGTTTTCAATTCATTGTTATAAAGCAGTAGCATGTTTTGTGTGTTAAATAACAGCTCAAGATTAAAGTTTATTATTAAATTAAATCTTTAGTTATTTACTTAATATTATAGTAGTAAATAATATTAAGACAGGTATAAGTAAGGACCATAACTGACTTTTACTGGAGGATATTAATTTTATAGTATGCTTTGTTGCTATAATTGGTCCAAAGTCACCGTTGACGCATAGGCCTACACCAGTATCATATAGGTAGCTTGAAGTCGACATCCAATGTTAAAAACCCCAGCTCGAACCAGAAATCGAACCCGGGTCCTTCTACATTGGAAACAGGAATAAATCCATTAGATTAGACCAACGAGCCACAAAACCCCAGTGAGGACTTTGTCATTTTGTTACTCAGTACTGATTATAAATATTTAATTTGAACCACCATTGTAACAATGATCATAATTTCAAATCTTTGAAATATAATAATAATTTGACAGGACAATACGATGGGTTATCTGGTTGTAATAATGAAATCAGAAGATTATGCTTTTTATTGATAGAAGGAGGTGAAAAAGAAAAGGTCGTAAATTAAAATATTTTTTATTGCTTATTTATAATTTATGTCTTGGGAGAAAGAAGGCTTCTGTACTTACTAGTCACACTTTCTCACTCACTTACTTTTCATATTACAATCAGCACTTTGAGGTGAAAGATGGAAGGAACTCCAAACTGTTTTAAACATTGTTTTCCTTGACGAGCGTAATGCGGGTCGACCCCTATTCGATTAACTTTATTTACGTGCAGATATACCAAGATCCTCTCGCCCTTTCTTACGTCATCAATCAACCATCGTCTCGATTGGTTTCACTGCGAAAACATGGGTAAGGACATCCTCCAAGCCACCAGCTAACATCGAATGTTGAATTGAATTAAACTGCTGTATATAGACGGTAAAATTCTGCTCGAACAGCATCCAAAAATGCAATACATTACTCAATCACGTACAATCAACAAATAACATTTTATCAGGGTAATGCACACACAAAAAGTAATTAATGTCCTCGGTATATCGTTTTATTGAAAATAATTTCAAATCATATTTGGTTTAGAGCGTGTTATAAAGTTTAAACTTGATGTGAGTGCGCAAAGTTGTGTGTGGCTTTACCCCACTCACTTCTGGTCTACACTATTGAATATTTTGTGTATTTACATCAAAACTTATAAATGGAAAGTTGCCTTTGAGATCATAAAGAAAGTAAATAACATGGCTTTGAAGCAGAAGTTGAAAGTTGTTCGAAAGCAATTAATATTGCGATTTAAAAAAAGGAAACTGATTTTGTTTACACATCGAACTACCAATTAAAATCTGTTTCGGTTTTCAATCCAAAATCTCCAGTCCTAGGCTTTTGTGGTAGCAGCAATCGTAGAGCAGTATTTGCTAACTAGTTGTAAAGACTTGTGTGGGCTGCGGTTGTGTGGCTAAGACATTGGAGCGTTGATTGGGCCTAGTTTAGCCTTGCGTTTAGAAAGCGAGCCGTACAAGACCGCCGGGAGCAATGAGAGCTTGGTTGCACACAGATTTATCTCATGGGCACTGAGTGAGTGATACATGAGAACAAGTCTTTGATCATTTACTAGATTTACTGTAAGCTTTTAAGATTGGGTTTGAGCGTTACGTTCTGACGGGATATTACTTTTCACGTTTCGCTGATAATGATCTTAGTTCTTTTAAAAGCTTTTATGAAACCTTGGAAAAATTCAAAACGAATGAGGCGGTTGAAACATCAGACAAAATACTTTAGAAAAGTGGGTAATACCAAACACTTGAATTTATACAACCTATCGGTTACTTGGTAATATCTTATCTTAAATAGCACTTGAATGTTCCCTTCGTTGAACTCACAACGTTACTTAGGCTTACTTAGCCTTAGTTCAGCTAAGGATAAAATAAATAAAATAAATAGATATTTTAAAATTGAAGTTAAGAAACCAGGGTTGTAGTCGAACGTGTGGTATCTGCTTTAATAAATTACTATAGTGTACTAATGTTTGTGTTTTTTGTGTTGAATGTTCCACAGTTCTAAGCTTTCTTGGCTTTGTGAACTTGCAAAAGATGAATGAACTTCAACACAAGTGCTGCAATCAAGCAACGATCAGTGGGACAAAGAGGTTGTTATTCCCTGCAAATTATAAATGTCATTTTATAAGTAAAATTGCTTTAATTAATGCAAAGGTGTTATTTGGTACGAAATACTAATCAACTTTATAATAGTTTGGTATAACGTGTTTTGAGCAAAGCACTGTTTCCCTTGAGACTGATGGATACACATTAATTTTGTGTCAGTATCTATTTAAATCTCACTTTCCACACAAATAGATAGGTGTTTTTTGCAATTGCCTAATGTTTCTCTACGTAACGTCTATCAAGGCACTCGGTCCCCATGGGCAGTATAAACAACATAATATACTGCATTAGCGCGTCATATGAACCGCCCACTCTGCTATTGCGTGCACGGGGAGAAACTAAAGCAGGGAATATACGAATTAGTTAAGGAATTAGGGGAGTTCATGTATAAAAAGTTGATAATATACAAATAATAGCGTGATAAAGAAACTAATTAGGGGCTTAACCAATATTTCGATAAAAAATTCTCTGATAAATATCATTTGAGTAAAAACGTGTCAGAAATGAGATAAAAGAAAACAATTGTCACTGTAATTTCACATAACTTTGTCTATTTATTGAATTAACTATGATTAATCACAAAACATTCACAAAGTGAATTGCTTGATGACGACATTGCCATTGGATAGTTTTAATATTATGTAGTATTTACTTGCTTAATAATATTATGGAAGTGGTAAAGCACGTATTGGTATATGCGTAAATAGACTGTCGAAACGAAAAAACGATACTATTAATAATTATTTCTATTTGAACTATAGTGCCATTGGGAGAGAAAGTGATCAGGTGTATTGACAGCGTTTCCCAACACGTCAATACCAGAAGTTTGCACATTTCTAGAATACGTGCTATTGGTATGTGTGCGATATGAAGGAGATTTGAAGTTAAGAATGTAAAAAAAAAAAAACGATAAAAGGAATGTCTATATGTATAGATAGCGCATATCTTGAAGCTCCTGCCTGCGCAAACCCACAATAAAGTGCCCACTACCGAGCCCCAGTTAACACTACAGAAATTCCCACTGCACTTTGTGAACGTATCAAAATCCGCTTTCTTTAATAAAATGAAATACCTTTTATATAGACCGCCACGAAAAATATACAGCTGATTCCGAACACGACCGCCGGCAAAATGTCGACCAATACCCGTTAAAGTATGCTACAAACTCGTCGCCTACGATAAATAAATTGGTTCGAGTTCTCGTTTGTCACGAAATACACCAACATTTTGTTCCCGTCTCATTTCGCAGAATATAGTTTGATTTTCTCGGATGACACCGTGAAACTAATTCCGTGTCATCGTCTTATAATTCAGAGTTCATTTAGAGTTGAAGGTTCGGATAAAACGCCCGCGGCGATCACAACTTCGTCAAGTCGGATATGTAGTGAGCGACGTTACAGTCCCGCGCGACTCTCGCTATTCGCGCGATACTATAATAGCAAGTCTCGCTATTCGCGCGATGTACGCGCGAGAACGAGACACAGACTTATCGTGTCTTCAGCGTCATTGTGGAGTCGACCTTTCTCACTGTCCACCCGTAATCGTTGATTGATCGAAGTTGACGGAACGGGATAAACAACATTTTTTTAAGCCAAAAAAATACTAAAAATAATATGTCGCTTTTGCCTGGATTACAGTGCCCGCGGTATATGCACCCTTTAGACCCTATTTTTCAATCAGTCATTAACGGGACCGTTAGCTGACGGTCCTGGGCTGGGAACGTCGCAACTGGCTATTACATGTTGAATATATTGTTAACCCTTTCAGTCCCCTTGTACATTGTAATGTACACCAACTTTAATATTTTATTGCTGATGAATCTGGCGTTTAAAAAAAATTGAATGACAATATTTTTTTTTTTTTTTTTTTTTCAAAAATGTAATTTGTGACCTTTCTTAGAGCATTTTTGAATTATAAATGTGCAAAAATGAGACAAACGAAGGTTTTTTTGGAAATTCCATTTTTTTAGCTTATTTTTTATATAGAAGACCAAATAACAAAAATCAACTTTAATTACCTTTAAAAAAAGGGGAAAAAATCTAGTTTCAGATACTTCTGGAAAAAATATGTCATTGGGTCAAAATTTTTGCTTTAACAAGAGTCCAAAATTTCCAAAATTAAAATCAAAAAACCGTATTTTGAAAAAAAAAAAAAAAAAAAATATTCTAAAAATCTTTAAAAAAATCACCCATTTCAATGGTATTTTTTTTCAATAAAAATAATGTTTAAATAAAAGTCGGGTCTGAAAGGGTTAATGAGAAGGGTTTTAGGGCGATATGTACATACAACTATAATTCAAGGTAAGTACAGGATTTGTTGCTATGGAATTGTTTTATTACATGCTATTTTCAAAAAGACCAAACTCCATAGCAACCATAAACGAATCATATACTTACTTACTCAACTGTGTATTCCGCCCTTAATCTGATGGTATTATGATATTATTAGCTGGTTATGTTCTCTTTCAATAAGATGGTTGCTGAAGTTGTGCTGGTTTACAACTTATGTTTGTTGTACTCCGACGGCTATAGAACATAATATTATGACATTCAATAAGACCAGGCTTTGCACTTCTGCCCATTCAATCAGAAAGACCCAACAGTACGACGACACTGACAGGTAATTACCTAGTAATGTTATTGAATGCTTAAACGAGTGCCCGGAAAGCAGAAGATCCGAGTTCGAGTCCCAGTGGGGGTAGAGTTTTAGCATTAGTCTTCTTATATTCTGTACTAGGAATACATAAGATTAGTTATATTCTAAGGTATTTACATTTTACGTAATATACCAGTCAGATTAGTCTTCTTTAAAACTACATGCATTGTTGTAGACATTTTCGATGTGAATTATTTTGATATACTTTGGATGTTTGCGTGAAGTTTTATTATTACTGTGTATTGTGTACATGCATCGATGGGCAGTAAATATAACGCACCGCTCGACGAGCCCGTACAATGAATCATTTCAAATGCACATTTTGTAACAGACCCCACACTTGAAACCATGTTTACTATTCACACTTAAATAATGGAAATAGAGAGCACCAGAATTAGCATTCAAATGGCGTAGGGCAGCCAACGCACACACGCACACGCACACGCACACGCACAGATACACATACACACACACGAACATGCACACACACACCCCTCCCTTTTCCCTATATCTTTACTCTTCAGTCCCCGTGAAAATCCCAGCAACACATAGTGTAGATAGTATACACACATAGTTTAGATTTAGAGACGTGTTTAATTTAAAATACGTAAACGTCAAATTACACTTTTGACGCAAGCATGGTACCTGGTCAGTGGAACTGGTACCGCTAATCAGTGGGAAATGAAAATGTCACTTATTTCAAACTAAGACGTCCGTGCAAAACCGTGTCGTAGACAAGAGCCATGCAGTAAAGAGAAATTGCATATATCGCAAGAACATCCGAGTCCTTCAACGTAAGATCACCAAGCAAACGAAACACCGTTGGTGTAATGCCTAAAATCACGTTCTAGAGTGATAAAGCTTTTGGGTCGTAATTCAATATCAAAATTTTGAAAATATACCGTAATTATAGGGGGGGGGGGGGGGGGGGGGTCGTTCTATTCTCCTAATAACACCCGATTCTAAGGATTTGAATGTTAATATGATACCGAAATTCAAGATTGTTCTAGTAATTATTGCTGACATAATGTAAAGTACAAACAAATATATCAGTGCTATTTGGCAAAAATAGAACTTACAGGTTTCCAAAGGATAATTCAGTGTTTTCCCAAATAACAATAAAATAACAAAACAATGAAGCATTCTGTTAAAAAGCAAGGTAGATATTTTATACGTCTAACGGCTATTTGTGTTTGGCAGAATATCATCAAATATGATGCAAACGAAATGAGGTATGTAGATCTACCGAGTTATTTATTGAGCCTGCATTGCTCGCAACGCTGCTGCCGTGCTGCATGTGTGTCCCAGAGTTCATGTGTAAAACAATACATGTCAGTTAAATGTTAACAAGTAAAACTCAGCATATGTCTCCAGCTGTCAAAAGATATTGGTACCAACAACATAATGTACGAAGACAGCAGCTATAGTCGCAATGTGAAATGTCCGCTTGCGGATTTTGTTGTGTGGTGCACTGATTTCACTTTCAGATGCATATCAAGTGAGAGTGACAGTTGTTTCAGTTATAAGGCAACGATAGTGCCCCGTGTAATGTAGACATATGGTACAACTGAAAGAATTGAACTGCTAGACCAATGGCTTATAGGCTGCATAAAGATTCTCGACCGGAATACTGGTCTCAATGGTGACTGGACGCGACAACTAAGCCTGATGGACGCAACCAGTTGGCCTTGTCCTCTAATGACGCAGTTCGACGCAGTTTTAATGAGGCAGACCGGGACGGTCCTGCCAGGTCACGACAACTAAGCCCCTCGCATGGTTCAGACCTAACGGACGCAACCAGTTGGCTTTGTGGAACGCCCTCTCTCCTCCAATGACGCAGTTCAGCCAGCACGTCCCGGAGCAAAGCGCGCGAGGAAGGTGCGGGGCGGTCTGTCTTTAGTTGAACAACACCTAAACAGCGCCATTGTCTCCCTTAATTTGCACTCTGGAAATATGTTGTGTTAACATTATCAAGTGTCAATAGCAGTAACTACGAAATGTATGGTGTTTCATGATAAGGGGAAACAACAAGTTTGTTTCTGATAAACTGGCGCGCGAAGTTGGAGCTCTTCTCATTGACGCATGTTCGAACTCCGTCGTTAGTTGGTTGACGAGTTGGTCGTTATCTTCGAAGTGCGTGTTGCGTTTGGCGTGTTGCGTGTGTTATGTGTTTATATTGAGGACGAACATCTCCAGAAA
This sequence comes from Isoperla grammatica, assembly GCA_945910005.1. Lineage (NCBI taxonomy): Eukaryota > Metazoa > Arthropoda > Insecta > Plecoptera > Perlodidae > Isoperla > Isoperla grammatica. The sequence continues at coordinate 15,198,152 of OX246738.1, read as the reverse complement.
CTTGATGGTTCTGAGTCGAAGGAAGTCGGCTGTGAAATAAACTAATTAAAAGTCATGACAAGCCTCTACTACATAAGGAAAATGTCTTTTGAATGTAAAAGGGAATGCGAGATCAGCTTCTTTGTTGAATTAATGCTTAGATGCTTTTTGGGAGAGGCGAAAAATAAGATTATCTCTTTCCTTATTGCGAAATGGTTGATATAAGTTCTAAGCCGTCCGTCCTAAAATAAGGGTATAAATAGAAACAGTCTTGAGAGTAGCAACATAAGGTTCCATAAGCCCAAAGAATACCAGTCCGTTGTGAAGATCTTTCTTATTACAAAAGAGAAACGAGGATGAATGGAACGAAGTGGGTACGCAGGGCTAAGTTAAAGTAATAGCAAAGATGTGAATACTACATCAACAACATAAATAAGATTGTATGTAATAAAACCATATTCAAATTTAATGTAAATGATTCAAAATGTTTGAGAAACACAAGTTTCGTGTCTCCTGTCCAAAGTACAATGGGTGACCTATGTCCAGGTTGTGATACTAAATAAAATTAGATAAATCCATAGTATTAATACATAATACATAACGGCGAATGTAGATTGTGTCATCAAGCATTTTGACACATTGCGTAACGTGTATACACGAGAGCATTATGCTCATTCACTGAGCGAATGACTTATCGTACCAAATTTCATTTCACAAGTCAGAGTTTCAAAATATAATGACCATTAATACACTTGTGCACAAGTTTATGCTTTCTTTCCTACATTTTCTTGTCTTCCGTGGCTCCCGCGAACGTTTTAAAAGTGTAGGATAGTGCAGAATTGTGTATATATTATTTACACATACAACATATATGATAAGGGTTTGTTTTTTACATAGAAAGTTTAGATTAAGGGTTGTTAATAGGTTATATTTTAGGTTTAGAAAACATCTACCACCATCCACCAACTGAGCTGTATCCTTCAAAAATAAAAAGTCATGCACACTTTGGCAGGCAGGAAGGTTCAATGGACAAGGTCTAGCGTAAACTTACGATCTTATTACTGTGGAAGAGGCCTGTGAATGGGGTTGGCTGGGGCGGAGTAGAAAAATAACGAGCCTTCAGCTATGCTGCAATCATTATTTAACTTTTTGTTATGTTTTCAGAAAAACAACTTTTTATATAACCGCATATTGAACTGTGAAAACACCAAATTGCTAAGTTAAAGATAAAATCGCTTTGAAAATAGGTTTACCAGTTGTTAGAAGAAGCCAGTTTTACTTCTATTATTTATTTAATTATTTTATTAAAATGGCTATTCTATTCAGTTATAGAACTGAATTTAAAAGTAGTACTATAAATAAATAAATAAAAAATAAATAAATTCACATTTAGAATCTAACTAAACTGATTTGCAGTGGGGGACTTTAATGATTGAAAGTGACTAAACCAACCCTGTAGGCTTCGAACACCATCGACGAGTGAGCGATAACCAATCAAAGATCGATATTTCAAATACGAAACATCTGAATCAGTGATTGGACAGTGCGAACACCTGCGGACAAATGCCAGAATCAACAAGGCCGGTTCAAAACAACTTTGAATTTATTGAGTGCTTCGTTGCTAGGACGGCTCCAAAGTCACCGTTTACTTATTCCTAAGCCAGCATTTGAAGTTAAAAAACTTCTGCCTGAAGCGGGATTGGAACTCGGGACCTTCTGCATTGGAAGCAGGGATGCTAACCACTGGACCAACGAGCCACCTAAACAATACAGCTTCAGCGCAAGCTATGGTTAAAATACCGACCATTAAAAAAAAAAAGTGAAACATTAGACATGACCTAGAGTAATCGTCGTTTTTCGAGATGTAGAGCAACGTTTGCATAATTTTATCACACATTTGTATTGGTAATGATAGTGACTACGACAGTGATTTTAAAATTGATTATGTAATCTAAGCTGTGAATAGGTCCAACACGTTTCCCGGTAAGACCACAAAAACAAGAACAATTTATTATTTAGTGATTTAGGCCTAGCCAATTGTTCTCATAAGACATCTCCTATACCCGTTTCCGTTCTCGTTCCCGAGCATGTGTATATCTCGCTCTACAGGTTGTTTCACAGTAGCTCGGGAACCAGAAGGGATATGATAACCAGAATCCTGGATTGTTAGGGCCCGGGTGAATGCATGTATACATACACAAAACCCTTCTCCATATCGGGTACCAGGAACGAGAACCGGAAAGATGACCAAAGTTCATCTCGTCCCTGGGTGATTAGCGAAGAGTCGGCCATATTCCAGCAAGAATACGCTATCCAGTTTCAAATCTTCGTCTTGCTCTCCATACCAAAAAAACTGATCAAACTAAACACTCGCCACAAAAATCAAGGTTATCAACTTAAATTTCATGTCATTTTCGAGTGATTGTGCACCATAATATATGCACCATAATATGTGTAACACTACCATAATATTCCCGTTTGAGTTCTCGTTACCGTAACCGTTCTCGTTCCCGGGCTATTGTAGAAGTGCCTTAAATCAATACATTATTAATATGATCAACTAGTCTGTTTGCGGGTTAGGCCTAATTAACCAGAGACACAAGAAACTCATATAATATATATAAACTCCCTAAAGAGCGGACAAATGTCTGAAAAACCGTTAAACTCGTTATATAATCGAAGAGCCAATGATATCCTAAAGCCCGAATTCAAATTCGTCCGTGTGGTTTCCTTTTTCTATTATAACTAAAGAATACAACAGCTATTTGTATAGGAAATAAGCCTAACATATTGTATAGACAATTTCGTTACAATTATGGACCTGTGATGAGAGAGCACTGTTACTAAGGTCCAGTCTTACAATGTCCCAATAACTACTTATTCGTCGAATAGCTTGTTTTCTCCATGGCAACGACCAATCAAAACTCTTGAAACCCTACAAATAGCTTAATTGCTGCAAATAACTTTCCTATTAGGAGATTGTGAGACCGGCCATGCAGCTAAGTGTAGTCTAATTGTGAGATTCCCTATTTAATTATAACCACGTGAGAATGTAACCAAAATCCCTCAGAAACACTAGCTAAATAGACTAGAATTAATACTTCATGGTAAATGTCACTGTGAATCGTTATGAGACAAGTAATTCTTGAAACTTCCAATCACAAACGTTTCAAAATTAACCAACTTTAAATTACTCTTAGTCTACTCTCCAACATCAGGAAATGGAAATATCTCACACGCATTCATTCGTGTTTGATAGTCTGAAAAGGGAATGATTGCAATCAGTACTTGCTTCAGTTAGAGCACAGCGGCGCTACGTAGTACGTGACTCATTGCAGGCCAATAACTTTTCCATTAGCAAGCTTTTGTTCTGGACGAAAAAAATCACTGTAACCTAACTTGAAACTGACTGAGGGTGAGGGTACAGAACCCTCTCTCGCAAATAAAAGTGTCAGAATGCTTGAAAACACGATCTACATTCTCTTTGGTATTGCTGTCGTCCATTCCTAACGGCATTATTACGCTCCAGTTTGCACAACGCCAGCTCGGAAGGTTGGGAGCTAGGATTTTAGAGACACAGACTTCACATAAAACTCTGACTCGTGAAATGAAATTTGGTACGAGAAGTCATTCGCTACGTGAATGAGTAGAATGCTCTCGTGTATGTATATACACGCTACGCGATAATAACAGGTTTCATCATAAAACAACAGTGAAATAACGACATGGGCAATTCGTTGGCGTTATCCAGGGCACGTTCTCCGTGCGTGTATATTATACCGAACGTGAAATATATGCGTAATATTATAGCATAAACAGCTAGCTATTTGGAAGAGCGCAAAAACAACTCACTGTCTTATTTAACACTGGATACACTGTAATGAAATGATTCCGAACATAAATACAGTAACACTACAGCGCAAAATCGGAAGAGGCGTTTCTATCTGCGCTTTATGATTGATTAAATATTGCCAAAATGAACCTTGTATTGTACGAACTGATATTGAAACTTGGTGCTAAAACGCGACCTAAAATATTTTGTCTCCTCTAGAGCACGCACAATGCAGATATTGCGACTGATAAATACGATTTTATTTCAGGTTCACCGTGGGCCTACCTGACGATACTAACAATGGAAACTGATTTGGCGTTCGGTTATACTTCAGTGTTGTTCTAGGCCGTGATGTGATGTGATTCGGAGCCTACAGGGTTGGTTTAGTTGCTTTAAATTAAAGTCCCCCACTGCAAAATCAGTCTTGTTACTGAGTGGGTAGACTCTATAAATACGAAATTATTGAATTTTATTTTTATTTTACTACTCTAGACATATTCTACCCTAGACCTTGACGGGGAATATTATTGAACTGCCGACGGGATTTTACTTGCCAAACCATATTACTTGTGTAAAGTCCCATATTATTTTCACTATGCACTAAAAAAAATAGTAAATACCATTCAATAGAAAAGGCAACCTAACGGCCTTTACCACACCAGAACTCCACGCTTTATCGCAGATAAGGGTATCCGTCTTTATGAGTGCTACACTGAAGTACTGTAGACTCTATGGCTACGATATTTCATTAGACCCGAGAGATCTGAATGTGTGAGTCATTCGTTTATTTCCAGGCTAATGGGGGCGACCCCAGGACGACCCGAACGTGCTCGGGACCCCGACATGGAGAGCGAGGGATAACTCCTCGATCTAAATGTAGGTTGAGAGAGAAGTTCATGCAACAATTACCATTTTCAACACCCAATGCATCCGTAAGCCATGTTTCCTATCTGCTAAGTCTAGACTATATGCAATAGAGGTAGCTCAGCGGTAACACGCTAGACTCTTATTCGAGTGGTCGCCGGGTTCGATTCCGACCAGCGGCAATCCTGACTGAAGGTTTTCTCGTATATATGGTATTCACATGACGACATAAAATACATTTTAGAGACCAAAATGTATGTTGACATTTGATCTTCAATTATTGAAGACGAGTATGCTCACCATAAAACATGAGCATAGCACGTATAACCCCCATAAAGTTTACTAAATGGCTCTTGTATGCCATTGTATAGATTAACTATTAAAAGAGTAACCGAGGCAAAAGAGTTTATTTGTGTTGCTTTCCAGTAACAATAGCAAACCAAACGTAGTGAACAGTTGGATTGCAACCAAACGCCGTCTGAAACATTGTAACAATGAACTACCAATCACATTCCATTGTGGCCTCCGGTATGGCCACCATGCGCATTATGTGAATACACGCTATACATTCAATAAGTAATTAAGTGCCTCGTTGTTCTGACGGCTTCTACTTTGGCTTATATTGAATATCTTCTTTGGCATTTTGCATTGTAAATACGAATAAACAATCTGAGTGAAAATACCACACACGTTTAGGTTACGTGTGCTTACAAAACCACTTATAAAACATGTACGATACTCGTATACTTGGTACTAGTATATTATATCGCCGAGAATCGTATTTAGTCTCATAAGCATTTCATTAGAAGTATGAAAATATGAATATAATGGTTTTTGTTGAGGAATGTTCTGAAAGCAGATATTGCTTGAGGAAAAGGGTTTTTAAAATTTCTATCATAACCAATCATTGAAATTAATTTATTAAACAAGTGTATCAAAATTAATTCCAATCATGTTTGAATAGTTCATTCGTTTTCGTATCCTACAGCCAAAAATTTAGTGTAATTTATAATTGCATCCAGCTTCTTACAGTCAATGGCCTCTTACAATATTACATCGTTAGGTCTAAGCTTGTATTACACTTACACACAAATAACCGCATACATAGGCGTGCGCACGGCCCAGGCCTATGGGAGTCTTTCAGTCAAAATTTCTCACCAGAGTGCAGCATAGAACAACCCGGTTTTAAAATAGTAAACAAACGCGGATTGCAACGGGAACGAGCGTGATGACAGGAAGTATAAATTTACAACATATATTTGGTAACAAGCATAATGTCCTAAAATATAACAAAACAGTAATAATATGTAATTAATAAGTTTTAACGCCTAGTGTTGGCCCTAATCATTATAGGGCTACATTATTCAAGTTTATCACAGCCTTTAGCTGTCGACTTTTCAACCACTATCTAGCTGACAGATGACATTGCCTGTGTGTTGCAAGGAGCACCTAATTTAGTTATTTTATTTGAACTTTAATTTAAATGCATTGTTTGCTGAGGCTCCGATTTTATACAGTCATATTTATACAACAATATTATTTTAAGACAAATTCATCAATAAAAACAAAGGCTAACGGACCGTAACTAACAGCTACGGACGACCTACCCTTGTCTCTCTGCATTTGTCGTATCCTAAAGGCACAGGGAACACATATTACTACTCTGAAAGATCTCTTTGTAATGTTTTCAGTGTCAATGTTGCTTGACATCGGTAATAAAGTTTCATAAATAATATTACAAACTAAATCAGCCGAACACGGGTCTTAAATATTATAGAATAATATTACATGAAAAAAATATATTTTTTTAAAAAACAACGCTTATATTTAAATGCACTAAAAAGTAAAAAATAAATATTCGCCCAACAAATTTTTGCCTCACTCGGAAAATAAAAGCGTTGGGCGCTTTCGGTATTGACATAGATTGCAGTATTCTGCTGCATGCAGGGAAAGCGCCCAACGCTTTTATTTTCCGAGTGAGGCAAAAATTTGTTGGGCGAATATTTATTTTTTACTTTTTAGTGCATTTAAATATAAGCGTTGTTTTAAAAAAATATATATTTTTTTCATGTAATATTATTTTATACTTTTTAGTCTTAAAGAATCTTGCAATCGAATATATATCGAATATCGATTGATTAATTATTTATGATAGTTTAATTGATTATTTAGTAAATATGACAATTGATTCATGTATTGTCATTAAGAATACGTCTGTGTGCAAACTTTCAGCTCAATTCGACGTTCGAAAGTGAGTGTTTTATCGATCCCCATATAAAACATCAATTAATTAATTATGATGGCTTAATTGATTATTTAGTAAATATGACAATTGATTCATGTATGTCATAAGGAATACGTCTGTGTGAAAACTTTCAACTCGATTCGACGTTGGGAAGTGGGTGAAATATCGATTCCCATAAAAAACATTAGTTAATTATGATGAATTAACTGACTTTTATTAGTAAATATGACAATTGATACGTGTATTGTCATTAAGAATACGTCTTTGTGAAACTTTCAGCTCAATTCAACGTTGGAAAGTGGGTGAAATATCGATTTCCATATAAAACATCAATTAATTAATTAATTATGATAAATTAATTGATTATTTAGTTAATATGAGAATTGATTCGTGTATTGTCATTAAGAACACGTCTGTGTGAAAACGTTTAACTCGATTTGACGTTGGGAAGTGGGTTAAACATCGATTCCCATATAAAACATCAATTAATTAATTATGATGAATTAATTGATTATTTAGTTAAAATGACACATGATTCGTGTGAAGTCATTAAGAATACGTCTGTGTAAAAACTTTCAACTCGATTTGACGTTGGAAAGTGGGTTGTACATCGATTTCCATATAAAACATTAATTAATTAACTATGATAAATTAATTGACGGTTTAGTAAATATGACAATTGATTCGTGTATTATCATTAAGAGTACGTCTGTGTGAAAACTTTCAATTCGATTTGACGTTGAAAAGTGGGTTAAACATTGATTTCCATATAAAACATAAATTAATTAATTATGATGAATTAATTGATAATTTAGTAAATATGACAGTTGATTCATGTATTGTCATTAAAAATACGTCTGTGTACAAAATTTCATCTTGATCGGACATTTAAAAGTAGGTGAAATATCGATTCAAAGATTCATTGATTTCCATGTAAAACATTAATTAATTAATTATGATCAATTAATTGACAATTTAGTAAATATGACAATTGATTCATGTATTGTCATCAAGAATACGTATGTATAAAAACTTTCAGCTTGATCGGACATCTAGAAGTAGGTGGAATATCGATTCAAAGATTCCGTCCAGACAAACAAGGCAAGTTAATATAAGCGTTGTAAAAACGCCGCCATGTTCCCCCACGTGAAATTAACTTCTGTCAAACACGATCACGGCAATAAAGACAACTGACCATCAACTGACGAAGAAACACGTCAAGTATCCTAGCAACAGACAGAAGTCACCGCTTTAGTATTTCTAAGTCACAGCCTATCAAAGCCAGTATTTTCTAACACCGCCTTGCCGATCAGTGTATTTTCATTTTGACAGGTGGACCGCATTTTTCGGTGCTGCGCTCTGGTGGTTGAGCTTTAAAAGATCCCCATTCGGCCCGCCGGACCTAATGTGTCAACTTGGCGGTCGGGCCGCGCTGGACTCCAATTCCTTTAGACCCGGCCTGGGCCGAGAGCAGGTTAACTTTAAACTTAACTTTAAATCCTAGGCTTTAAATTACAATGCACTAGCAGTAGCGCGTTTTTACGCAAAGGCAAGCTTCACCCGGGGCTGCGCAAATAATTTATAATTTAATTTTACTTAAATGAAACGAAACATAGCTCTATGTAGGGGCCACAAGATCCTATGGCAGCGGAAAGCGTCACGTCTTAAAATCGCGTTTTAGGCCATAAAAGTTAGTGCATCAACCGAAAAATTTTTCGCCTACGGCGAAATTGCCTCCGGCGGCTGGGGCTTCGCCCCAGACCTCGGCTGTACCACATCACCTCGTGCCGGGTCTAATGTTAGACGCAGCACACGCCTATGACCGCATACGATAAGTGTTATTATGTTGTTCAAAAGAACTGTACACTGTTTGTAGATGCTGACTAGGAAATGCATATCATGATAAACTAAGTTAATATAGCAAATTGGCTTCTCTGTAACATTCATTGTGCAAATTACAGGTAATGGAATTTGACGTTCAAAGAGCTTATCGGAAATAGAATTTAATAAAAGCTTATGGTTTTTAGTAAAAATGACGATTTTACCTTCATTAAATTTATTCGAGGTTGTGGAAAATGTGTTTGATGCATTTAGTCTCGTTCAGTGATATTGACATTGCCGATATTTTAAATGCAATGCAACATTCGAGATAAGGGCCAGTTCAACCTCTCCACGAAACTACCACAACTTGGGGGGGGGGGGCTTGGTTTGACAACATCACGTCGTCACAAAATTAACAAAATCTCATTTGATTGTTCATATCAACAAACGAACTATTCTTACATGATAGGAATTAGTATGATACACTTGTTTAATAAATTAATTTAATTGATCATACATCGTGAACTTTATTACACTTACACACAAATAACTGCATACGATAAGGTGTTATTATGTTATTCAAAAGAACTGTGCACTGTTTGTAGATGCTGACTAGTAAATGCAAATCATGATAAACAAAGTTAATATAGCAAATTGGCTTCTCTGTAACATTCATTGTGCAAATTACAGGTAATGGAATTCGACGTTCAAAGAGCTTATCGGAAATAGAATTTAATCAAAGCTAATGGTTTTTAGTAAAAATGACGATTTTACCTTAATTTAACTAATTCGAGTTTGTGAAAAATGTGTTTGATGCAATTAAAGTCTCTTTCAGTGATATTGACGTCGATATTATAAATGCAATGTAACATTAGAGATTAGGGCTAGTTCAACCTCTATACCAAACAACCACAACTTGGGGAAGGGGGGGGGGGGCTAGGGAAAACAATAGATGATTTTCAGAATTGATCTAGAAAGCCATGATTTGCTCTATCTAAGGGTCCTTGATACTTTATGTTAAGGTGCATTTTTCACTGTTGTGCATTGTTGTCATTGCATGCACAATCCCTAGATCAGTTCTGAAAAAGGTCTATTACATAACTTATGTTTTTAGCTATACTTATCACTCACTTTCTTTAGCGCGTAAATAAGTATATACCTATGTGAGTTTATTAATAATTCGTAAAAATGATTATCAGTACGGCCCTATTAGAGTATTCTATTCATAACTTTTTGTGGTGGGACTCGTACCCCCACGGTCCCGAATAAAACTTAAAACACTAGCTATGTTTACATGGCGGACCGTACTGAGTACCAGACTGAGAACTGTCATGGCCGCTTGCGTTTATATGACGGTGTACCCAAACTTGATTTCGGTCTCGTGCCACACTTGTTCGTTTTGGTCGTACATAACCCTACTTTTTTCTTCTGTCATATAAAATTAATTAAAAGATGCATCCCGGCGAACAAAAGGTTACAAGCTGTTGTAAATATTATACTTGATTTTTGTTAGTGGCAACTGCAATTATTTTCCATCTTATTCAACTACAAAAAGCGTTCGTTCAAAGTTCAAGTTCTTCAGTCAGAACGTTCTACCCGTTTACATGATAGGACTGAGTCGGTCTTTCGGTACGGTCTAGCTTTTTCGGCGGACCGGACCCAGTCGGTTCGGTCCCATTTTCTAGGTGTTTACATGGCCTGGACAGTACTCAGTACCGGACTCAGTCCGCCATGTAAACAGGGTTACTATCTCTAGTAAGCTCTATAGTTATAGAAACTGGCACCATTTCCCTGTGTAGGTGACGATATGCGCAAACCCTCACAGCCGGGCGTGTGTAAGAATTATATGTAAAGCTATCATCACTATAATCACTTCCATTATTTGAATCCGTCAAAATTTGAACTGTTCATTGCGTTTACAATTCATGTGAAAAATCACCATTTTGCATGGTTGCAATGCAGAGATAATTCGATGCTTAATCCTTTAAATAACCCACATATTTAAATTAACTCTTTGAACGTGGTTGTCAATACATATTCATGAATTATTCATACACGGAGCAAACAATGTTGTGCACACACAACACGAAGTATTTCATCATCATCATCGTCTGTTGCCACGTCCAACTCTGCGTTGGGTCGTCTTCGTCAGTCTTTATAAGTTCATAAATACAAATTAAAAATACAAATATAGAAGAAATATTATCCACACAAACCGTCAAATAATAAATATTGTCATACATTTTCAGTGTTTGCAATAATTAAATGTGTGGCTTAACAAACTTCAGGGCTCAAACCTTAACCTCTGTATTGCGTGTGCGTGTGACACGGGCTACCTATAGATAGATGCCTCTGCTTATGAAACGCGGGCTTCATTAATCAGAAGGGCTGTACTTCGTCGGGCAGGTTCGGCGGTGCAGCCGCTAGTAGTTTTTGTGCACTTGCCCGACAACACGGCCAATTTAGTTTGACACGTTCATGTCTCGCTTATATTAACACATCATCCGACCCAGGCAAGTCTCACCACCGTTATCGTATTTGGTTTATTTCGTATCACCATTATTTTCAATCGTAAAGACGGGTTCACGCACTTTGCTATGGCTATAGACGTTGAAATGGAAATGTTTACTAGCGTTCACACAAAATTTCAGACAGTGACAAGGTTAATTACTTGCGCTATCGAAGAAAAGATAGTTAGCTTTTAACTTCTATCCCTAGTCTTATCAGTTAACAATCCGAAACAGCTGTTGATGTCTTTACGAGAACATCAGATGAAAGCTACTGTTGTCTCTGTATTCATTCGTTAATCTAGTTACTTAATGCCAACCGAGACTGCTATAGTCCTTAGCTGTTAGTCACTATTTATTATCCTTAGCTCATTTGTGTGAACCACACAGGTACCTCTACGTCAGAAACCGCAAACAATTTCATTTTTAAATTATATCTCAAGAATGGACTTCGAAATCAAAAATCTGAATCAACAGCGCACTGCAGTTTGGTAATCCCTACATTCTGAATGCTTTAAATGTGTCTTACAATAATAATAAGAAGTACAGTTTTTATTTATAACTAGTTTTATTACTAATGATCGATTTAATTATCAAACCAACTACGCTAATGGTTATAGTATTTCATTCAGTCTGTAGGGCTTACGAAATCACAGTGCGCTGTTGACTCAGATTTTCGATTTCGAGGTCCATTCCTGAGATATAATTAAAAAATTTGAACTTTCTGTGGTTTTTGACGTAGAGGTATCCTTTGCTCTTAACCTCTGCACAAAGAGTGTAACTCAAGAAAGGTTGGTCCAAACATCGAATAGTGTACAATGCTCGGTGTACTATCGGTTGTTCGCCCACTAGTATTTCTCCGGCCCTCCACTGAGTCAAGGACCTTGCTTAATATCAAAACAGCTCTTTTTAGTTAAACCATTTTGCAGAGGACCCCTCAATTCATCTGCGATATAAACAGAGATCTAAGTTTCGAGGTTCATTCTTAGTTCTGCGGTCGATCTCAATTTCAAGACACCCCCGCAACAAAGAAACATATTAAAACATTGCTTTTGTGGCCCGGGTTATTAAAATTAAAATTACAAACCTGTCAGGTTATTATGCTACGGCATTGACACACCTTTGGTCGACGTTTCTGGATCGCTCGGGAGTTTAGTGTTGGATGTTTAGTGCCGTATAGGAGATTTGTACATTCTTATACTGTGATAGTCCTACATTTTTAGCGGTACTGAACTCCAATACAATCTTTTAAAAAGAACGATGTGGTAATGCATATAATTCTTGTCACTCTGCTTCTTGTATAAAACTGAAAACATTAATGTTGATTGGTATGGTACAGAGTGAAAACATATTGTGTACCAACCAATATATCGTGGCATTGCACTAAAAGCTGTAGTCATAATCGCAATGACTCTGATGCAGCTTGTTCATAATACATTATGCACTACGTTAAGTCTGTCACGTTGTTTTTAAAAGATAGAAATATAGTATAAACGATATAAATGGTATTTAAATGTCTTGAACGACAATCGAGTTAAAAATAAACCAGATGCATAAAACGTATAAGGAAATGTTTGGGTTTCAAATTTTGTTCTTTTACCGCGTTCATTTGTGAGTAAAATTATCCTCTATAAGGAAACCTATTGTGATGTTATTGTGAGTTTTAGTTAGCAAGCCAGACGTTGTAAAACTGTTCAAGATGAGATGACGCTCGTTCGTTAGATGTGAATTCCAGTGTCGTCGCAACACGGAATGCAAACGTTTATTCATATATCTTCATATTACCGTTTTCAATTATTACACATTGCTTTCACATATTTTGACTGAACGTCAGGAAAAAGCTATGATGGTACAACAATAACGACATGCATGTCGTTGAGAATCAAATTTCTTACTCAGCAAATGGGTTGAAAACGTGGTACGTATAAAATAAGATTGAAAATTGGAAACCGCTATATTTATAATTCATGCGGGTTAGGGTGATTTGTCAATGATAAATATTAACAACCATGCTACATATATGCTTTCTTTTTACATTCATTGTCCAAATGTATTACATACAAGATATTTAATGTGTATTTATTGTCAATTCTAAAACGTAACAATAGCACTTCGAAGAAGAATGTATTTTGGATTTGATTTAAAACACGGTTTTACATGAAACAAAACTCAAGTTAAAAAGTATGACTGCGTCTATGTTCCGTGAAACTTTTAAATGGAATCGCGAATTTCGTAATATCACAATATATTGTAACTCATTCAGGGCAAGTTTCACGAAACTTTAATCCGTCGATTTTCTGTTAATCGGAGATCACAAATGGCACCTGATAGAAGTCACCATACATCTTGTATGTAAAGTTTGTTGAAACCACGGTAACCAATCCGTAATTAGTAAATCGGCCGATTAAAAAGTTTGGTGAATTCGGACCACACAGTTTTATTTTTATTACCTAAATATCCATTCTCCATCCATATCTGCGTTATAAACTTGCATGAATTTGCAATTTAATATACGAATACTTATACAAAGTCTAAAGTGTTGCAAGACGTAGTAAACTATACATATTAAGTTTTGTTTTACCTGTTTTAAATTCTATAAGTAGCACAGTTGTAAAATATAAATATATATGACTGTTTTTTGGCATAGACCGAAGGTGGAACTTGCAGTTTATAAATAAAATATATACATGGAATGTCAAGAAAATGCTGTGACATCAAAGGAAAGGGAGTAGCGAAGCAAAATATCTTAAGAAAGTGTTACCTTCGAGTGAGAAAATGCATATCGGAATCCATTGTACGGTACCGGTGCATGATAACCAAATCGTTTACCCACCCGTTTGAAACTATATACATCTGAATAATACAACCCAGATTCCTTTCCAACGCCTCTGAACGACTTTGATATCAGTTATAACCTAACTCTTGTCAAAGAGAGTTTTCAAAAAGCAAACAATAAAATCCCGCTCATTTGTAGTGCTCGCGTTGAACCGAACAAAACGTCGACGAAGTGACATATTTCCCTGCAACAGTTTCCGTGCAAACTGCTCTGACCTCGCTGTGGTGTGAACGGCCGCACGTGTTGTTCTGTGACGTCACGAACCCGCGTCACGTGACGTAATCGTGCGAGGGTGGCGGGTTGAACACATCGCGCCTTTCTATACAACCCAGGGTCAAAGGAAATGTGCACACAGGAAAACTTGTAATCGCACAACTTGTTAATACGTCGCAACAGTGTTAAAAACGGAAACTTAGTGGAACAGGTACATATGTGTTATTAAACATATAGGACTATACACTGTTCCTTGTATATTAAAATACTTATAGAACGACGCAATATTTCGAGAGCTGATTAGCTCCCGAAATATTGCGTCGTTTTATAAGTATTTTAATTGACAATAAAGAACAGTGTATAGTCCTATATTTTTAATTACACGTTGCAAAAGTGTTGCCGAGTTTATTTAGTGAGGTTTTACTCTCAGAACAAGCAATCATTTAAATACTTATATGACGTGACAGTATCAACTACGTACTAGCTTAGAATGTTCGTTTCAGGTAGTTATCTACACTCGCCGACAGGTATCAATTAACTGGGTATAATAGTGAACTGTTCGACCGATATCCAACCAAGCAGCTGTGGGGTTGACAACACATTTTTACCTTCCTGTTATCATTCAAAGCTTGTGCTAGAAACCTTTTTTTAAAGCTTATTAATCAAATGACATTGGAGGTACAAATAATCGCAATTAATGATTATTAAAAAATTAAATGTTTTGTATGATGCATGCCAAAAGTAAAAATTAATTGTCTGATGTTTCAACTCAACTAGCACTGATGACAGATATAGCCGCAATTACATCAGCTGTATACGAGAGAAGACAGTTAGGTGCCTCACGGTTTATGATTCAGCTAAAGCTCTCATTTTTAAAATTCATCTATACACAATACAATTGTTTTAAGTAAAAATCACATCACAGTCACAAGTCACATTAAACACACAATCACACAATCACATATTACATCACGAATGTGCTATACGAGTTGTGAGCTAATATCTAATGGGATTTAATCCCACGGTCTAATAAAAGTTTGCCATCGAATTCTTAAACGATCAAACAGCAAATAGGAAACAAACTGTATGAAGATTGTTTTGAACTGTATGAAGATAATTAGTTCAATACTTTTTGTACTCCCTGTCAAAATAACACATTATTAATGCTTAAGAAACGAGTAACTTTGAAATAAATTATTTCTTTACTTCACATAACATTAGCATTTACTTTTTGGTTAGGATCACAATAAATCTACTCTCACGTCAACAAAAGGTGGTAAATGATGAAGTGAATTTTCGTACGTGAAAAAAAATCCATTGCAGCTTTCCATACTCACTAGTCACTTCTCTCTCATTAGATTTAACAAAACAATGGTGCATTGTTTTCAGCGCAGACTTTCTGGTTTTGCGGCTGCCAGCATATGTTTGGTTTTACATCGCGCCATGCTGACAGATCTATAGCCAAAACCTAAATATGTTAAATACCATACAGAGAAATTAAAATATGATATTTATTCTGAAATACGACCTTTGTAAAAAAGAACTCCATTCTAGTGTACTGGCGTCAGATTAATTTGGAGTTGACCGCACCCGCTCCTGTCTTGCAACTTTCTGATGTACAGCGCCTTAAGGACAGTGTTCGGACCTCTCTTTGGGACCTTCTGTCCACACCCCTAGCTTTTCACCTTCGCCGCGGTTCCTGTACCCTTCTCCCGTATGCCTCCTGGTTGCCGGCGCTCCCGTGATCCTTGCTTATAACTACAATATTATATTTTGATACAACTACAACTTTAATTTCTTTCTTATTCCCCAAATGTGTATACTATTTTAATCTCCAATGGAATTGTATTAACATAAAAGGTAACAATAACTTAAATGAATTAGTACCATATTTGTGATAAACTAGTGGTAACCTAGTGTGGTAGTAGTGGTGTGACAGTGGCAGTGGTGTACCTGAACTTTTTCCCCGAGTTGAGCCATCACGAACAAAACGATTTTGTGCTG
The DNA here is from genome assembly GCA_945910005.1 of Isoperla grammatica. Lineage (NCBI taxonomy): Eukaryota > Metazoa > Arthropoda > Insecta > Plecoptera > Perlodidae > Isoperla > Isoperla grammatica. The sequence goes on along the minus strand of OX246738.1, from coordinate 15,181,851 downwards.
TTGACCGAAAAAGTGTTTTAATATTAGCTTGTACATAAACATTTCACGATCTGGAAATACGATAAATAATAAATATAAATCATGTAAAATAATATTACTTCCAGCTTTCCATCTTGTGCTTATCATAATATGTTGTTAATACTAATTCACTACTACTTTCACGTCTAATCATAATAATAATAATAAAAATAATAATAATAATAATAATAATAATAATAATAATAATAATAATAATAATAATAATAATAATAATAATAATATAATAATAATAATAATAATAATAATAATAATAATATAAATAAGAATAATAATAATAATAATAATAATAAAAATAATAACAATAATAATAATAATAACAACAACAACAATAGCAACAATGTATGTATACATAATGATCAAACTCATAATGAGCGTGTTCAAATGAGCAGGTTTGTGTGTGTCACATCTGCGGAGTCTCCAGTGTCTGCAGCTAAACTAGAGGGAGTAGTTAACTCTATTATGAAGATTTTAGAACATGTTTGCATTAGAAGCTTTTAGACTGCGTTGTCTGACATAGATCCCTAGTTAATTAGTGTTCAAATGCCCTCGGGTTGCCGAACTAGTTGAAAGTTTATATTCGCTTTCAATTTCAAAGAAGGATTTGATTCTACACGATAGGATAGGACACGGACAAGGCACATAACCGAATTAACTAATTATATAAACACGAAAGAGGCGTTCCGTCAAGATGGGAACATATGCACTTACATTGCTTTTTTTAAACGAACATTGTTAATACAGCGAATTGTTGTTATATTCGTCGTGTCGTTGATGAGTGAGGGCACTGGGTCAAAAACAAGATAAGTCCACTTTTGGAAAAAAAAAAGTTATGGCTGGTAAAAATTTGTATTATAATTAAGCTTTCATTTGGTGCAGAAACGAGATAAGTCCGGACTTGAATGGCTATGTTACATCTATTCCAATCCTAGGCTAACCTCCATCGATAGCAAAAACCGGACAAGTCCCTGGAATTGTCTGGTTTATGAGCCAAAACATTCAATCGAGATGGCGGTGCTTGCCAGCTGGGAACTGTCATTTCATGTGATATTAGAGGTTAGGTGGTCGTTGTTTGGTCGTCATGATGAACTCATCTAAGAGAAAAAGCCAGAAAAAATCTATCTGATTTATTTTGCATTAAAATTTTGTTTGGGGCAAAAACAAGACAAGTCACATCAAATATAAAATTCATAATATGACTTATTATGACTATTTTTTTTTTTTTTAATCTTGATTTTACTTAAAAACACCCGTAGGTTTAAGTTATGCTTCATAAATCAGCAATTACATGAATAGATATATATGTTAGGAATTTTCAAACTTTGTTTTTCGATTTACTCAGAACGTACTTATGTGGACTTATCTAGTTTTTGCCCCAAGGCCCTCGATTGTTCTCGACGTTTAGCGTACTGTCTTGAGGAAGCCGTGAGTCAAAGATATTATAATATTCCCTACGTGCCTTGAGTTTTGTCTTGAGAAAGCTGCCAACACGGGTGTAGAGCAAAAGGAACTCATCACCGTCACGACGAAATAGTCCAGGAATGTTACAGCAGTTCGCCTCTACGGATCGTGAAAAACTCCAACAACTTATATTTGTGTATATTCTGCATATCCTCAACAACGAATGTTTTCAGATTTACCCCCCGCCGCCTCCTGGGCGGTCCAGGGGGTCTACGATGTGCGGACCACTGTTTGAGAAGCACACCTATCGCAGCTCCAGGGCACCGCGCTCTTATCCCAGTCACACTCACTCGCTGACCCTGTTGAACGTCAGCAGTCAGCACGCCACATTTAGTGCGCTCTTGCGTCGTCTGGGTGTGTTTCCATCAGGTTCGCCCTAGTCAAACACAGCAGTTCGTTATTTACTAGGTTAAAGGACAACACACTCAAATCCTGTCGTATGTTATACGGTCACGTTGTACGTCAAGGAAACTAGCCCAACCCATGATCAAAGCCGGTCGTATAAAAATCCATGTTGTGTTCTTAAGTCGAGATATACGTTTCAAACAAAAAGATAATCCCACCATTTACTCAGTTTTTTTAAATCCAAAATAATTGAATGGTAAACAAAACGAGAAGTATTTACTCTTCTACAATCAGAAAACGAAGCGTTGACCTAAAATATTTCAATGGATCGCACGTGAAAATGTTTGCCTATAATTCACAAGGTTCAGTTAATACCCTTTGTGATCTAGATATACGTCTAAACCTACTTTATATCATAAGTCAACGTTATACATTTTAAAGCAAATCGAGTTGACCTAAAAACGATTGATGTTTTCACCAGAGAAGTTCTACATTCCGACACCTGCACACAACAAAGCTTTGAGCTAAAGTAAGACTAATTCCAATTAATAATGCAAAACTGCAATTAAGAAATTTGATTGTGAATCCTCTTTGTGATTATGCTCTCGTTCAGCTATAATTATTATTGATCCAGTTTTCTGTTTCAATTACCGTTGTTTCAGTTATATACTATGCAATGCAATTACTTGTAATGCCATTAGACTGGCATTTAACTTAGTTAAATAGTGCTTTCCCATGCTTTAAATTCGGTGTAGTGTGTCCCATTGTTTTGCATTCGGATACTACAGGCGTACATACATTTCAAACAGACAGATAAATAAATGAAATATTACATGAAGAAATATATTTTTTTTAAACAAAGCTTATATTTAAATGCACTAAAAAGTAAAAATAAATTTTCACTCAACAAAATTTTGCCTCACACGGAAAATAATAAGCGTTGGGCGCTTTCGGCATTGACATAGATTACAGTATTCTGCTGTTTATGCAGGGAAAGCGCCCAACGCTTATTATTTTTCGTGCGAGGCAAAAATTTGTTGGGCGAAAATTTATCTTTTACTTTTTAGTGCATTTTAATATAAGCGTTCTTTTAAAAAAATTATTTTTTCATGTAATATTATTTTATACTTTTTAGTCTTAAAGAATCTTGCAATCGAATATGTGCTTACTGGACGTGTCCGAATTTAGAAGACTGCATACTTGTGTACTTGTACTTGTTAACTTCACTCGCAAACTAGCGTGCTCGCATTGCAAACTTGAATTTCGGACAGTTCCGTCCATGAACGATCCAGCGGTCGGCCAACAATGCTTACGGAAAGTGGGATTATGTGGCTATGGGAGAATTTGGCAAAGTAACTAGGCTAAGGCTCTTCAATTGCAATTAAAAATCAGTTTTTAAATGTTATATCAAGGTTCATTGATGCACACAAGATCATCATCTACTAACATTGATTTTTTTTTAATTGTTTAATTTTTTAATTGTTTATTTAATTGTTTTCAGCTCATTTCAACGTTGGCAAGTGGGTGAAATATCGATTCCCATATAAAATATTCATTAATTAATTATGATGAATTAATTGACTATTTAGTAAATATGACAATTGATTCGTGTATTGTCATTAAGAATACGTCTGTGTGAAAACTTTCAGCTTGATCGAACATTTAGAAGTTGGTGAAATATGGATTCAAAGATTCCGTCCAGACAGACACGTCAAGCTAATATAAGCGTTGTAAAATAATGCAGTGAATTCATCGTTCAAGATCCCTACTACACTTTTGACACATTCAACAGTCACCGAATGATTCCGCTGTTTAGCGGTGGACTAGGTGGCGTATATAGACACGAGTTACGACGATTCGCGGACGAGGAGACCTCATGAATAAGGAAATATATCTTTGACTGAAGGTATTGAATCTTATGTAGCATTTAAAACATAATTACAAATATAGGCGGACTTTTATAACATTCCAGCTCATTACACAACCGAATACATCTCGACATAAATTTTTCGAACTTCCATCATATAGATTTACAACTCCGTAAATAATACGCTTTCTTTGTCTTTGTTTCTGCTTTGTGTGTCCTCGTCTTTGTTTGATTGAAGTGAAAACCCTCATGCGATACATGCGAAATAATAGTTGTGAATGTGATTGAAACTGTGATGTATGTGAGGGGGGGTGGGGGGGAGGGGGGGGGGGGGATGTTTCATATTTTTGCTTTGGCGGTATGTCGTAGACTACTAAACCACATGCTTTAAAACAACCATATTGCCTAATACTAAGTAGTTCATTGATGATACTAATTTTTCGAAGACAGTAACGCTATTTCACAACCTGTAATCGAATACTTGCGTTTCTATATTGGAAAACGATATAATACACTCCAATAACAAGCTACACAAATTGTTATAGCTCACCAACTCGACGTCAAAGTGTTTACCATAGAATATGCGTTACCCTAGGCAATAACCTATACAGAGCTTGATTATATAGCCCTCGAATGCTGGTAAAAGTTTAAATATCGGTTTAAAAATACGAAATAAAATACAAATGTTCCCAGGTTTCCTGTGGAGCCTAATTGAATTTTTAATTAATTGTATAAAGTTAACATAATTTTGTTTTAAAGCTCTCTGATGAACATTGTTACGAACATGAAAAGCGACGTAACCTTGCTTCATCGTGAAATGTTTTCTTACGAACGGGTCTCGACTTAGCGAGTCTCGAAACGTCGTAATGTAATTTCGCTCCTCGAATCGAATCGAACGATTGCGATTGTGATCTATTCATGATGATATTATTGCTTCTGTTTTCTCGTGTCGTGGTAAGCAACGAAAACGCAAGTCTTGACGGCATTTTCCTCACGGACAAGGGATGGAGGGGGTATAAGCTCGAGCTTATACGTAGCGGATAGAATGTTGCATGTCCAACAACTTGACCAGCCAAGAATACGGGATCACTGTGGCTTAGTCGAGTAGTGCGCAATCTCGTGGGATCTAGGGGTAACTAGGGTCTCAGGCACGGAATCTTACCTGAATGGTTGGGGGGGGGGGGGGGGGGGGTTGGACGCTCACGCTAAATTGGGGACGGAAGGTCGGCTAATCTTTTGCTAACGATTCGTCGCAAAGTCGAATACAGTTGGCCATCGTTCAGCGTAGCTGTTCGACCAATCTGGATTCAGGGGCGGCTTCTCGAACTTTTGAAACGGGAAGAAACCGAATTCTTTCGTCTCCGCGCGTACAGGAATTTACATGGGCACGGAAATGTAACTTTACCCATTGCTATACGCAAAAGTTCTTCGAACAATTTACATCACAAAACACAAATTTCTATTGCATTGGAAAACACAACAACATTCTGTCTGTGCCAAGATTAAACCTTAACTAGTACGAGAAATGGCTTCATATGTCAGTGAGACAACACTACAGATTAACGCTAACTCCACGGATATCAATCGAGCGAGGTTGCCAGTTCCTTCACGGGTTGGACTACGGAGATTATGCTTAACCTTGCTTGACACACGGTTGTCAGATGTAAGCTTTATGTACATGTTTCTGTCAGACAACTCGTCTTTATGTAACAAGAACCGTGCTAGTTCAGTGATATGTACAGTTCACTTGGCATCAGTGTGCAATATCAATGACAAGTAATGACTCAAGTAATCTTGAGTAGTCTTTCAACGTGCGTAAATGAGTCTATTCTAAGGTATACGCGGTAGCGCTTTTGAAATATATAATATGGCCAAATTGACTATTCACTGTTAAAAGCAGAGATATATTATCTATATGTTGCAATGTATAATTTATATTAGTCGTTCAGGTAGAGCTTCACCATTACCGACTCTTGTTCAGCGCCATTCATAATCAGTTGCATGGTTTAATATTGCAATGTATATGTTTCAATGAAACTGGTCACAACGCGTCGTAAGGTGTAAGCCGTAAGAAGTTTAATTCTCTAACATTTCTTACGCCTTGCCATAAACCTTATGATTTATTACACCTTACGTCTTACAACTGATTGTGAATGGCGCTTTATAGAAACAAGATTACCTACGCTCATAACAGTCTCACGCTGATCGAAAGCAATCAACTGTGTTTAGTCATATGGTTGTTTTTATTTTCATTATCCATATAGTCTAATCAAATAAAATGCAAAGCTAATATGTGATTGATATAACACAAAATATGGAATTCAACAAATAAATTGAGCAACTTTCAACTTCCTTTGTTATGCCAAACAAGAGTCGTGTCACTGATATTTCAGTTACATACACTTATTATGACCCATGAGTGCGGGGACAATGTACAGCTGGCAACATATTACATAAAGCAAGGATCGGACATCAACTTTCTTCACCCTTTGAATTTTCTCTACCACTCTTCTTATACTGCTGATAATTATTGTGGGTCAAGTTCGTATTTAGCATATTGATTTATAAATTGGATTTACACCAGAATACACGGACGAGCTGTTGTTAAGGCGAAGACGTTTTTGCACGGCTCTTGATTTAAATACGTCAGCAGCTGAACTTTATACCTCTATAACAGATCCAAAGTCACCGTACACATAAATATCCTTATCGTTACCAGTGTAATACAGTAAAAAGACTAATTCAAACCAGTGAATCGAAGTTGGACGTTCTGTGTTGAGAGCGGAACTTCATTAGACCAACAAATGCTACACTATATCATACCGAGAATTAGACACCCTGCATAGAAGGACGCTGACTATTTGTTCTATGGTTACTGCACTGCTAGAATATTTGAAATTATACCTGTACATTTTGAATTGGAAAAAGGAAAAAATGGCAGACCATCGACCATGCCTGGTGAGTTCCGTTTTCGGCAGTATTTTGAATTATATACAACAATCTGGAACTTCGTTCTAGTTGTGCATCGACTTCTGGATATGCTATAGAATAGCGTTCACGAATATTAATATTATTTATGTTTCGCTTATAAAAAGTTGTATACCTTGTCAATAACACAATCAGTTTAATGATATTAATGTGTATCAAATCGAGAAACATTTCAGATACATCTTTTATAGCTTTTGCAATTGTCTTTCACATAAACTTTCAACACGACTTTTAGACGACTTTAAGAACCTTTGCAAGTAATGCTACCATTGTCAAGAAACCAACCAGCACAGAGTTTTCCGTTACAGTCAAGACACATTACTTGAAAACTACAACCGTTGTTCCAAGACGGCTTTGTACAGAGAGAGAAGAACACTTCCCCCAGGCATCAGACAAACAAGTCGAAGGATCCTTTGAACTTTGTATTGTACTCACATTCACAAAACCCCTTTGGACAACGGTGAATGTTCATTCACTATTCACGAGCAACAAGAATAATTTCACATATGCTCGACAAGAAGGATAAATATCCCGCAGACGTAAAACAAACATTGCCGTATTGTTCAATGTTATTGAACTATCTACAGAAAACAAATCATGATTAGAAATCTTCGTTCCGTGAAATTAGAAAGTAAACAATATTGTTTATTCTCTTTAGCTGATAATCGCAGGGGGATAATATTGAACAGTTGTGTGTAAGACAAAGATTTTACTCTGGAATTTGGTGAGCACATTTTGCTCACCTACTTGGAATATTTTGGTCGAGAATTGCCGTAACTAAACTCAATGAATACCTCGTGGCTATATTCGAGATACACTCTATATCTACCATGTTTTTATACCGTGTTTGTTCAAGATTTTCCCTAACAATTTCATATTTCGTGTTAGTTTCTCTTAGCAGTGTTAGCAAGCGTAAATGTTTTTCCAAGTTTGATAATGCCTCTAGATAATATTGTACTTTAAAGGGTGCTGTTTATTATTTAATCATTAGACTATCCAATAACGTTCCATAAACTACACTCTATTAGTTTTATCTAATTGTTATTACATTCACTTCACGATTGAACAGTTTATTTTCCTTTACGATGCCTAAAAGTACGACTTGTGCAGTAATGGGGTAATACCATTTCCGAATAAATACCATTGTTGTTATTATATAAGCATATTTCATATGTATTTTTAAAGCCAAATCAAATCTTCTTGTATTATGGGAACAACAGTAGCATTAACGTTTATAGCAAGGTTCACTGTATATCAGCTGTATATAAATGTATGTAGATGAGATAACCCGCCGGTTTCTCCGTCAGACTATCATGTGCCTATTATGCAACTCGGGAAATATACCTGGGTACATGGCCACATGGCCACTTGGCCATAAGGCGACCCAGTATCCACCTTTGCTGACACTTTATGTGCGTGTAGTATACCTAGATCCAGTAAGTATGTAACTCCTCCTATATATCACAGGACAATGATAACACAGGAGGTTTGTCGGTCAATGAGGTTGCCGTTAAAATTAAGAATAATCCGTACAGGCGTAGATAGATGCATTATATATAACTAAAGAGAGGTGTGTTTTGCTCATGAATGTTAAATGCGAGAAAGAAATATAATATGACAAAAACTGATTTGATAAAGGATCCCACCTCCAACGAATATAATGATTGGAAAAAATCAGACATGGGGAATAATAAAATATTTTAAAATAAGAATCCCGATAGACAGAAGTTACATTTGTTTTCCCTCTTTTAATCTTCAAATGTCAAACGATCCTCAAATTCCCAATCGAAACAATAACAATAATATAAAAAAGTTGCAGTCAAACTGAGCAATGCTGCAGGACACTAGCTGACAAAAACCAGAACATCTGATACATATTCGAAAACACATTAGTAACTAGCTTATAATGTTGCGTTGAACAACGTAAAATTCAACGCGCTTTTAAGACAAATTGACTGCGAACTGCATGTGGAGCTGCGGAACTGAATTCTACATTAATTTTGATGCAGTTGTTTGTACTTTTCAGTAATACAAAAAGATAATTTAATTGAGTAAATTGAACGTTTTTACCGATTCACTCAAAAATGATAACGATAATACTCTAATAGTAAATTAGAACTTAATAACTTTTGAATCCACGCACGGACACATACAGCGTACATATTATATGCGTTTATATATTATCGACAGTAAATACATGAACCATTCATAACATTGTAATCAACGATAAACTCGCTCAAACACATCACAAAACTATCTAACAAACAAAAAAATACACTTATTAGTCGTCAATATATTTCACACAAATAATGAACACATTCTGCAACGCATCTTCTCGAGAAGCCTTTAGGCCTACTACAATCAATCAATGTACTATACATTACGAGTCTATACCAATCGAAATGGTTTTAGCTAAATTAGAAACACTGTTCACGATTTATAGTGACGACAGTACGAGTGCGCACCTGTGAATACAATAACATTAAAGCGTTCCTCTCTAATCAATTCAATTCAATTCAATTCAATTCAATTCAATTCAATTCAATTCAATTCAATTCAATTCAATTCAATTCAATTCAATTCAATTCAATTCAATTCAATTCAATTCAATTCAATTCAATTCAATTCAATTCAATTCAATTCAATTCAATTCAATTCAATTCAATTCAATTCAATTCAATTCAATTCAATTCAATTTTATTCAATTACCACATATTACAAATCAATATGAATTACAATACATTTGTTTTACGTTCATCATTCATTGATATTCCATTCTGAACGCATGGTTGCACTTGAAAAAGTGACGGTATAGTTGAGACACTGTAAGAATGACGGCCCCCTCCTTATCCCCACCACTGCTACCCGACGCCCCTCAACTCCGTGACAACCTAACAAAATGAAATGCGTAACTGCAAATCAGTTTGTTTCAGTTGTTATGTTTGTTGTTTCAGTGGTGGGGATAAGGCGGTGGCCGTCATTCTTACAGTTTTTCAACTATAGCAAAGTATCAAACCCCAGTCAGAAATAAATGCATAAGGGTTGCATTGCATAATGAAACGCACAGTTGTCACTCGGAAAAGATGGTATTCATTATAGGAGAATCAAATGAAAAATACAACTATATAGCATCATTTTAGAAGATTGACTAAAACGGGGTTTCTATACGATAAAGATAATTCTGTTTTTTGACTGGAAACCGCATACATATATTAAATATTAAGCCCTGGGGAACAATTTTCGCATCAATATTTCTGCATGGCCAAACGCAATGTCCAGTGATTTGAACATGTCGGGTTTGTCACTCGTGAGGTTTGGGTGTTGGTTGGGGTGGAGGGTGGGTGGGTGGAGGGGGGACTTCGTTATGTGACGGCATGACTAGTGGCCAGTTTTCCCGCTACGTTGCGTCTGTAGGGGAGGGGGTGTGCGGCTGGCATGGGGCTTTTTAATCAAACGGATTACTCTATACGTTGTTTAATGTAATAACCGGCCATGGTAATACCGTTGAGCGCTTCATGAGATTAATGTCCTTTCTTGTCAAACTCTCTTCTATAGATTCATTACGCTATATCAATAATCGAAAAAAGCGATACATTTACAAAAAAAACATAGACACCCATTATCTATCACATGAGTGCTACTTTATTACTAAACGACTAATCATGGTATTTGACTGTCCTACACTAGTTTGTTGTTTGGAGTGGTTTCTTCCATTAGTAATCTTTATTTATATGGCAAATGAAATAAAAAATTATAGTGTAAACCTTGACTTAGAGCAGTGGACTGAGCACAACCAGTTGAAGTAAGCATGTAGAGCATAAACAGAAATCTGCAATGAATGAATAATCATGTTAGAATGTATTAACAAATAAAAAAAAAACATTGGGAGTGTCTAATCAACTCAGTTTACCCAAGTGATTTTGCTACGGGAAAATAAAATAAATAGGGTGTATTGCGCATGGCGGCCATACCTGGTGCCAAAATAGCGAGTGATTGGTAGTTCATTGTTGCAACGTTTCAGATGGCGTTTGGTTAAAGTTCAACTGTTCTCTAAATTTGGTTAGATATTATTTCTGTAAAGCTGCGTACACACGGCGGATTTTGGCCTCACGACGATCTCAAGGCGGTCGGACGGATGGACTGATTGGATGAAAATTGGATGGAAATCTCTCGTGTGTACAGACACTGGCGGTCTTGAGACGATCGTACGACGATCCGTTCCAATTTCTGCCCGGTCAGTATTTTCAGCTGCGTACACACGGCGGATTTTTGCCTCACGACGGTCGTACGACCGCCTTGAGATCGTCGTAAGGCCAAAATCCGCCCATGTGTACGCAGCTTAAGAGCCGGTTCACATGAATGACTATTGACTATTGATTAAGCGAGTTGAGCCATAGGCGATACGTCCTGACGTTCACACAACTTTACTTTTGACCTTTGACTATTGACTATTGACTAACGAATTGAAATATCTCAATTCAAGTAAAAAAATCTTTTTGCCTCAATTACTCTTTGTGTACTTTATCGGCAGATATAAGTGTTTTGTTAAGCATCAAATTTCAATATACATTTTAGCCTCAAATATAGCCGTTGTGACTTCACGTGAATACACGTCCTGCTATGGAGGATACTCATTTACGAGTTGAATGAAATATCACAGCGGGTTATATGGGCGTGTCTGTGAACGTTTTCCAAAATGTAGTTTCCCAGCCCTGATGTGATGCAAACATGTTGGTCCACATTGGCGTGCGTGCTTCCATGTAATCACTCTTTATTAACATGTAAACAGCACCGGCAGCTTTACTAGGAATATCTGTATAATGAAACGCATCATAATTTGCAAGGCTGCGAAAGAAATGCAAACGTTGCTTCGCGTGGCTTCGTCATTCTATAGTCCTATAGTCATGCGTAGTGTGTGCCCGAGCATGGGGAAATGCTGATAATTGCGGTGGCTTCATAAAACGATTAATTCCTAATTTAGCTTTACAACTCCACGATATTATTGGGGTGTTATCAGTTGGCAGCGATCAATGAATAAAGAATATAGAACAAACCAAACGAACGATTTTAAAGTACATTTGAAAGAAAGCTGTATATAGAAGAGTATCCAAGTGCGTTGCTTTGTATGTGACTATAAGAGCGGTTCGAAGAAAAAAAATAAAATGGTTAATCTTCGTACCATCGAAAATAAGAAAATTAATTAATTTTTATTGATGTACATGGCTTGGCTTATCTTAAGATGAGCTTGTTAAATATTCTTAAAGGTAGATCCAGTATTAATAATCACAATTTTTGTGTGGAAATTATAGATAGGGATAATTATTTATAGCAGTGAATACTTGGGAACGAATTGCTAATGGTTGTTAGTATGAGTATGACTAAATCCTAGCATTCGTTTTGTGACTGAGGAAAATCTCGGGAGAAACTTCAGTCAGAGCTGTTGGTAGCAGGTATCGTACCGGCGACCTCCCGTATAAGAGCCTCGTGTGCTATGCCACTGAGCGATCTACATCTATAGATCAAATCTTAATTTTATTTTTAACACTGATACATGCATCTTCATAGTCCGTCAGTGTTATATAATTTGAACCACGCAAATAAAGAATCACACTAGTTTTAATGTTGTAGCAAACTAGCAATATGTGACACATTTATTAACATGGCTTTAACACCGGTTTTTTTAATTATTTATGCGATAACTGTGAATTGTTTGCTGTTCCGTAGTGGTTGCTTCACTCTATCAAATGGTGTGTCTTCTAGGGCTGAACAAAATTCCAAACTCAACACAACAAACAAACTATCAAAAGAGAATATAATGATGTTCACATTATACACAAGTGAAAATATTTCTTTTTATATCACCACGATCATAAATGGAAAGTTATTGGTGTTAGCTGATGTTTCATACAATGTTCGGTGTTCATTTTATACATGATAAATTGTGGCCCAGGGGAACTTTATATTATTGACACCATAATGTCAGCCCTATAAACGAGGAAAGGTTACAGAATATATAAAATAAATAAAAGTGAAAGCACTACGGCACATGGCGCATAAAGTTTGCCCTAGAAACAAGACACAAAATAAGTGGTACAATGTATCTCTGAGACAGCTAAATCAAGTAGGGAGAGGAGTGAGCAATATTGCTTCCCACTTATTGACATGCGAAGCAAAACAAAATTTATACTGTTTTTATTTTATTATTAAAAGGATTAAATTCAATTGTAATGGAGACGTTAAAGTAACACATAGAGTGGTGTTGCAAAACAAATCTTATCTATACTCAAGACCTGGGCCTGGATTAACAAAGATGCTTAACTCTTAAGTTGTCCTAAGTTAGGCAAATCCTAACTAGATAAATCAAGATAAATCAATCTTGGTATTACTACACATTCACAAATAAAATATTATTAGTTAAATTGTTGATATTTTACTATATTGCATCTGTATGACATTGCAGAACGACATATGCGTGATTTATATCACTAAGATTTGCCTAAACTAGAACGTCTTAGCACTAGGCACCTTTGTGAATCTGGGCCCTGCTGTTATCTTACGGTGAACAGTAATGCTCGTACTGAACGCTCTCCAACTGTTCGCTATTATGCACTAGGAGTACACTAACTACTCCCAGGGTGATATACACTTGATACACTTCATTAACGCTAACATATTCAATTCATACTTAGGGAAATATATAATGCTAATGTGGACAGAATTAATAAGGTATTAACCGATGAATTGAATTAACTATAGGATTACCGAAAGCATAAAATACGAAATAAACATTATATTTATGTTTCAAAAGTTTAAAATCATGTCCTTTTTTGGTACGGGTTTAATAACGAGAATCCGATAAATAAACCAGAATATAAACATGGAAGGACTATTTGGGGTGTATTTGTGTAGCGGCCACAATAGTCAAGCACTTCAAAATCAAAACGTTGTTGCCATCCGTTTGTTATTGTTTTCTTTCCCAAGTGCTAGGGAGGCCAAATCCACTAAGGTCACGGTATGAAAGAGCTAAATGGGGAGAGTATAATACTTAGCAATGTCATAGCTATTTTCAATTTACGAAGGTTTGTCTACTGCAGCTTCTCATATCACTAAATATACCATGATCTTATTTTGGCAACGATGTTAATCGAGACGATGAGTTGGTGATTATGAAGATGAAAAAATGCCACAAGACATCTAGGCCTAGGGCGGGATTCGAACCTGAAACGCAGGGACCGTGGGTTAACAGACCGACGCCTAAACGACCGGGGCCAACTACGCTGGCATCAGAATATTATATATTGTATGTAAATGTAAGTACACACAAAAATATTGTAGAATAGAGTTGAACATAGCACAACAATGTTAATTCATGCAATCAGAGCATTTATTTTTGTTGTTTAAAACACAGCCTGAGTATCAGATCAATAGGATTGCAATCTTGTATTAGATTTCTGAGATTATTTGAACCCGTTTTTATGATTTAAAACAACACATTTTTATACATCATTTTACCATCATTTGAACTCCATACACACAGTTAAGTTGTATAATTACTAGCAATTCAGCATACAGTTTTTTTAAAACAAATTATTGATGAGTCAACAGGACTTCAAAAGTTGTGAACAACACGTCAAGTGAATGGAACCACTGTTATTACCAAATGTCTTACTAGGTACTGTTATTTTTAAATATATAGCTGAACTTCCACAAGTAGAAGATAGAATTATTCTTCAAATTCTGTTGTCCTTCAAATTCTGTTGTCCTCCTATTTAGTATGCACACGTTCTTTGTGTGTATAATACATAGCTACCTGAGGATTAATTTAATTAAGATATGTACTTGTAAACAATCTTGAATGTCGGTTTTACTAAATCAATTAATATAAATGTAATAATATGAATAAGTATCGCTTGTAAAAAAAAAACTAAACCCCTTTAAACTTGAATTTTATTACATGAAGGCTTCCGCAAAAATAAAACAATTCTGGTTTCCAAGTATTTAGTGCTTTAGTGCAACTTATACTTAGTACAACATTCTTATTTCCTGCGTTGCCTTTAGAAAGAGAATGCTAAAATACACATACACATTCATTTTAACTTTAATGTTAATAATTATTTTATCAAGAATAGGAAAACCCAGTATAATATAGGATATAATGTAACTTTAATTTCTCCTTATTATACAGTATAAATTGCATTTTAGTATATTATGAGTAGTTTACAATGAAAGAAAACGCACCTAGGATTGGAGTCCTATGTGTGGGAGTATTTTAATAATGTTTTATAGGTTATATAAACGTGCAAGATATGAATAATGAAGGCAATATGAGGGGTCATATTTTTAAACCAATACAATTGTTTACACTAACCAGTCGATAAGCATATTATATGCTAACGTATCTAACACAAAGTAATCGAATCTAAATGTAATATAACAAAAACAAAATATACCTGTTAATCACTGAGCACACGTTTTTATAACATGGATCAAGCATGAAGTTACTTTCTAAACAAGAAAACCATTCTCAAATTTGATCGAAAGTGCACATTACGTCTCGAATATTATGCTATATACTATATAGTTAATGAAACGTAATCGCGTACGAAATCCATTAACATATCCTCAAGCAGATAAACACTTCAGAATTACAAATAGGTGAAAGCATTATACTAAGGTATTAATTACATTGATCCAATGCCTACATTTAGGTACAAAATTAAATCTAGCCTAGAGCATGGCGGTTAACTGAATCTCACTACTTTTGAAAAAAATAATCAAGCAAACATCTCCTGTTTTGACCAATGAATGCAAAGAGGGTACGTGTTTACTTATGTGAGAATGGCCTTACCCCTGCTTGCCTATCACATTCAGATGTTGGCTGAGCAGGGTTGAGTAACGATAACTGCTAACTCAGACCCACTGGCCCGGGTGAAACGCCGGCCGCGGATTTCGGTTGGGGAAGGGGGTGTGGAGGGGGGGGGGGGGGGGAGGAGGTTCTTATCGATTACTTGGTTAAGGTATAGAACTTTAACAATTAACGAACTTTTGTGATTCTGAGGACTTATATTAGCTGTCGAGTGTATCACAGGGTGTCATGTACTACCACAAGAAAAAGTCTTAGAACGACATCTTAGGTTGTCAGTATTCTATACGACACTTTATGTGGCCATATTTCTCTTATGTTATCACTTATCAGTATTAGAGCACAGATGATGAGTGAAAAAATTAACTGCAATTACCTTGTCTATTTTGTTTTCTACATGTTTTTAATTTAATGTGACTTAAATGTGTATTTTTAGTTTTTAATATTTTCTATTAAATATGAAATGTGACGAAATCAGTTGTTAGTATAATCTCAAATGTATGAGTGAATAATCAATGATATGAGATGAATTATATAAGTATCACTTATCGAATAATGAATGCCGAATAATACTTAGACAAATTACATTAAATGGTGGCTACATCACTAAGTATACGACGTATGAATCTGGTCAAGAAACAGGTTACTTACATTTGTGACCATACATACAGAATGTGAGAGAGTAAATACGGGTACAGTAGTTTATATGTAATTGTTTCGTTCATTATTTTTCCACAAGAAAAACAAAATCCCTAACGATTAGCGGTTTACCAAATGTCTAAATCTATGCGCCCATGCCTCAAATTTATAGCGTCACTTTTGGTGATGTGAGTGTATGTGTCTGCTTGTGGGTATGGGTGCTTAAAATATTTGTTTAGCTTTTAGCGTTGTATACCAGCTCTTACTGTTTAAACAACTCAAACTGTTTACGTATGACAATCAATAAAGTAATAAATATCAAGGTTAATTTTGATATAAAATGAATGAATTCTAACAAAATTTCAATTTCGTAAGCAAATTTCTGAATATTCCTTATTGCTTGATGCAGTAAAGCAACTGACATACATTTGTTTTAAAATAATCTCTGAAGGTGCGGTAATTCTTTTTTATCGTGATACCATCAAAATAACAAGATCCGCGGAACATGTTTTCATCCCTGTTTTCGTGTTTGGTAGAGTCTGGCAATTGGTTACGAACTGATATGTTTACACTTCCCCTTTCTCATTTCTTCCGAAAATTTATAATGGGATATTCTAAATCCGTTGTTAAATCTCATCCCCCTCAACCTATAATAAGTTTTGAGAGTAAACAACATTTCCGTCAGGAAATGTTTTCAGTGTGTGTTAAATGGACTGTGACGAGACTTTACAAGACGATGGGCGCCCCCCCCCCCCCCCCACAATCAACATTTCACACCCTACACGTCACACGTATGATATTTGCCCTCGTAGCGTGCCTTGCTGCAGTTATTATGAACACATTCTCGATCACTATCACATGTTATTACCGTTGTTGGTGTCTATTTATGCTTTACCTCGGATGACGTCATGATAATCAAACATCGACATTCACATTTATCATCGGAGTCACGTTATTACAAACAACGTCATCGTGGTATTCATTACTAGTTGGCATATGCATAAGAGCAGGAATACTGATACGTGTGCACCTACATGATATTAATGAGAAAGCAACACATAAAGTCCATTACCATTTAAATAGTATACACTTAATATCAGATGCACGGTAGAAGAAAAGATATATCATGCATATACTCTATAAATAGTATCTAGAGCTATGAGTGTATGTGTATATTTTGATAAGCCTAAGTTCCTTATATAATATATTGATTGCATTTCCAGCGTAATTTTTGCGTTTATTTTCGCTTTGCTTTCCCCATTCGTACTCATACTACTTCTGATAAAAAATAGCATTATATATTTAAATGATTCCCACCAATCGGGTTATTTTTTAGACTAATAACTGAACATATAGATGACATTATGTTTTGGAAATAACAAAATGTAAAAAATGTAAAATATTTTATTAAAGCACATACTTTTTGGCAAGCTTTACTAGTGCCTGTGTTGCTGTTATTGATAACGGAACAAGCAAATCGACCAGTAATATGTGTAAACAACGTGCATAATGCAGCTGCTTCACGTGCAGATCTCACGAGCAACTGCAATGGGATACTCTTGCTTCAAGATAAGTTTTTTTTTTTTTAATTTAGGTTTGCACTTCAGGATACAACATTTTAGTTTTCTGTCAAGAAAATGTAACGGTTGGAGATAATAGTTAGACATTATTGTTTTCAAAAAAAAAAAAAAAAAACAGAAATATGTGTATATTTCTAATCGCATGGATAGACATCTAAGATTTTCAAATAACGTTTATCGAAGTTAGAAACACATTCTAATGCAATCACAATAAGTTGTTCAGACGGTGTTGTAGTGATTGAAAACCAGCCCTTTTCTATCAAAGAACATTTGTGTGGACGTCGGCTAATGACAAATCAATAACAAGCTTATGCAAAATCTTGTTGATATGAAATCATTATTTAGTTGAATGACAATGGAAAACGTTGAGGTAATACAAAATTAAAATGAAGGTAGAAGGATTCTTATATTCACTACAAATCCATTAATACCGTATCTCCTACAGACTGAAGCACAATCTGGATACAAAGCTCAACAGGAACTATGAACATGCAAGGCTTATTTGATCTCCGCCTAGCGGAGGCTAGGCAGAGATCAAGTTGACCTTGAAAGCATGAAGTCCAGTAACTACAAGTTGGTTTTTGTTTGTAAAGAGTTTTGATTCCTTGTTGTCATAATTACTTTATTTCTCTATGCCACAATACTCTAAGCCAGAGGCAATACTTATCGCGGATCGCATTGAAATTAGAATATTCGTGACCGGACGGAAACTTACCACGCTATTGATTTCCCACATATTGCTACATTTTATTTAAAAAAAATCGAACGACTAAGTAACATCTCGACCGATTGTTCCACAAAACTAATGGCAATATATCCACATCAAAGCTGTGGATGGTCTAAACTTTAAACATGATCGTTCTCTACGTTTATAATCGCTATCGCGAGACATAAAAACAAAATAAATAAAAAATGTACAAAAAAAAACGATAATGCCGTTAAAGCAGAATTGAGACGCTCGCTACGCTCGCTTAGCTAAGATTCCATCAGAATCATCAATTGCTCGAGTTTGAGATGTAAACGAGTCTGGTAAAAACCAGCTAGAATAGTCATACACTATTAGAAACACAACAATATTTATATTCTTGACAAACTCATAATTTGTAATGGATGTCTAAATAAAAAAGGATGTATAATTTCAATCCAGCTGGACGAACAAACAACGCATATCACATCTTGCTATAACAACACTCACCCCATCACTAAACTGTATTTTCTTTCACATTTAGTTTGTTCGAGCAAAACAAGGGGTTCACCATGGGTTCGAGAAGTAAATAATGTATTTTCCTTGGAGAGCTTTAAATCCTTTATGCTTTTAGATGCCATGCTGGCTGTACATGTACCGGTGTGCACGTGGGTTTTTATGGCGTGTCAAAGATGACCACGACATTTTAGATTAGGGAGTTAAAAGCTATCGACCTAAAGGGGCTTCCGCCCACTTTCTGCTTACTGAGGCAGGAATAAACCTGGAGTATCCTAGGTCAACCGGCTTTACTGCACAAGCGTTTGTTGTGAGGTTCAAAGTCCCCGCCTAACAGGCACGCCCTTTCAGCGTTTGAACGTTGTTAAAGCTTACCTATTCAAACAACCCACGTCGCATTATTCTACCTCGAATTCAATTGTTATTCTCAGCTTCATGTTAACAATATTCAGTGGCTCACCTCAACGTATGGTATAATCGAGATCGTTATTTAACCCAGTGTGTAATACCTACCGATTTAACTCTTTTGGCTAAAAAGAAAACAATCGAATACAAATACTTCTTTTGTAAACACATCCACTGCTCAAAATTTACTGGTCATGTTTTCAGTGTACTCGCAATTAGTTATTTATCTATTCCATATTACATAGCATAAAATATTAAACTATAAATTCCTGTTGTGTTAAATTGTCATATGTTTCATACGTGTTTCTATTTACAGTGGGTTGATATAAGAAACATTTTGAACAATTTTGTAGTCAATATTTTTGGAAGTAAGTGCTATAATTTTTTAAAAGCAAATGATGCCGCCAATTCGGCATTGAGATATCAAATATATTCTTCTACAATAGTTTTATGACGAAAGATATAATTATGAACTGTTTTACCAGCATGAAGTATTGGGGTCCAAAAGAGAGATAAGTCTTCGGTCCTTTATACGATTTTGTCAAATATAGATGTTTGAATTTTCTATTCTGAACAATTAACATACTGGCGGTTGTTTCAACCGATTTTTTAAAATTAGTTTTGAATAACAAAAAACAAATCTCTTTCCATCTACGATTTCATAAAGAGATATAATAACGTGTTAACACTCCTGTTACCCATGGCCAACTACGTTAGTCGAGTAATATGAACGTGAGAGTAGATTTCTAGATTATTATATATATGTCCCCATTATATGCGAACACGCACACGCACACGCACACGCACACGCACACGCACACGCACACGCACACGCACACGCACACGCACACGCACACGCACACGCACACGCACACGCACACGCACACGCACACGCACACGCACACGCACACGCACACGCACACGCACACGCACACGCACACGCACACGCACACGCACACGCACACGCACACGCACACGCACACGCACACGCACACGCACACGCACACGCACACGCACACGCACACGCACACGCACACGCACACGCACACGCACACGCACACGCACACGCACACGCACACGCACACGCACACGCACACGCACACGCACACGCACACGCACACGCACACGCACACGCACACGCACACGCACACGCACACGCACACGCACACGCACACGCACACGCACACGCACACGCACACGCACACGCACACGCACACGCACACGCACACGCACGCGCGCATGTTTGCATTATGTGTGCGTCAGTTAATTATAATCTTTCGTCCTCCCCAAACCGCGCGAAATATACCGCGACGACTAAACTCCAAACGGAAAGTTAGTTTTGCTGGTAATCCGCATCTCCTCATCACTTGACCTTAAAACATCCGAAACGTGTCTCCGTTGGGATACGAAATGTCTTCAAGACACAACTTCGTTAGTAAGAGGAAGCTATGAATAATAATTATAAGTTTATAACTACAAACTGCGCTGCTTCAAGTCGAGGGCAAACGAAGAGGTTAGACACGACCCGCCTTCCATGTCTTTCAACCCCATCTTGGGATGCCAACTAACTCTGTAAGGTGAAGTCTAGTTCGAGGTAGATGAGTTTGACGAGTCGGTATTTAAGTATTTAGGAGTTAAAGTGGCTCGCTGCGCTTAATCTACCCGGCAAAAGTTTAACTTTGAGCGTTCGTAATTGCGACATTAGTGCAACGTCACTTGAAGGTATATTATTTGATAAAGACGTTCAATTTACAACTGTCGTTTCGTTTTTAAATTTCGTGTTTGGTTTACTTCGACCAAGTTATGAAAACTTCTACGTCTATGTTCCGCCTTAAAGGGAATTAGGTTAAGTTTAAAATGGATACGAAAACTTTAAACATTCTAGTATATCGATATTTTTATACTGAACTACTCGACTGGACCAGTCTTCGTAGCCCAACGTTCTAACATGAATTACAACCCTGTCATAACACCTACTTAGGATAAATTATTTTTTAAAACAAGGTTCTGAAGATTCAGAACTGAAGCGTAGACTGGAAACGGATACTACCTTTCAAAATTGAACATCTAAAGATTGCTTGGTCCATTTATTTCATAGACTTATTTTATTTAACTAATAGTCATAATTGAACACAATAATGCAGTGTATTCAGATTCATATTCACTTTATAGCATTTGTAAGTATACATTACTGTACAATCGTACAATTCACTCATTTTCTTGTAAAGTATACTTATATTTTCGTTTGAGGTTATACAACATACGTTTGGTCTAGAGCTAGGACCATGTTAGATGACCTTAACAAAGGAAGAAACATTTATTGCACTATTGGTTGATTGAGAAAACATAACACATGACGTAGATGTATTAAACAATAAACAGACAACCACACAATAAACATTCGTACCATTTAATTTTTTTAGAATGATAACTAAAAAAAAACATTGTCATAGCATTACTATCATTATAAATAAGGCACGTAACAGAATCACAATGCCATAAAATGTAATAAATAAATCTGTGTTAATGTATTAACTGTGCAACTACTCAGTAACAAGAAATTATTTCAGTTGATATGTATCACAACATTTAATATGAATGTGTCTCGCTGGTTGTAAAGTCACTGTTTTAATGCATGCCACTACCATATCGATTGACTGCAAGTCCCCATCGCGTGTTAGTTCAGGAATTTCGTCCTCACACCCTTGCACCATACCAATGTATTATACAACTATTTGTTTTGAATACTGTATGTAATTCAATCATACATAGTAAACATTTCTTTTGTCACCATTCAATTAGTACTGATGTGTTAAAGAAGTGACTACTTAATTCAATTACCTCTTCTTTAACCCTAGTAGTTCCATTCCGAACGAGCATAAAGTCATGCTTCATAATCAATGCCATTGGTTTTGTAATATCTAACTATAAATATATTGTTACATCTGTTGTTTCAAGGCACAAAATAATCATTACCTACCTGCACTACTTTATCGAAGGAGTTTGGAAATGCCTAATCCACGTAACGTGACTCTAATACTTGGTCTGATAACATCATTAAAAATTAAGTAAGAAACTTACTTTTAATTTTGTTGCAATTTGATTTCATATAATAACCAAATTAAACTGTACCGAGAGCATTTCTTTGTTAAACAGTGTACCCGGTAACTCCACCAAGGCTTACCTCATATCACCATAGCAAGTAGCGAGAGCATCTCAGTGTTTAACAGTTTACCCGGCACCTCCACCAAGGCCAACCTCGGATCACCATAGCAAGTACCGAGAGCATCTCAGTGTTAAACAGTGTACCCGGCACCTCCACCAAGGCTTACCTCGGATCACCATAGCAAGTACCGAGAGCATCTCAGTGTTAAACAGTGTACCCAGCACCTCCACCAAGGCCAACCTCGGATCACCATAGCAAGTACCGAGAGCATCTCAGTGTTAAACAGTGTACCCGGCACCTCCACCAAGGCCAACCTCGGATCACCATAGCAAGTACCAAGAGCATCTCAGTGTTAAACAGTGTACCCGGCACCTCCACCAAGGCCAACCTCGGATCACCATAGCAAGTACCGAGAGCATCTCAGTGTTAAACAGTGTACCCGGCACCTCCACCAAGGCCAATTTCGGATCACCATAGCAAGTACCAAGAGCATCTCAGTGTTAAACAGTGTACCCGGCACCTCCACCAAGGCCAACCTCGGATCACCATAGCAAGTACCAAGAGCATCTCAGTGTTAAACAGTGTACCCGGCACCTCCACCAAGGCCAACCTCGGATCACCATAGCAAGTACCGAGAGCATCTCAGTGTTAAACAGTGTACCCGGCACCTCCACCAAGGCCAACCTCGGATAACCATAGCAAGTACCGCGAGCATCTCAGTGTTTAACAGTGTACCCGGCACCTGCACCAATGCCAACCTCGGATCACCATAGCATATTCACTAACCATGAAATAAGACTTATCTGCTAAAAAATGAATGAATACTATTTTTTCCTCAACGTCTTAAAATGTCGCGTATATTATATAGACGCTAAAGGACACAAAGTTTATCTGGCACACCGTTGTTACGGTTAAATAAGAATGTTACACAAAATGTCAAAATTTGTTATATTGTAGGATAGGCTATGGTGATACGAGGTTGGCCTTGGTGGCGGTGCTGGGTGAGTTCAATATGAAATGCACTAGGTGTGTACGTTGGTTTTACATAGTAAAGACACTTACGGCACTTTCGTCCAGTTGTACATATGTGTGTGGTATGCTCACCTGAAACCAGAGAAAATTAAACCATTATTAGAAATTTACATTAGAAATTAAGTACTGCAGTAGAAAGTATACGCATTATTAAACTAACAAGAGTTGTAATTACTAGGAATATGCGTGTACTATATGCATTGGTGTATGCGCTGTCCTTCGCGTGAGTATTTGTCTACATCTGCGTGGATGTGTGTGTTTGGGTTCCATAACTTGAACAGTAAATACCATGAATGGTAGCTCTTCATTAAAATTCATTTTGGAATAGACTAACCTAAATTGAAATGTTCCCCAAAGGATCATATAGATTTAACTAAAACGACGAGAACTAAAAGTTCTAACAATTAATTTCCGTCTAGACAATGATTACGGTTAACCCAAATATTGATTTATCAGTTGGTGGCGTGAGGGGGAGGGGGGGGGGGGGGGGTACTCTTCGTACACGTTTACGTAGGAGCAGCAGTGGTCTACACGTAAATGGGGATTGAAAACCACTGGGGTTATTAAGTCATATATTTCCCGCTACCGGTACTTCTCTTTCTGATTCTCTTATACTGATATTGTATATTGAAAATTTATGGCATATTCTGGCCCTGTTAATAACAGTCCAGCTTACAAGAGCATGGTAAATCACAATGATTTACACGTGCAAATAGATAAGGCAGCAACATAAGTCTCGAGTGCTCGAGAAGTGAGCCCCGTGTGTAATCCACTGTGCAGGAGATAAAGGGTGTGGGCCCTCAGGGGGCTCACAGTCGGGACAGATAGGCACACTTACCCCACCCCTCAATCGGACGCTGCCCACAACTGATAACAAACCAGCGGAATCGTTTTCCGATTCAGCCAATCCCTCCCTTCATCTTAGTGGCGCGGATTTTGTAAGCTGGCCTCACAAAATGGCAGGTCGTCAACGGAACGTTTCAGTTTAGGCCAATGTACGGGAGATCGGGATAATTTACGGGGAATAGAAACGGTCTGTCGTATCCTGAACGATGCAACGCAAGCTTGATTGTGAGATGAGAATAGGTTATTTTTACCATCAATAATGTTGGATGAGAAATCGGCAGAAAAGGAACTATTTGTTTCCCGCCATTTTTGAGCTTTCATTTCCGTCACCAGTGGACGACTTCATCATAACTAAATGAAAGAACAGCGTAGCAGCATAAACTTATTTAAACAAAGCTTAAGGTATATAACCTTTGCCTGTGTTTATCTACGTACACCCTGCGTTGACGCAGATGACGTGAACATAATGAATGTCGTCTACGCCAACGCGTTGAAACACCGTGGGTAGGAAATAAGCTTTAGGCTTATCCACTGCCAACGGAAATAAAGCCCACTGTTCTAGCAGGACATAGTTGCATTTCAATATCAGAATGACGTACAAGTTTAGTGATTCCACGTTTAATCAAATACATTGGCCTGGCATTCAATCGTTCCATTTAATTATTGCCTTTGGAGTTTAAATGCCTCTGGGATGATGTGCTACGTTAAAATCACATTAATATGTGTGTACGATATTCATCAATTTGTTACATGTAGGCCTAAGTCCAGTGTAATCCCAACTGACGGACGTTTTTTTTTTGTTGCAAATTACACATAACCAATAAATGAATTATTTGTAGTCACGATGTGTTCAAATAAAGGGAACCAATAATATACAGAAATTCCCATGATAGTTACTCAAACGAAATCATCTCGATAACCAATTCCACTGGTTATGTAATGTATATGCGTATACATCCCTTCAGATCTATCACCTTGAAATGACGCTTTCATCTTTCTCATCCACGATTTAGTTAATTTGATTAAACCTAGCGGGGTTGGATATATCAGCGCGGTATTACCGTGGGCTTAAAGCAGCTATTTATGTCAGCCAGTGCGATATTGTCACCCAGGGTAGTGTGGTATCCATTGTGTGGCCGCTATATCACGCGATAAACATTTCAAATGAGAGAAGGAAAATAACACACATTTATAGTCGAACATCACAGCAACATAAGTAATCGAGTTCTCAATTCGAAACTTTAAACCTAATGGTCGGTAATGCTTTTTCCGTTCGGTCAAATTGCTTGCTTTTTTTGGGGTTCCGTGACTCGCAATAAATGGTGTATAAAAGCTTATATGTGAGATACAAGCGAGTGTTATTGATTTATTGAAAGCTCTTTCGCAATTTACATTTGGTTACCTTTATTTGTAGTCAATTTTTATTTTGCTTCTAGCACGAAGCTTGACTTTATTCTATTCTATGTGATAAGTACAAAGATAAGCTAATGTCAATGCATACCATCAGTATGCCTATAGACAACATCTCTGGCAATATCATTTTAAAGCATACACAAATAAAGCAACCATGATACAAAGCATAATAATCAAGCATATAAAATATGATTTTGAACATCAATTGTACAATTAAAAATAATAATTGATAGTAAAATTAATTTGTAACTATATATTGATAGTGATAATAAGATAGTAGTGTAAGTGTATGTATGTACGACAATAATAGCTGGTGAAGCTATAAACACAATCTTATCTTATATTATATTATCTGTTTCAAGGTGTAATATTTGTAATGTTCTTTATTTTCTTGAATACCACTAAACTACAGTGATCAACTGTATTAAAGAATATCAGTTAAATAGGCCTGTTCATTGTTTGAAATACATTTCTTCTTTTTCGCTGTATCTAGCAGTGAGCGAAAGAAGTGTGTGTGTATATGTATGTGAGTGCGATGTAAAAGGACCTATGTAAGGTACTATTTTCATACCGATTGTAGGCCTATACGGAAAATAAAATAAAGATATTTTCGTTTTGTTTTTAAAATTAATTTCACATCAACTAGTTAATTAGTATTACAACTAATTTACTATTTTGTAAAACATTAACGCATTCGTTGACAATGTAAATGGATGATCATCTGTGGACATCCCTGTTATCGATTGCATGCATACCTCTTCAGCCTCTGTCCCAGCGTTAACTGGTTGCGTTTACTACGTCGCACTTGAAAAGTGGCGGCCATATGTGAGAAAATCTTCCCTTAATCGCGCTCATAAGTTACATTTGTGCGCTGTCTCGGTGAAAGTAATAAATGTGGTACCGCTTATCTCCGCATCCCATCCACACTGATAACAAATACACACCCAGCGCGACCTAGCGGTAAAAAACGTGACTTGCTGATCTTCAGCGGTTCATTTCTCGTCGCCTGTTCATCCGTCTTGATCCAGAGCTCTTTTGTTTCTCCTCAATGAGCCAGCGTAGTCGAAACTAACTCATTCGACAACACTTTACTCGATAAACTACATCGTGAGCCACAACCAGGTCACAATGTTGCGAGGCTCGTTGCTTTCTGTTGATCTTGTTCTGACATTTTACTCTTTCTTCGCGAGTTCCTCTAGTTAAGAATCATTACAATTGCTGCAATGCACTTTTATCTCAGAATCTATTAGGAAATTTATCGCTCTGCCTCCACCATCCTTTTAACTTATTTTCTTCTTTACACACAGTACCAACGTAGAGATAGATTTGAGAGATCCAGTGATAATGTTGAAATTTGTATACATATGCATAAATAGACCATCTCACAATTCGACATAGAAATGTTTACTTATCGGATTACGACGAGGAACTGTGTGAGGAATATGTTAGTGAAGAAAAGATTGATATAATTGCGATGATGTGCAGAATAGTCGTGGGTACGTAATAAGCCAATTAGTACGCTTCGAAGAAGGCGCATCGGCTGGGTAGAGAAGAGCCTGGGGGGGCCGAGGAGTGGGGAAGAGCTACCCCTCTCACTTATGAAATGCCAATTTATCCTCATTTCCACGCACTGTTTACACTTCTGTGGTAATTCAGAACCATTACTTGCATGTTCGAGTAAGATTTAAAAGCAGTTACACGTCGTTATGGCAGAGAATAATACAAAAAGTCCAGAATTGTAGGTCAAGTCCAAATACTTTGTGTAATGTCCAAAAGAAAATCTATTTTATTTGATGTTGTAAGTGTCATACTTACTTTTCTGCCGAAATAGATTTATTGCATCGCATTTCTGAAGGCATTAGTAAAACGTTAACATTATTTTGTCTATCTTTCACATTTTAAAAGACTTGTTCACTAGGAAAGTTTGGCAACAGTCTGAACTGACTAGAGTAGAACTAAAAATATCCGTACCATTAGTATCTTAATAGTAGATATTAGTATCTACATCCCGCACTAGTATATAGTATCACAATGTATGCATCACCCGCTAAAATATGTTCAAGTCACAAATTGGTATTTTTGTAAAATAGATTTTATTAATATAGTGGTTTATTGCAGATACTGAATTTGTTATAACATAGGATAAGAGCTACTGGCATAAAATTATAATTGTTCTTATTTTCGCAAAATATAATAATATATAATAATTTCGAAAAGCTATTAAAAATTAATATTGACGCTCTTGAAAATGCTGCAGGTGACGTTTAATTGCTAATTATGTTCACTATTTTTTTTTTCTAATTTTTTTATTAAAAATAGCAAATTATTCCTGTAGTCGACCCTCGAGGTAGGTTCACACGAAACGAGGATATTCGGAACGTGTAATAACAAATTCGCTTTGGTTCTTCCCATAGCAGAAGAGCGCGAAGTAGGTGTTGTATAAATAGCATCTAATCGTGAGTGTGAAATAAAATTTTGTATAATAGCAAGTTTAAAACTTTCTTCCCTAGAGTCTTACAATAACGGGCTGATTCTCACAAAACTACGCCATTTCATGTCAACAGCAGAGGCTCTAAATTTCAGTATTCGAGAACTCGCCACTTCACCTCCACACAGACTTCGATTAATCGAAAAAATACCGTGGCTACAGCACGGACTTCATAAAAACAAACTTCATGGACAGTTTTTAGGTTAAAACTTTTTACAGTTGGTAATATTATTTTATTTCCGTTCCCGGAGCCGCGTCTGGGAATGGCGATTCGTCTGGGTTTACGACAAAGAGCAATACTTATTGGTCGACATTTTGGGGGAGTGGTCTCCGAATAAAACTGTGGCCCTGTGACTTCTGTCGATAAACATCTTATGAGCTCTTATGGGTTTTGTGAAAAAACCGGAAACCCTTGCTTGGAGACGTAAGCACAATAAAAATAATTTGGTCCCTTTCACTAGAGAAATTTCTTATGGGATTAACTGCGTTACGACTTTCGGCACTCCAATTGTTTTTGTCTCTTCAACGCTAGTAGCAAAACTTTGGTTTCTATCTAGCTGGATTTAGAATGACTTTGTTTTTCTCGTGCGGACTAGAATGCTATTAATAATTTCAAAACACGTATGAGATTCTCATTTGAAACAATGATTGAGACAACGTTTATTGGTTGGAAAATTGAAAAGGCATTGCCTAACTATTCACGAAGATGCGAGATGCAATAAGGTTTTACAGTTATCTCCAAGCAATTTTATTTCAGCTGCGTGTATAAATTCTTTATCTAATTTTCAGAATGAAGAAAGTATTGCTATAAAATGGTGGC
The DNA here is from genome assembly GCA_945910005.1 of Isoperla grammatica. Classification (NCBI taxonomy): domain Eukaryota; kingdom Metazoa; phylum Arthropoda; class Insecta; order Plecoptera; family Perlodidae; genus Isoperla; species Isoperla grammatica. Next base: position 15,152,701 of record OX246738.1, on the reverse strand, counting down.
ATCTGCTTCTGATGTCTAATATCGAATAGCTACGTAGCGAGGGGAAATAATAGAAGGACTGGTTTTAAAGTGAGGTTAACTAGAGCAACATAAGATCACGAGTTAAATAGTTGTACGAATTAAAGTACGCTTCTATCTTCTATGTTAATTGTTCTCTAATTTAGGGTTGTAATTTATTACTTTCATACTATAAACAATTATAAACATCTTATTGTGTAAACTAATCAGGTAGACAACTTGATAAACTTCATCCCTCGACATGGGTACATAGTTTTCGGAACATTATTTTGTTCAAATCACTCTGTTTTTGAATACCTCTCATAATATTAACCCGCAGCCTTTTGAAATAATAACGAAGTTCATTTTTTGCTACATTGAACCTCAAGAATCAGTTTTATATTTCTTCATGTATTAAACCTTTCGATATTCTCATGTTTTATTAAAACTCACTGTCACATTATATTTCCATTACATTTACACCGCTTCAATACATTGTCACGTTCAATTTAAACACTTTCTCACTAAGTTATATATTTTCATTTCGCTCGAATTTATACAACAAGTTGTCATTGAGTGTTGCTCTTTGCAGATCAAAGAGAGATTTTCGTAATTAAATCAGCGATTGACGAGCCTGTTTGAACGAGCTCGCCGCCTTCTATCCGAGTTGTTGTCACCGCCGCTTGAATATGCATGCGTTTCAGGCTAATGACGTCAACAGTGAAGCATGCTAGTGTTACGTCACGAACAGAACATTGCGCTCCTTGCTGCTTGATTTATGACGTCATCAGGATGTTAAAACACAGAACATGGCCAACTCTGGGCACACTAGCTCTTTTGAAGGACAATCACGGTTGACGTACTGGAGGGGGGAGGGGGGAGGGGGGTTGTCTTATTTTAGTTTTTCTGATGACAAACGACCATAAGGTTTTAATAATTACTTTAAATTACGATCAAACGTGATATAATTTACAACTAATAACAAAAACCACAACAATGGTGTGTGCGTGTGTGTATGTGGCTGTGGCTGGGGGAATGGGAATAGTCACAAAAATAAGTTTCGAGTACCCTAGTCTATTGTGTTTAGATGATAAATTATGACAAATACTATCTCATTCTGGTATAATCGAACCCAGATCACCCAACCTGATATTCACCCATATGTTTATTTTGCATTCGTATTCTCAATTAAATGTCGTTATAGTAACAAATAGCATAGGCTACAGGGTTCGATTCCCGTTTGGGCAGGGTTTATTTGCACATTATTTAAACACGGGCACATTGCGTCAATCTTTGATCCACGACAAAGCCAAACCAGTCTGATTATACCTTTCAGTATTTGACGAATTACTTATTCAAACATTACTGCTAGGTCGGTGAACAACACAGCTACGTCGGTGAACAATAAAGCTGCGTCGGTGAACAACACAGCTACGTCGGTGAACAACACAGCTACGTCGGTACACAATAAAGCTGCGTCGGTGAACAATACAGCTACGTCGGTGAACAATAAAGCTACGTTTGTGAACAATACAGCTACGTCGGTGAACAATAAAGCTACGTCGGTGAACAATACAGCTACGTCGGTGAACAATAAAGCTACGTCGTTGAACAATACAGCTACGTCGGTGAACAATACAGCTACGTCTGTGAACAATAAAGCTACGTCGGTGAACAATACAGCTACGTCGGTGAACAATACAGCTACGTCGGTGAACAATACAGCTACGTCGGTGAACAATAAAGCTACGTCGGTGAACAATACAGCTACGTCGGTGAACAATAAAGCTACGTCGGTGAACAATACAGCTACGTCGGTGAACAATACAGCTACGTTTGTGAACAATACAGCTACGTCGGTGAACAACACAGCTACGTCGGTGAAGGGCAATAATTACTTGGTCAGCCACATGGGGGGAAACTCGGCCTTGTGATTCGTCCTCTTGTGATACGGTCGAAACAATTACAAGTTGTTGAAGGAAGTAATCTAGATTGATTCTCTTTCCATTTATACTACAAGTACTTGACACTTACCCCTCATAACTCGTCACATAAAAACGCGTTAACCCATCGGAAGTATATTTACATTCAGTTCACGCCTGAACCCTCCGCCCTCCCCCCCCCCCCGTCACCGGATATTGGTTGCGGTATGAGGTCATTAAGTGGTGAGATTGAATGACAAATTGGATTATATAACTGACCGTGCCAACCTAACACCGCAAAAGAGAATCTGCAAAAAGTACGATTAAATTTGAAACTTTGTTAAAAAATACATTTTTATTGACGTTTATTAATTTTTATGAAGCTGTTAAAACTACAATTTAGTAATTTTTAGTAATTTTAACACAGTATTAAATTTACTTTTAACCCAATTTAGCGTTATGCTACAAAGTAACAAAATATTCCATATATTTTTTTTATAAAATATATTAATTTCACTGGACACAAATTTGTGTTTTCCTGAAATAAAGTGTATCAAGAATATATATATATATATTCAGGAAAACACAAATTTGTGTCCAGTGAAATTAATATATTTTATAAAAGAGAGAGAAAAAAAAAATAAAAAAAGTAATAACGTTAAAGTAAGTAAGTAATAAAAAAAAACAGTCTCAACGGAGTTCCTGTCGGGGACGCTGAATAGCGCCGAATGGAACAACGCCGAATCGATCGTGTGTACTGCACTTTCATGTATAATCCTAACCCAAAAAAGTAGACCTTGTAACCTGGAACAACGCCGAATCTTTTTCGGCGTTAATCCACCGGAACAACGCCGAATCTTTTTCGGTGTTAATCCACCGGAACAACGCCGAATCGTTTTCGGTGTAAATCCAACGGAACAACGCCGAATCTTTTTCGGCTTAAATCCACCAGAACAACGCCGAATCTTTTTCGGCGTTAATCCACCGGAACAACGCCGAATCTTTTTCGGTGCTAATCCACCGGAACAACGCCGAATCTTTTTCGGTGTAAATCCAACGGAACAACGCCGAATCTTTTTCGGCGTTAATCTACCGGAACAACGCCGAATCATTTTCGGCTTAAATCCACCGGAAGAACGCCTAATCTTTTTCGGTGTAAATCCACCGGAACAACGCCGAATCTTTTTCAACTTACTTCCACCGGAAGAACGCCGAATCTTTTTCGGTTTAAATCCACCGGAACAACGCCGAATCTTTTTCGGCGTTAATCCACTGGAACAACACCGAATCTTTTTCGGCGTTAATCCACCGGAACAACGCCGAATCTTTTTCGGTGTGAATCCACCGGAACAACGCCGAATCTTTTTCGGCGTTAATCCACCGGAACAACGCCGAAATTTTTTCGGCATTAATCCACCGGAACAACGCCGAATCTTTTTCGGCGTAAATCCACCGGAACAACGCCGAATCTCACAGTGTTGGTTATAATTCTTTTCAAAAGAAATGTTTTTAGGTTCGTTAATACATTCTACTCACTGCACCGTTCAAACCGTGTATTACACAGAAAATGATTCGGCGTTGGTCCAGTGGATTTACGCCGAAAAAGATTCCGCGTTGTTCCGGTGGATTTACGCCGAAAAAGATTCGGCGTTGTTCCGGTGGATTAACGCCGAAAAAGTGTCGGCGTTGTTCCGGTGGATTAACGCCGAAAAAGATTCGGCGCTGTTCCGGTGGATTAACACCGAAATAGATTCGGCGTTGTTCCGGTGGATTAACGCCGAAAAAGATTCGGCGTTGTTCCAGGTTACAAGGTCTACTTTTTTGGGTCAGGATTATACTTGAAAGTGCAGTACACACGATCGATTCGGCGTTCTTCCATTCGGCGCTATTCAGGCTCCCCGTTTCTGTCTAATGAAATTAAAATCCGTTGAGACTGTTTTTTTTTATTACTCTTTCCTCATTTTGAACGGCAACTCCTTCAAATTGTTAGAAAGTTGTGTGTTATTTCTTATGTATACATTCTTTTATAAATATCTTCCCTTCTTGGAGTAGTATTTCTTGAAAAGAGTTTCTAAATTATTTTTGTTTTCTAGATCCGAAATCTTAATATCATTGTGAATTTAATAAGGAAAATATATTATGTAAAAATAATTTCTTTTGAAAAACAATAAAAAATATACAATTATTTTACTACTAATTGCATCTAAGCTACTGCAAACTAGAGTAAAATTAGAACAGCAATGGTTACGGTAAACAGTGTTCTGTCTTATATTTAATTTCCTTATGACGCATACCGTACATACTATTTACCACACTTGTTTTTCCCCGTCACTCTTCAGTAGACACGCTTGTCATTACCCAACCACATCCGTTTCATATCACATTCTACCTTATTGTAGTATGTAGGTAACAAAACAAGATGAAGGTTCTGTCAATTGCGCAAACTGTGACGCGCGTGCGAGGACACGAAGAAATGCTTAGTGAATAATATAATTGAAGGGTAAATGGAAAGAGAAAATGATGAGCGTAGACCACTGGATTAATGAAACAGATAATCCACGATATACGGTATACATTATGATGGATATTTATTATTCATAAATTAAAGTATTTCAGAAATAAATAGTGGATCACTTTGAAACCAATCCAAGATTTATGATATGAAAAAGAAAAAGACAACACCAACACCATATACTATCGAACAATCACGTATTGAAGCACCGTGGTTAGTACCGACCACCTGGGTTCATTGACCGGGTGACTTCATTAATAAACCGTGCTGGCGAGCGCTTACCACGATCATGAATATATACTCGCCCAGAGTGTGTAAATTTTCAGAGGTAATCCACCTACTGCTTTAGTGATTTAACATCCGAGGAAGAGAGATCATTGCCCCTCCGATTTCCGAAATTGTCCGTATTTTTGTTTGGTAATAGCATTTTAACTTTCTTGTAATTGTTTGACATCAATTAATAGTCTTCTGTTGTAAGTAAAAACGTACGTGTCCAAAAACTATAAACAAATTAAACTACTTTTGTTCTTCTCTAAATATTGGATTAAGTTTAATTCATCTCTCTAGTAATATTATTTGTGAAAAGTATTGAAATAAAATCTAAATCTAAACTTTGTGGTGTATTTGTGTTTGAATATGTACAAATCCTGAATCACATACATACGTAAATCTTGATTGACTTAGTTTGGATTTTGAATTAAGCACACGAAATGTTGCTGACACTGCACATTAGACAACACTGTATATTTTCGCTTTTGATTATCATTTATATTTATGAAGTATTAAGAATAATGCGACTTACGAGCACAAAATCGCTTGGCGTACAATTATAATTGTTAGTAAAATGGGAGTTTAGTTCGCGGCAAACGATTAAATTTACCATCGGTTTAATCACCGCTTGGCTGGTACTCAACTCTGTGTTGTTTGGGGCAACACTAGACAGCATTGGACACAGTTCGTGGCATGGACTCTGCGGTCTGATTGCCACAGTTATACGTTGTCAGCCATCAAAGCATTAACAGTACAACATCACTGATTCCATGGCGGTTGTTGGATAGAGACTGAACATACGCGTTACACCAAACAAAATTTTGTCTGATCTGATCCACCGTCACATAACATTAGTCAAAACCACACGAATTCATGGTGGTACAAACTGACATTATAATATAACTAGACGACACGAATATGCTAGATGAATTGTAATCCAATATGCAAAGCATTACTTGACAAGAAGGCCTAACCATTTACATATCCCTTTAGTAACAAGAGCTTTAATTAATTACTGTTCTTGAACCTATGCATTATCTGTGCTTCAAAGGAGACTTAGTGGTTGCACATTAGTCATAAGCCATGTGGGTTTATTCTTTCTTCCACTGCAGACAGCCTACGGTTTGATTCTGGGTTTGGGCTGACGGGTTTTAGCTTCTGGCATTAAAATAAATCTAGTGATATTATGTAAATTGTAACCTAAACGACGACTTGCAATGAGACACATGATAATTCGTCACAAATCAGTGCATGTACATAAACATGCAGGTAGACATTACATACAAATGTATTTATTTTATAAACAAATGTATAAGTAATTTTATTAATTTATTTACCATATTTATTTTATGTTGTTCTATTCAGTTAAAAAAATGATTTACAAGGGAAGACTGTAAATAAAGCTACACCATGTAGATTACGAGACACAGTGTTTTAATCACGAGTACAGTTTACAACGTCGTCGGTAACTAAGTTGATTGACACCTTCAAAGAAATAGAGTCTGCAGGCCAGTGGCGTATCCAAGGGGGGGGGTTATGGGGTTCAACCCCCCCCCCCATGCCCCCACAAAAAAAAAATACATGCGGAGAGAAGGAAGGAAAGGAGGAGGGAAGAGGAAAGTACTATTTTGATTATTGTTTAATAACATACTCAACCGTTAAATCATAAGACTTTGGGCTCTTGGTCGTCAGGAAGAGCTGCCTAGGACCTATTGTCGGGAAGGAAGTTTGAGGAATGGGACAAGTTGGAGGAATATATTTTAAAATGCTAATGGGTGCTAGGGGTCAGGGAGTTACTCTTCTCTCTCCTCTTACGATTGGCACTGCGTATAAGAAACTATATTGAATCCTAAATATATTGAATCTTCTTATACCCAAGGCCAAATACACCCCGGGCCCAGACGGGGGAAAACTACCATATTTACATGATTTCCATATCGTAGGGCGTATATTATCAAATTATATTTTATATTACTGCACATGGCTGGCTACAAACAGAAACTAACGCAAATCAGTGCTAAAACATTCGTCAGAAACGTGTAAAATGTACAGATATATTACCACAAAATACAACACTTCCAGTTACGATTTTTATTTTTGCAGTAATTTTGTTGTTCTGTGACTGGGTTTTTAATTTTCTTTGTAGTCATTCTTACATTCTCTTAAACCTATTCTATGACATTTTCTTATTCTGAAACGTGTTTCCAGGCGTTTAAAACGTCATAAATGAAGAAAAAAAATTTCGCCTTCGGCGAATTGGCCTCCGGTGGCTGGGGCTTTCGCCCCAGACCCCTGCCTGCTTGGGATGTTCGACCCCCCCCCCATTGTCAATTCCTGGATACGCCACTGCTGCAGGCTGATCACAATGTCGCAGACTACGGGTATTCACGGAATGTTCATTCAAGAAATCGAGGAGTGTGTGGCATGCGCCGAGTGCAGCATTCCGTTTGTGGTGCCCCTTTAGCGTGTATATGTTATTGTTGGCCACAGACTTCCAATCTAGAAATTACTCCACAACAACAGCTGTTACAGATGTAGCGAGTTCCTTAAAATAAACAAGTAAATTAAAAACTTGCTCAATTTCTCTACGATAACACATTTTTATTAAGCGTAACAAACATTAAAAATGGTAATGTTTTGTATTAATAATGAATGTGGGAAATAGAAAACCATTTGGCTTTCCTTCTCCGTTTTACTGCCGAAGTTCGTTCGCAGCTCGTTTTATGGCTGCTTCGGTCTTAAAATAAACACTCCATGTAAGTTTCATTACGTGAACAACGGAAGTACACAGCTTCGAACGAGGAGAAGTTTTTAGCATCTTAATTAAAGTTAAGAAGTGGGCTGGGCAGCGGACGCCGACACATCAACACCCCAGCACTGAACGTGATATCAACGCATTAGGGGTGAAAATCTCATTCCTGGAATTTGTGTCATACATTCCGTCTCCTGTGGTTATGGCTAGTGAAGATTACAGTAACAATGTAAACATCGGACATTTATTTGAGATTAGATAAATGTTGAAGCCACATGCGTAGATGTACAATACTCAAAACAAACTATTTTAAACATAATAATTAAGAATTATTATTCGTATTTTGAGCAACATAAACTTCTAAAGAATAAATTTTCTAGTATTTAAGGTGACAAATATTCCGGGCTACTAGTTTATGAGTTATCAATGCCGACTAACAGTTTCCATAGAGAATCAATATTATGTTTTAAATAACCATACAATATACGTGGAGAAATTTCCGTTATAACTTTGGCCACTTTTTATAAAAATAAATCAAATAAGGATTTGATTGTTTGTATACTCTACAAACACTAATTTTTTTATAAATAAATAAGAAAAATACTTAAAACCCAGAATTTTGAATTGTTTTATTGTTGTTATAATGAATATTGTTACTGCACTTTTACCAGTTAGAGTACAATTTAAATGCGAATCTTAAACGATTTTCTGATTGAAACAATAATCTGAAAATTACATTTATCGTAGTAACCAGTCTTCTATATGTTTCAAATCTACCAACTAATGTTTGAACCCTCGTTTTGACGCAGCGGGCATATAACATAGCCTACGCCCTTTACTGGTGAATCCCAATGCGAGTTTTCATTGCGCGGTCTCTTCTCAGGATTGTTCTATGCTCGCAGTGTGTTTCCGCTTTTCTTACTTTGCACAAAGGTTTGTTTCCATGCTTTCACCTGCATTTACACTTGCATTCACTCTTGATATACGGTTTTCAAAAGCCTCCATCTCATGTCGGATTGGTGACCATCAACAGTTACACCACAGATAACAAATTCTTGTCCGTTATCTAAGGTTCACCTTGCGCATATCCAAACACAACACAAATCTAAAACATATCCATTATTACATAACGTTAATACTTTACTTTATATTGTTGTAAGGCACAATGAACATTATGCGACACAGAGTGACAAATCAAATGAAGCCAGTGCCACTATGGTAAGCAATGCGATTGTATTACATTAGTGTCGACTAAAAAACATATTTCTTGTTTTTTGTTGCTCTGAGAACTATTGTGTCTAGTTCATACTACATAAAGAGAAGTATGTTATTCATAGTAGCTCCAGCTGTTGTCAGCTCATTCAACGTGTATAACGATATTAACATTACATGTTCGTAAATATGCAATGTGTACAGTTTGAAATGGGTTTTACGCCGACAGACAAGTACAGGGTCCCAACTAACATTGCACGTCATTGTAAAGTATACTTGGTTGAATTTTAGTCATGTTGACGTACATTTTCAATTATAGCTGACGGGCAACATGGACGGTTGCATGTGTGAATGTTCTTATGAGGAAAGGTTATGACGTCAGACAATCAGAGCCGTTCAGAAAAGAGTAAAAAGCAAGTGGGAGACTTTAAATGTATTTATTGATGCAGAAAATAAAGTCGCTCCACAGCAACTTTGGAACTGGGGACGTCACAGATGGGCGTGTCGGAGCAAATCAGCGAGCGGCTTTCACCAATACTCACATTTGGTTTGGTCACCAGCACCAAAGTTGCTGTGGAGCGACTTCAAAAGTATTCTTGAAACAATTGCCAACATATATAACAGTCCCATATAGGCTTATTCTGTGCAGGTTTATCAATTCTATAATATAACATTACCTGACAACATTGTAACAAGCTTCCTACTGCCGGAGTTGATAAGCATTTTGACATAGTAGAAACGGAGCTAGCAACAATATATCAGGGTGATATTACTGTCTATGTTGTGAGGATTTTAAGCTGAGTAGATCTATTACTGGTGGACGATTTTCAAAATTAGGATTTGATTTTCATCAATCAATAAGATACAAAATAATAATATGTTTTAGGTAAAGTTCTTGCCATCATGAGAACAACATGGAGTCCATTAGAAAATAACGCTTTTCTCCTTACCTCACCAAACTCCAACCTAAACTATCACTGCTATCAGTTTGTAGCAGTGGTTGCATGGACAGGGAATACACATTCATTTATTGATGTATTTATTTTGTGATTTTCTTTCTTAACCACCAGTATGTAGTATGTACCAAGATTAACTGGATCGGGGTAAATCTGCATGTCCTATACAAGATCACTTAAAAACCTACGCCATACTACATTGCTATTCAATGCGATCTGAAAATAAAAAAAATGACCAATTCTACACCGTTTAGATTGTTTAGCAATGTTTTATAAAACAAACTGTTCAATTTCATGCAACCAAATGGATGCTTTATTATTGTGCAGGATATACCGCAGTGATTCTGTATTTCAATAATATGTAACGTATTAGTTAATGAAATGAAAAATGTAGATAATTTGTCACAACAAAACAAGTGAAGTGCTATTGAGATATCTGCCACATCCTCTCACCCACTACATTATGTCGAGAGGTCTCCATATTCCTGTACGCTGCGTTCTAAATAGCTGGGTCAAGTGGAAGATAGAAGGATTTATACGCGGTGTTACCAACTTTATATTACTAGCTACTAAAACAAGTTTATGACTAGAGATAGTGGTTGCCCTGAACCCAATATTTCTTGGAAATATGACACCTGGAAGCTCTCTCCACAATCACGCTGGGGTGTGAAACCCTTACAATGGGTACTTGGCTTACTTCTTTTAGTTTATGTTTTTGACAAACCGGAAGACCAAACGGAAAACGGCAGTAAAGAGATTTTACGCTATGCACAAATAGGTTTGCTGTCGCGTCGGTATATTAATGTCCTATCCGAAGGACTAAGGAGCCATGATTGTATACGGTGTATTGATACTCGCATAAGGTATGCTCTATTTTGCTCTCTCCCTCTCTCTCTCTAGGAAGTTATATTAAAGCTTGCCTAATACACTTCACGACACTGAAAACAGAGGTGTGTACGACGTGCACCTCGCTATGTACTCTTGTAATATATTGTGCTGTCAACATACATGTATTCGTGTTTGTACAGTCTGAAATTTATTGAATAAATAAAATGAAATAAAATAAGTACAGCCCATACCCATGCACCCAGTTACAAGAACTGATTTGAAGTGAGGTACATTATAATATATAAATACAAAATAATAAATAGTAATAATACACATATAATGACTCGTCATTCTCATATCCATGGCAAACAACACAACTGTATTATACTGACGGATAACACCAAAACACACCACTAAAATATGATTATTTTATATGCCACGGTAAAAACACCTCTGGCACATCACTGTAAAGTGCTTTAGAGTTCACTTAATCTTACAATGATAAGGAATCTAATTGTATTAATAAATGTTTTTTTATTTGTATCCTGAAATCGATTAGATTGTGTATTGTCAATTAAAATTTATTTTAAGAACAATCTCAAATACAATAGCCAACGACATTTGACATATTATATTCTGTTGATATTTGACGTGTCAGGACATGGAAAAAAAGAATTGCCTGTACTTATACTTTATATCTACTTCCCCCCCTCCTTCACTTACCGCACCGTTATCATCATTTTCTAAAATGTTATTTTTCGTTTCATTTTGTAGTGAAAAACGTAATAAATACTAGGATGTTTCTTAAATAAAAAGCTTTTGATAACCAAGACAAAAACAAGTATGAAAAAGTAGCAAGTTTATCAGCCAACATATAGTGTGATGGAGTAAATATGTGCGATTTATCTAAGCCTTCAGGAGCCGCGTGGTAATATAATATACTCCATTATGGTGAGAATCTTATCCGCCGAGGTGAAACAGACCGTGGTTATGAACTGTGTGACCTCAAGATAGATCCAGTTGGTGACCTGTGATTTGCGGTGTCCCCCAGAGTCAGAGTTCAGACAGTAAAGATTACGCTGCATCTAAACACCTTGTCTATGTGGTTCCTACCTGCGCTCAAATAATACATATTCAGTTTTGAGGAAAGCCAGAAAATAGAGGAATGCTATTTGAACTAATTAAAGGGTATGCAAATTGTATCCAAGGTGGAATCCTACCATTCCTGTATGTGGACCTCAGGGTTTAAGTGGAACTCCGCTTCTGCAGGGATATCAGACATAGACGTCGACTTCCCATTCCGTTTATGCGCCATGTTTGAACAATAGTCAAGATTTCGTGTAACGTGATGTGATACGTTTGCCATTTAGGCTTATAACTTATTTACAATACGGCCATTCTAGGATATTGTAACTTCTTTAGCGACCAAACAATGTCCTGTAAGAGCGTTTTGAAAGACCACCAAAGCATTGTACGGCAGTACTATAACAAAGAACTAAAATCGTTATACGTTTGTTTTGATGTTTTACACACTTTTGAACTATTAGGTTTGTCAGGGAGGACCTGCTATCGCTGCATGATAACCGTAATACGATACGAGCATGGCTTTATGATGGGACCCGGTGAAGACAGGTTTCCTATTCAGGTTACCTAGGTGATACTGTTTTCATGCACTAGATACTCAAATGGAAACTCTTCTATACAGTAATGAGATTATAAGGAGTTTAGTATCTTACTTAGGTCCGAATTCACCAAACTTTGTAATCGGTCGATTTACTCATCTTGGATTGATTACCATGGTTTCAACAAACATGACATACAAAATGCATGGTGGCTTCTACCGGGCTCCATTTTTGATCTCCGATTGACAGAAAATCGCTGGATTTAAGTTTGGTGACACCGGCCCTTAGTCGATGAATCAACAATATGAATTGCAATTCCTAACCGAGGGTTTACTAGTAATGCACAAGACAAAATTAAGTTGCTCGTGGCGCATCGCCAGACGCTGTTAACCTACTGGTCGACTGTCTATCAATCAAAATCAGTCGAATGTCTATCAATTATTAGCAACAGTTCCACACGGTTTAAAGGTTACGGCGTAGCAAGACGTCAAATCAATTAGTCGTGTCATATCATCTATCGGTCAGTAGTGGGTGAGTAGTGATTTCAATCTTGTTGAATAGTATCTGATAAAAAGGTACATAAGTTTCAGAAAATATTTAACATTGGTAGCACAGACGCATGTAATTAACTCATTCATTTTTCGTAGGAATACACGTTATAGGGTGCACTGCACCAGCTTTACCTGATTACTCTTCAGGTGACTAACCAGGTTATTATGGTGTTTCGATAGCTCGGAAGGAATGTCCGAGGGCATTAGTAGGACTCAATCCTAGCATTCGCCTTTACGACTGAGGAACTGCCACTGGCCGGAATCGAACCGGTGACCTCCCGAATTAGAGTCTCGCGTCTTACCGCTGAGCCACCTCTTTGGCGCATGTACGGGTGGCCCCTTTAATCAAGTCTATGTGGTTAGATTAGTCAGTGAAGTGGCAACAATGTAAGCGTTGCTATACCTGTTCTAGAAGACCATTATGTACAGATCATCATCGGGTATATATATATATATCCTTAACTAGATGTTGTATGAGACGTAATCACAGTGATTGCCGGAAGTCAATATTGAATTTCGCTGGTAACGTCGCCATATTGGACATTTGTAAATTAATATTAATGTTTACAATACCTAGAGTAGCCACCACTATTGAGTATACACACCGGAACAAGGACGCATACCATCATTTATCGGGTCAATATGGCCTCCATAGCCAGACGAGCAAATGTGGTCAGTCGTCCACTGACGTAGCGTTTCTCTGTCATACATGTACATTAAGTAACTATACTGAAACACCATTTAGAACAAATAGTTACCTAACGAACACAAATACGAAAACTAAGATTTTGATTTCATATTTACACACAAGGTATTATCAATTGTATTACATCCACAACCAAATACTGTATTTCACACAACGCTAAACACAATATTATGTTTGAGTTTAGCTAAATATATCAACTTTATTTGCCATCCTGTTTCGTAAGTCAAACACAAAGTATAAACAAAAGTTAGGAATAATTTCGAACGAAAATGTAGGTTAGTCGCGTTTCTTCCGCTTGGGGTGCATACTATTATAGTAGTGTGGCAGTGGGTATATGAGTAACGAAAAGCAACATATCCATGTCATGAGTTTAAATTAAAACGTTGGCCAAGAGATAGGATTACAAGTAAAGGTAAAAACATCATTAATCTGTCTAACGTACGACTCTATAAATAGTCTCACTATTTAAATAGAGCAAAATTGAAAGTTTAAGTAATATCTAAGAACGATACATTATATTACAAAAGTAGTGTCTAGTCTAACCGACATTTAGTTTCGGAAGAACTAAAAACTGGCCTAACAAATTTGCAAATACTGCAATCGTTACGGTTCTCATTAGGGAAACTAAGTAATTATACACTCTTTAAAATTTAAAGTCAAATATTTAACATAATATTTGAAGAAATTTTACTCGATTTTTTTGTACTTTGGAAGTTTAATTTTAAATAGGTTTATAGTATTATGTACCGCTCTTAAGTCTTAACATATTATTAAAAACGTTAGATTTTGTGCGGGTTTTAATAGTTACGACTAGCCTATCCTAGGCCTTGGTTGCATATTGAGTCATCGAAGTCCGTTAATAACTTTGTAAGTTATATTGGCACCTTCCACAACACCATGCCCTTTGCTAATGTTAATTATTATTATGTAACCGCAGTTTAGTCTGTTATCTGTATAGTTATATTCTGTACCTTATATGTGCACATTACTTTGTGAATTACTTTCAATTTCAATTTAATTTAATACACAATGTATTTGTAATCGCTCAATGTTTTTTTCTAAACTATGGTACCGTCTAGCTTGAGCTTGGTGACATATAATAAAACTGAACCCGACAGCCAGGGTTCATATAATAGGTGTGGCTCACCTTTAAACGCTGTGGGTGGTTTCGTTTAGCGCAGGGCGATGTAGGCCTATCTGCCAGTGGCAGCGCTATTGAAGAAACTTGTGTGTCGGTGGAGTGGAAGGTCGGGGGGGGGGGGGTCGGACAGGTGCGGCGCTGCTTGTTAATGGGACGCGTCGACCCAATTAGAGGCACGACGGAAAGCAGTCTCAGGCGAGCCCTTGGATATCAAACTCGATCCACGTCTGTTTGAATACGTACTAGGCAGTCGTGATGTAATTCTAAAAATAATATTGGAGTCTTATTGGGTTTGCATAAATAAATGCGTGGCGGGCTAAACTGACTCAAGAAGGAAATACTTCAAATATGAATCCGTGGAAGTTCAGATTCGTCCAAATGAAAGTGTTTTTAAATTCCTACTCCAGTTATAATAGAGA